>CM046333.1:29539452-29873512 GCA_025403435.1 Artocarpus heterophyllus | reverse complement strand
AAAACAAACATATCGTTTCAAAAAAAAAAACAAACGTATTGTCCTAAAAAAACAAATGAATTACCTCAAAAAAACGAATTACCTAAAATAACAAACGGCCAATATCTTGACTGGCTCGTAATCTATTATTCCATCCAACATCTTGACTTGACTCTTGAACAAGTAAAATATTTTATTCACAATAGCAAATATAATCATTAAGTTTTAGATTTGTAAATAATATATATATATATATATATTATTTACAAATCTAAAACTTAATGATGAATTAGAAATTGAGAAAACTTTAGTGAGAATTGTTGTTTTGTGACCCAAAATTTTTGGCAGTGAGGCAGCGCCGCGGCGCTCCAATGCGGCCAGATAGTGTATTTTATGTTTTTACGCGTTTTTGGGTTATTTTGGGTTAGGGTTTGAGCCCCATACATATAAATACATCATATTCTCCATAGTTCATAATCGTGAGTCACATTAGAGAGTCACAAAATTTCATAGAGATCATACTGTTGAGAGTGATACAGAGAACTCAGTCTTGTGAGTTTGTGAGTGATTGAGTGAGTGAATTTCTGTATTTGAGCGCTCTAAACACCGTTGTAATTTCGTTTTGTGATTAGTGGATTGCTTCTCCTCTGCCCGTGGTTTTTTCACCCTTCATTAGGGTTTTTCCACGTAAATCTTGTGTGCAATTTATCTCTATTTCTTGGTGCTTATTGCTTTGATTTCTAACAAGTGGTATCAGAGCTTTGGCTTTGATTTGCAATGGCAACCATGAAATTCGATATTCCGCTGTTGGATCGCACACGAGGTTTTCTCTATGGAAGTGAAGATGCGGGCTGTTCTGGCGCAGATGGACCTTGATGATGCGCTATTGGGTTTCGATAAGATGCCCTCATCATGGTCGAAGGAGGAAAAGGAGCGTAAGGACCGAAAAGCTTTGTCCCAAAGACACCTTCATCTATCAAATCAGATTTTGCAGGATGTACTGAAGGAGAAGACTGTTGCTGCTTTATGGCTCAAGCTGGAGCAATTATGCATGACCAAGAGTCTTACTAGCAAACTTCATTTAAAGTAGCATCTATACTCTCACCGAATGTCTGAAGGTACGTCTCTTGAGGATCACTTAACTGTGTTTAAGGAGATTGTGTCTGATTTGGAGGCTAGGGAAGTTAAGTATAATGAAGAAGACCTTGGGTTAATTTTATTATGTTCATTGCCTTCATCATATGCCACATTTAGGGATACTATCTTGTATAGTCGAGACACTCTTACCCTAGATGAGGTTTATGAGGCTTTATTTTCTAAAGAAAAGATGAAGCAGTTAGTTACTGGATCTGAAACACAAGGAGAGGGTCTAGTTGTTAGAGGTAGAACCCAAGAGAGAATTCTGGGACTGAGATTTGAGGTAGGTCTAAATCCAAAAATAAGGAAAAGTACTGTAACTATTGCAAGAAGAAATGGCACATTAAAACTGAGTGTTATAAGCTGCAGAATAAAAACAAGAGGGCTGAAAATCAGAAGGGGAAGAAACCAGATGCTAGTGAGGCTAGTGTCGTTGAAGAGGCTCTGATGGTGAGCTTTTGGTAATTTCTGATGGTGATTCTAAACCCTGTGAGGATTGGAGTTCTTGACTCTACATGTACGTTTCATATGTGTCCCCAACCGGGACTGGTTTTCAATATGAAATGCATGATGTGAGGCATATGTGTTCCTAAGGGCTCTGTTTTGATGGGAAACAACGCCCCATGCAAAGTTGCTGGTATTGGTACTATCAGAATTAAAATGCATGATGGCATAGTGAGGACACTAGGTGATGTGAGGCATGTCCTCGATCTTAAGAGGAATTTAATTTCCTTAGGTACTCTTGATGCTAAAGGGTACAAGTACACTGGTGAATGTGGAGTTCTGAAAGTCAGTAAAGGCGCTCTTGTGATGATGAAAGCACAAAAGAAGACTGCTAGTTTGTATGTTCTGCAGGGTACTACAGTTGTTGGTGATGCAAAAGTTACTACTTCCACTATGCCTGATGATGATCTCACTAAGGTATGGCATATGCGACTGGGGCATATGAGTGAGCTTGGTATGGCAGAGCTGAGTAAGCGAGGGCTCCTTAATGGACAATGCACAGGTAAGATGGAGTTCTGTGAGCACTGTGTTTTTGGAAAGCAGAAGAGAGTTCGATTTGGCAAAGGCATTCACAACACAAAAGATATTTTGGAGTATGTTCATTCTGACCTTTGGGGACCGTCTACTATTCCTTCTTATGGTGGTGCTAATTATATGCTTACCATCATTGACGACTACTCTAGAAAATTATGGACATTTTTTTTGAAGCAGAAGAATGATGTCTTTGCTACATTCAAAGATTGGAAGACCATGATAGAAAGTAGACCGGTAAGCCAGTTAAACATCTCCGCACTGATAATGGCTTAGAGTTTTGTTCAAATGAATTTAATACCTTCTGTAAATCAGAGGGAATTCTGAGGGACTTAATAGTCCGACGTACTCCGCAGCAAAATGGTGTGGCCGAGAGGATGAACAAGACGTTGATGGAGAAAGTACGCTGCATACTTTCTAATGCTGGGCTACCTAAGTCATTTTGGGCTGAAGCCGCTTCTACAGCTTGCTATTTGGTCAATCGCTCTCCTTCCATCGCTATTAACAAGAAGACACCACAAGATATGTGGTCAGGAGAACCTGCAGATTACTCAAATTTAAGATTTTTGGCTATCCTGCTTATGCTCATGTCGACAATGGAAAATTGGAGCCTAGATCCATGAAGTGTATATTTCTTGGTTACAAGCCTGGTGTTAAAGGCCATAAGTTATGGTGCCCGGAAACCAAAAAAAAAAGTTATTATCAGTAGAGATGTTGTGTTTGATAAGACTTCCATGTTACGTGGGACATCTACTACAGGGTCTAGTGATATTGATCGGGATAGATCTAGCAAACAGGTGGAGTTTCAAATAGAGACAAGTACATCATCTGATTCTACTTCCCAGTCAAGTTCAGAGAGTCAAGGCGATAGTGCTTTCCAATCGCCATCTCTGCCGCCACCACAGTACTCTATTGCTAAGGATAGGCCGAGGAGAGATGTTAGGCCTCCACAGAGATATGCTGAGGCCGACTTGGTGGCTTATGCTTTATCAATGGCAGAAGGTATTGAGTCTGGTGAAGAACCTTCTACCTATTCAGAGGCGATTGATTCAGTTGACTCTGGCAAGTGGATGATTGCTATGCAGGAGGAGATGGAATCCCTACATAGGAATGGCACATGGGATTTGGTGAAGTTACCCAAAGGGAAGAAAGTTGTTCGCTGTAAATGGGTATTTAAAAGAAAAGAAGGCACACTGGGAGTTGAAGATGCTAGGTACAAGGCTAGACTGGTTGCAAAAGGATACAGTCAGGTTCCAGGTGTTGACTTTACAGATGTATTTTCTCATGTGGTTAAGCATAGCTCAATTCGAGCTTTGCTTGGTATTGTGGCCACTCATGATCTTGAGCTTGAGCAGTTAGATGTGAAGACTGCATTTTTGCATGGAGAGCTCGAGGAAGATATTTACATGCAGCAACCTGAGGGTTTCATTGTTACAGGTAAAGAAGACTATGTTTGTTCGTTGAAAAAGTCTCTTTACGGTTTGAAACAGTCTCCTAGGCAGTGGTATAAGAGATTTGACTCATTTATGATCGCTCATGAGTTTAAGAGGAGTAGCTATGACAGTTGTGTCTACTTCAAGAAGGGTGATGATGGGTTCTTTGTTTATTTGCTCTTATATGTTGATGATATGTTGATTGCTGCTAAAGATAAAGGAGAGATTAAGAACTTAAAGGCTCAACTCAGTAGAGAGTTTGAGATGAAGGACTTGGGAGCTGCCAAGAAGATTCTCGGCATGGAGATTTTGAGAAATAGAAAGGTAGGTAAGCTTTATCTGAGTCAGAAAAGCTATATTGACAAAGTTTTGCACAGGTTCAAGATGCAAAAAGCAAAACCAGTGAGCACTCCGTTAGCAACACATTTTAGACTTTCAACTGCATTAGCTCCATAGTCAGATGATGAGGTTGAGTATATGTCACGTGTTCCATACTCTAGTGCAGTAGGTTCCCTCATGTATGCTATGGTATGTTCTTGCCCAAATTTATCATATGCAGTTAGTGTAGTTAGTAGATACATGGCAAATCTAGGTAAAGAGCACTGGAAAGCAGTGCAATGGATTTTTAGATACTTGCGTGGTACTACTGACGTTTGTTTGCACTTTGGGAGGACTAGAGATGGTGTTGTGGGATATGTTGATTCTGATTATGCTGGAGACTTGGATAAGAGGAGGTCACTTACTGGGTATGCGTTTACAGTTAGTGGTTGTGCTATTAGTTGGAAGGCTACCTTGTAGGCTACTGTTGCTTTGTCTACTACTGAGGCTGAATATATGGCTATTACAAAGGCTTTCAAAGAAGCTATTTGGTTGAAGGGCCTATTTGGAGAACTCAGTGAAGATTTGAAGACTTCTGTGGTGATGTGTGACAGTCAGAGTGCTATTTTTCTCACTAAAGATCAAATGTTTCATGAGAGGACGAAGCACATTGACGTTCGTTATCACTTTGTTTGTGATATTGTTGCTCGTGGTGATATTGTTGTGAGCAAAATCAGTACACATGATAATCCTACCGATATGATGACTAAGTCGTTACCTACAGCTAAGTTTGAGCATTGCTTGAACTTGGTTGGAGTTCATGCTCGTGCCGGTTAGTTGCCCATTGGGGCTTTGTGGAAGAGGTGGAGAATTCGGTTAATCACATGTTGGAGTTCTTTATGGTGGATTTTGTGTCAAGGTGGAGATTGTTGTTTTGTGACCCAAAATTTTTGGCAGTGAGGCAGCGCCGCGGTGCTTGAAAGCAGGGCCGCGGCGCTGCTCCAATCTAGAAACCAGCGCCGCGGTGCTCCAATGCGGCCAGATAGTGTATTTTGCGTTTTTACGCGTTTTTGGGTTATTTTGGGCTAGGGTTTGAGCCCCCATACATATAAATACATCATATTCTCCATAGTTCATAATCGTGAGTCACAAAAGAGAGTCACATTAGAGAGTCACAAAATTTCATAGAGATCATAGTGTTGAGAGTGATACAGAGAACTTAGTCTTGTGAGTTTGTGAGTGATTGAGTGAGTGAATTTCTGTATTTGAGCGCTCTAAACACCGTTGTAATTTTTGTTTTGTGATTAGTGGATTGCTTCTCCTCTGCCCGTGGTTTTTTCACCCTTCATTAAGGTTTTTCCACGTAAATCTTGTGTGCAATTTTATCTCTATTTCTTGTTGCTTATTGCTTTGATTTCTAACAAGAATCTTAGAAAGTCCATGTCAATATTATTCCTAAAATGACAGCATAAGGCCAATGATAACTAGCACGTCCTTTTGTAACAATCAAGAGATACTAGGAAACAATCTCCAAAACTGACACAAAAACTATTGTATAGATGTTTAAGAAATCTATTTGCCAAATTGTAATTTCTTGATGGTAAGTCAAGAAGTATATCCATAATAGGACTGTCAATTTGAGTTTCTCTCTTTTGATGGGGGAATTCGTTGGTGGGATCGAAATAACCAAGATAATGTAGATGTCATAAAGTTTTTTTTTATAGGATCAAGGTAACAGGGAAAATGTAGATGTCATGACTATCATGACATCTACATTTCGCCCACTTTAGTTGCTTGGCTTTTGAGCCATGAATCCATGCTGCTATAGAACTCCAGAAGAGTTTTTTTTTTAATTTTCTTTGGGGGCAAAAGACTTCTTTTTTCTAATGCTTGTGGTAATTAAGATAATAAATTTGGGAATAATTAGTCTAGTGCATGTGTATAGGCTTTTTCTACAGCACTAGAGGCACAATTCCTCAAATCTAACATGTAAAGGTAAATAATATAATATGAGCCATTGAAATATAACATTGATTTTAAAAATGTGTGGTGTGACTATAAAAATGTACATTTTTTAAGGCTAAAATAATTCATTTTGCATTCACATTTCTCATTAAATCCTTTAATTATAACATTTATGTGTTAATTAGTATTTTAATATGTTTGTGTGAAAATATGCTTAAAAATATGTTTTTAGTGCGTTTTTATGTTTAATAATATTTGTAGTAATTTTTAGAATCATTTTTGTGTGTTTATAATTAATTAGTTTATAAATAATCAAAACTATAAAAATAATATTGTGTGATTTTATTTTGAGTCTTAAAGTATTTGTAAATCAGTTTTGAGTCTGTAAATATGTTTTCTTTATTTCTAGTAATTTCTAAAAATATTTTTGAGTCTTAAATAATATATCTATTAAGATTTGTCAATGTTAGAAATTTGTATCCATTTTTAGTAATTTTTGTGTGTTTTATTGTAAAATAAATATTTTTAGTTATTGTAAAAGTTATATTTGTAAAATAATTAATTTTAGTTTGTTTATTTTATTTTAGATTTAAAATCTGTAAGAAAACAAAGAAAAACAACATGAAAATGGGCAAAAACAAACCTTAAATGCATCAAAAATAAAAAAGAAAATAAAAATCAACAAACCGCCACATGGCGAGTTCAAGACCACTTGTTCAAACCGTCCAGCAGACCGCAGTCGTCCACACGTCCACCTCTCCCTGTGGAATTCACTGTAGTGCACGCATGTGAGCGTCCCTTCTCAGTCATAGGATCAACATATTAAGACTTCATCCAACAGTCAACTGCGTTCCTTTCAGCGGCCCAATTGCAGCTATTAACTGAGTCAGCAGTCCGTGTAGTTAATGGCTGTTACTCATCCATCCAATACAGGTGCTTCATTGGATCACAAGTTAAAATCAACATAGTGAAGAGCTAATTGATGCATAGAAGAAAAAGGAAAAAAAAAATCAGATTCTCAAAAAGTGATGGGCAACAAAATTATAATAATCCTAAATTGTTATCTTACTCATTTTGAACCTAAAAATATCTAAGTAAAATAATAAAAAATTATGTAAGTAATGAATTACTCACCTATAAATACCTCCTCTATGGCATGTATTCCTCACTCTTTATCCCTGTGAGAAACTTCTTTCATCTTATAAAAATATAGTTCTAAGTTTAGTTTTAGTTTTCTTAGTTTTTAGTTTTAGTTTTTTTTTTTGTAAAATAATTTTAAATTTATGTTGTAAAATAGTTATGCTTAGTAAAATTATGTGTGTTTTTACCTTCAATATGTCTTTCTAAATTTCCTTTTTGCTGAGAAAAGAGGGGAAAATTCTCAAAAAATTAAGGTAAATATTTTAGTTTTTTAATGTTTTCTAAGTTGTTATAATGTAAAAATCATTTTTAAAAAATTAAGATTTTCATGTTAACTTAATGAAAATTCTTGTAAAACTAAGTTTTAATTCATTGTAGACATATACTAGTATGGGTAATGCTTAAAAACACTTTGATTATTCTTGTATCGCCTAAAATGATTCTTTAAACGTAGACGTTTATTGTAAAAAAAAAGTTATCGTATCCATAAAAGCGTGGGTTTTTGAATTTGAAAATTTAACAGTTGAAAAGACAAGAACGATTTTAACGAGATTTTGAAAAAAAAAATTAACAATTTTAAATAAGATTTTAAAACATAAAATTAAAATAGTGAAGCTTTGAGAATCTCTTATATGTTTCATAAATAATATAAAATTTTAACTCTAAATAACTGTTTAAAGCATTCGACTTATTATATCTTTTCTTATTAATAGCAAGCACATTTACTATTTTTATAAGTCAACTTAAAGCGATAATATAGCAAACTATAATACAATAAAATTTTTCATATAAAGAGAAGCAAAATAATCATCTCTCACAAATGATTTTTTGTACTAATTATGAAAATTATAACCAATGTCACTATAATTATAATTAACATAATTTTGTGATAAAAAATAATAATAAAGAAAAATTAATATATTTTAATGGAGTAAATTCATGCATTAATTGTGACAAAACCTCATCTTATTAAATGGTTTAAGAATGTACTATACCATCCTCTATCGTCAATAAATTAAGCATTATCAAAAATTTACTATGCCAGTTTATGTCATAACACAGCAAAAACTCAACTTAATGAACAGACATGATTTTAGTATTATTAATATTAATTATGCAACAAAATTAAATTGCATAAAAAAAGCATGATTAAATTTATACAAGAATTAGACAACATAAAAACATAGAAAATATAATTTATTCCATAAAGATATAAGCATTATAGCACAAATATAGAGTTAAAAAACCATACTAGAGTATTATGCATATATCATTGTCTCTCTACTTTACCAAACTCTCTACACTAATTTAAACATTATTTTATTATTTTTAGTAGGGTCGGAGGAATGCTCTAGTAGCATCTCTTCCAAAAAGGGGAGACTGCTAAACTTCGTTAGCTGAAGAAGGAAAGGAGGGGGGTGTTCACAACCGAGGCTAAAGGCCTTGATATTTATAGAGTTTAAAATTTACTATTTAGTAATTTTTTATAATTTTTTTTACTATTTAATTTGACTTCTGCGTTTAAATTTGTGTTTTTTTGTATATTTTTCTTTCTTTTATTTGGTGAGATTCCCTCTATTAGAATACAAATTTGAGTTTCAAATCTGGTGCGATGTGGAGGCTAGATATATGAAGACGGCGCAATCTGGGCCATCAATTACGTGATCAAACGTTCAGAAAATGTGAAGAAAAATGGGTCCAGGTGGGCCAAGTGGAGCTGAAATCCATGACCGTTGGATCAGTCCAAGTAATCATATTTGAAGGCTAAGAAAGCGAGCTCGTATGGACACAGCTGCCAACGATCTGACACTACGTCAGATTCTCCCACGTAGGCAGGCCCGACTTGTCTGCGACTACAGTAGAGAGCGACATGTGTCGTGGAATCCAATAGCTAAAGAGCCTCTGGCAATGCAATACAGAAAATGTCCCATGTGTCTTTTGAATTTAATTTCAAATTTCTTTTGTTTTTTAAAACATTTGTTGTCCATTTTTGCCTGTTTTGATGCCATTCTACTCCATTTTTGCTCTAGAATTCAAATCTAAAAATAAATAATTGAAACAAATTAATTATTTTACAAACATAAAGTTTACAATAATGTTAAAAATATTTATTTTATATACAAAAATAATTATAAACTTCTAAAATTCCAAGCTCTTTTGGTTTGACACAAATATGATTTTTAAGACTTAAAAATTTTTTTAGAAACTACTAAAAATATTATAGAATATATTTACAAACTTAATACATACTATGAAATAGATAAAGACTCAAAATAAAATTACCACTCATTAATTTTATGGTTTTAATTAATTTCAAACTAAACTAATATTTTACATACGAAAATGATTCTAAAAGTTACCAAAAATATTATTAAAAATATAAACATATTAAAAACACATTTAAATATATTTTTACACTAAGACACTAAAATACTATTTAATATGAAAATGTTATTAATTAAGGGATTTAATAGAAATAATAATGCAAAACAAATGATTTTTAACTTTAGAAAATGTGCATTTTTACACATTCATCAATTATTCGTAAACAGAGAATGGCATGGTAAATGCTTAATTGTAAATTTTGTTGGTAATTTTAGTTAGTTATTTTGAAATCATACATATTTGTTAAAATTGAGTTTTTGATGCATTATAGAGATGAATTGGCACATTAAATGCTTGGTTTAACTCTTGATTTATTGTAGACAAATGATAACATATTGCATACTTAAAACCATTTTAATAAATAATTTTAGAAAAACTAAAGCATATTTAAATTAATTGCTAGAATAGAACCTTTAATCCTTAATGTTGTTAAAGTTGTTGTTTCTTCCAAATTAATTTGCACTTACTATTAAAGTTCCATTTACCATTCTAATTTTAGTCATATTTCTTGTTGTTGAATTTCCAAAAATCACAAAAAAAAATAAAAATAATAAAAATAATAAAAAAATGTGTACTTACTATTAATAAATTGTAAATAATTAACTTTAATCCTCATATTTTTTGGTTAAAACTAATATAACTGATATATTGAATCTTTGCAATACCTTTTCTCTGCAAGATTGACCTTGGATTCAACAAGTTTTATTACTTGAAGAACCTTATACTTGAAATTATATCGGACGTACACTTTTAAACCCGAACAATGTGTAACATACTTTTGATTTTTTTTTTTTTTGGTATTACGACTCCAACATTAATACTACATTCGATAATAGTCATACTGTGTTTTATACTTCTATATGTTATGTTGAATGAACAGTCCCTAAGGGATTGTAAAAAACCCTATATACACACACTTTGTTTTTTCAATACAATATATCTATACAATATTCCCTACCATATAATATATACATATTAGCATTGTTAGTCAATTAACCATGACCGTTTTGTTAAATTTTTTTTTTCCTTGAAGTTTCATAAAATAATCATGTTCCAGTAGCAAAGTAACTAAAATTAGTGCAAGTATTTCTTTATGATTCTAAATGTTTGAACTGTGGAGTATTAGATAGAAGTTTGGAATTTCCTATCCTACCAAAAAACCAATAGTCTACATATTTATATGTGTAGATATCCCGTCATACATTTTACAATGAAGGTTTGAAAATATGTTCACACTTGAAGGGACAATCAAGGCTCCTGGTCCCTTTGAGTAGAGAGTTTAACTTCGACTTACCGCAAATATGTTTGGTTCATTGGTTTATAATGATAGTTTGAATTGAAGCACAAAAATTTGTGTGTGAGAAAAGTAAAATCGTTTGAACCAAAAACTTTTGATTTTAAACTGGTAAAACAAACATTTCATATCAGTTGTGCAATTTTTGATGCTTTTGTCCTGGAAAACAGCATTAATGCTGATGCAAATTTCGTTGTTGTCATTACTGGTTAGTATGTTTTATGTTTTCTTGAATCGTCGTCGTCGTCGTCGTTCATCACAACTAATGTAATGTCGCTCGCCCCACAAACGCGTGTCGTTTTCTAATGTCCACAATTGCAGCCACAACATACAGCCACACAAGAAAAGAAAAAAGATTGGACACACGCCAGGTTGACACGTGGATTGATCTCATTAGATAAACTAAACATAGCAAGGTAAAATATGATTTTGGGGTCAGAAGCTTCAATAAAACCTTAGATCTCCCAGTCTAAGATACAGCATTTCATTATAAGAGAGCCGTTTGAAAAATAAGTTAGAAACTAAAAGTTTAATCCAAAAATACTATAACATGTGAAAACTTTACACTATAATTTATTTTTACTTTACACTATAACATGTAAAAACTTTACATGATTCGTATTTAAAATTATGAGTTCCCAAACACCACATGACTGTAAGGAGGCCACATTTAGACACATCTGAACGGAATCAGTAAATTTGTCGAAAATACTGCATTTTCTGGGGGTCCCCAAGTACAGAGTAATTTACGCAAAGAATAAAGCCATTCACAAGATTTTCAGTTTTAGAGTAGCAAATTGTTACACAATACCAAAAGAAGAAGAAAAGTAATGGAATGAAAACCAAAACCAAAAACACAAGAAGGCAAAAGAATCTATCTTCTTACCTTCCCAAACAATTACAAACACGCATTCTATTCATCAGAAAAGAAAATAGAAGAGCAAGCATTCCAACCCCAAAAAAAAAAAAAAAAAAAAAAAAAAAAAAAAAGATGGGCAATATGTAAAGATGTTTCATACCTAAAAGGACACTACATCAGACTCCCCCAGCCATAATTGTAAGTTTCTGGTCAATGAAATTTCCTTCGCCACCCAGAATAAGGAATATATCAAAATAATCACACGCATTACCCACATTGGACGCCGTGCTAAGATCAAATATACAATCAACTAATCATTGTCGGATGTCTTTTGGAGTAACGTAACTTCTGCTCTCAGTCACGTTAGCATTAGCAAGGACCTCCTGTGCAATCTCCCAGCTTCCACTTCTTCCCCAACTCGAGTGGCGAGTTTCTGACCGTATCGTGGGAGCCCGATGGTCAGAGCCCAAAACAGAGTCGACCTCCGAGGTGTTGTGGGGTGGTCCATTGCTACCTCTACTACGTATGTCCTCGTCAATTTCTTCAAAATTACGACGTTGGGAGATCTTCAAGAGATCTTCGCCAATCTCTAAATCATCTTCCACCTTTGAGCGAGGATCCCCGGTCATATCATCTGGTTCTGCTTCCCGTGGAGAGGGCAGAGGCGGAGGCTTTTGTACCTCCTCTTGGACAAAAGCTCGAAAGTTATTCCTGGAGGGCTTTACGTTTGTACAAAATACTTCTAAAAAATTGTTCAAACAGCCCTGGTTGTAGACGTTGATCCTGTTGTCGGCTCTGTATCGGAAATTTTCATATGTAGTCTGGAAAACAAATGGTTAAATTAACCTAGATGGCATGTGGAACAAAACCGTAATGAAAAAAAAGACATAATTGATTAGGAAGCTCATCCAACTACCCTTGAGATGCATTTCAACAATGACTGATACAGAAAACAATGAAGCAGCTAGATCAAGGTTAATACTGTTATTCTAACTCCAAATTTCCAACATTTAGGTCCACCTGATAATTTAGCAATTAGATCATAAAGAGCTTCACCACATGAGCTCATAAATCCTACCATATTTGTCAGCAACAAATCTTTTAAATGTGTTCTTTACTTTGTTAACTTTAGCTCATGACATGCTCCCTATTGGTTAGCCGAGAATTTTGCCGTAGGAGAAAGCACCAGGAGTTCAAACACACCCACTACTTTATCATCTACTTTTGACTAGCTAAGATGTTTTTCGTAGTCATCAAACAAATAGCAGGTCTCAAAAGCTATAATACCGTCTCTACCAGTCTTGTCTTATTTGTGACAAATAAAGTTTTACTTTGAAATCAATAATTAAACATCTCGGGCTGGCTGATGAAAAGTAAAACTAACCTGGTTTGTACCGATAAGGTACAAATGGAATCCAGTTAATCCACCAACAAACCAAAGTGAGATGAAACAATAAGCCATTAGTATGACAGATGCAGGAGATTCTTTCATTGCCTTCCAAACTGTGCCCTCATTGTCGTCCATCAAAACCTTGATGTACAAAGCTGATAGGGAAAACACGTAGATGCAAAGAAGAGTCGAAGAAGAAACGAACAGAAAGAAGTAACGATAGTTCCGCTGCACATATACATAGGCAGTTAGATATCTAAACCACTTACTAAAAACAGCAATCATAACTCAAACAATATTATGGGGAAGGTACAAATCTCCATGTTAACAGCATACCAATCCAATGCATTGGCCCACCCAAGGGCAATGATGATCAAAACGCTCAACACAGTTGTTGCAAATGGAACAATGAGAGCAACGAGGAGGACGGTATAGCATACAAGTATCACAATATTTCACCCTCACTGGAAGGCCATTGACTATTACTTCTTTCGTCCGAGGAAACTGAAGACTTGGAGTTTGCCTTCCCCCAATCTCATTTGTCACAGAAGAGTCGTAGCGAAACTCTTCCTCTGGTGGATGGGAGTTACGTGGAATAATTCCTGGGTCCCGGGCTGAAGTAAGAAAAAGAAGCACCAACACCTATAAACATCAACTAATGAATTAAATCATAGAAAATCCAAGGATAAGAGTAGATAAATAAATAAAAAGTTTATCAGAAGTTAAATTAAACTAACATAACGAGAAAGCAAATGAAAACAGAAATTCCAAGGAAGATAAGATTCAAATATTTGGTTTTGTAGAATTACATAATTCCACGCATAAGCAGAATGCTACCAAAAGCCTAGACCAACAAAAAACGTTTTTTTACCCTCAACAATTATACATTTCAATATCCAGGCATCTATGGACTAATTTTTTAGGCAAGCGTTAATGACAAGAGAACAATTCATGGATAACAAAACAGTGCCACATAAACAATTCAAGCTTATTTGCATTTATATAACTTTGGCTGGATCAACAGAGATATTATAAAATGCAATTATGAGAACATCTCAAAAAAAAAAAAAAAAAAAAAAAAAAACACAAAGAAGTAAAAAATTTAAAAAAAGTAAAAAGGTAAAAAAAAAAAATTTAAAAAAGATCACTAAATTTAAGATTAAGTATTCAACAGTGATGAACAGTCAACTGAAATGGACTTTGTGAACATTCACAACATCATCATCAGCAGAGGTTATGTATTCTTTTTATAAGGATAATGATCTCTTTAGAAGCAACACAAAATAAGAAACGGTAGCCCTGCTAATTGTGGTAGTTATGCATTTTGTAGATGTGGAATTTAGCACAAATCCACTTGTCATCAAGTAAATTTAGACATACTCAAGCACATGTTCTTTCATGACGCATTGAAGAACTGATATATTGATGTAGATATAAAGGTCAAGAGGACTAACATAGATGGTAAAAACAACTGCCACCACCAGGATTGCATATCCCGAGTCAACTGGTGAAAATTCATGTCGAAGATGCCTCGCAACAAATGCACAAAAGACTATAACTGGCACAATAATCAGCAATAAAGTGACAAGCAGTGACCTTGCATCTGGCCCAAATACCAACCTTCCGCCAAGGATGAATTTCTGAGGACAAAAAAAAAAGTAAAATTGCAAACTTATTGCATTGTCAGCAATTTCAAATTACATGGACCAATCACTGATAAAACCAAGTGTCCATCTACTTGATTACTCCATGAAAAGCACAACTAAATAAGCAGTCTTAATTTTGTAAATTTAATAGGTCAGACTATGCAGGGAATGATTGGTTCAACTGGTAGGACTGCAATAAATATGCTATGAAATGCACAGAGGAGATGTAATGGTACAATGTGCACAAATAAAATTCCAGAAAAATTATAGCATCGGCATAAAAAGACTAGGTCAATTTTGTAGTTGAAATTTTCGGATCCTAAGAATTGGGGTTTTATGCTAAACTGACAATGATTTTTTTTTTCTTTTTTTTAGCACACAAGATGAATACACCAGAAAATCTAACCAAAGATTTACGAAAAAAAGTGGTCTTTGCAGAAATATAAAATTCAATGTTTTCAGATAAATATATATGGGAAAGCAAAATGATAATATGTCAAAAAGTATCTAGCCCTAACAATGCAAATGCTGTCAAAAAGGATGAATGGAGTTCAACCATAGCAAAGTGAAAGTGTAATTTTTCCACGCTCTGAAAGTAGGGTGTAACATAATCAGACAATGTAATATGCTTGTATTATACCCTTTTACTCTACTCTTTCTATTGATTCTTCTACACATGATATTGCTAATGATCATAATAATCTAAGGGTGCACATTTACTCGTCATGAATGGCAAAGGGAAAGGGAGGAATGTTTCTCTCTTTTTCACCAAATCATATACTTACCATATGAGGAATGCGAGTTTGATAGGGATTGAATGAGGAAAGAGAGAGTCAATCCTAAGCTAGCGCATTGGTATTATTTCTCTCTACATTAGAATAAACCACAAAATTACTTTTATAGCCTTACTAAATATTAACTTATAATCGTATTGACAAACGACTTCTGCGGCAGGCGGCGCAAAGCAAAACTTTTTCTTCTCAAAGGTTTCCAAGTTGGATACGGCTAAGGTATCATCCAAAGTTGTTGAAACTGACCTCTTTATCTATCTATGATCCCATCAGTTGAGTAAGTCCCAGTGCTCGATAAAGTGATCTCTTTTCCTTACTACCGGACATATTACTATTATTTGGTCAAGCGGAAAGCCAAATTGTTGGGTGGCAATCAACAGCCTCGATTTGAGATTTTTCTCTCCTTCAAGTTGCTTAAGTTATTCATAAAGTCGGTAAAATACAAAAAAGAGAGAGAATTGGATTGTTTCGAACTCCACTTCCTAATAATAGGCAAATACTAAAGAAGTAATAGAAAGATCCCCTTGCCGATTACTTGTCTTTGTTTTTGCTTTTCTCCGACAGCTTTCCCTTATATTATTACATATGATTACAAAATAGTAAAAATGCCCAAAAACTCAATTCACAGACCCAATTGAGCTTAGTATTTTATGAATTAAATTAAAGCATCAAAAGCATGAATTACTCAGCTACATTACATTGCCAAAGCTTTAAACAAAAAGAGAATCAATCAAGTCAAAATACCTAAAAAGTGAAAACCATCCTAGTAGATAGAACAAGACTGAAACCAAACGAATCAAGAAACAATCGAAACTACTTAAATAGCAAACCCAACAAATCTGAAACAAAACAAAAAAGAAAAATCCGAAATTGGAAGAGAGATAGTGAGAGCGAGAGCGAGAACGAGAGAAGCTTACATTACTTCCTTTCCAGGCTTCGTAGACGCGCTTTGCCATCACCCCAAAAAAAATTGTTGTTGAAGACTAGGACGAAAGGGACGAAAACATTTTCAACTCATCATTTCGCAATTCATAATTATTTATTTATGAATTTATGAATCAGAGTGAAGATGAAGATATAGTCGAAGAAGGGTCCATGAGTTTCCCAACCAAAATCCCCTCTCTACCCTAAACACGGATTAGTGATCTCGGCTATGGCGGTTTTAGAATTCGGATTTTTCTTTTTCTTTTTCTTTTTCTTTTTCTTTTTGAGAAAAAGGGTTTCGAAAGTTTTGTGCGCCTCGAATACTTAGGGAAGGGAGATGAAAGGAAAAAGAAAACCACTCTCCTCACAGTACTCTTGAGACTCCCAACATGTGTGATTTTGGTCTTCAAGACGACTAATAATCTGCCCTTGTTTATAATGTAATTACCACCCAGTCACACGCAACGAATCTAGATCCATTCTCCTTTTTTTTTTTTTATCTCCTTCGTTGACCAATCATCAAAACTCAAAAATCTAAACTTATAAATAAAACCTAATATTAAAAATAATTAAATAATTTACTTAAATATCAAAATTAAATTAAGATGCTAGTTAAAAAGATAGAAAAATAAAATAATAGATCTTGATTTATTATTTACGATTGATTTTAGTAGTGTTTTTAAGGTAGAGTTTTTCTTTTGAGATTATCAAATTGTATTTGCTTTGCAGGTTCTAACTACATTTCAAATCTTTTTGTCACAAAATTTTTTAAACGAAAAAATTAATTACACTAACAATTCTTGTGTTTTGCCAAAATAACAAAGATACCCCTCGATCAAAACTAAATCAATTTGGACCTAACTTTGTTAATTTTTCCTACAAAAAGATAAAAGCAATCTTTTAATCTTAGCCATTGATTTAAAAATACCAAATCACACCGGCTAAATTGATCTTTATTAAAAAAAAAGTCTAAATCAGGGGGAAAAAGAAGAAGAAAAAGAAGAAAGAAACCAACCATGGAGCCCAACCGCCCCATCACCACCGCCACCCCCGCCCCCCACTACAACCTCCCTTTGTGGCCTATCACCCATCCCCCATCCCTACCTACCTTCCCCAACTCATCGCACCCCCTTCCTCCACCCCCATAGCCCACCCTCTCTGCTGCCAACCATTGCCCTCTCCATCGCATTGTGCCCCCTCCTTAGCAAGCCCCACCCTTGTTTGAGAGAGAGAGATAGTGTCTTAAAATGCTCAAAGATACTAATTTATAAAGAAAAAATTGCATTTTTATTTCCCAAAATTTTGAAAAAAATTAAGAAAATTCTTTTTCATTAGAGTGAAGATTATAGTTAAAAGTGTGTAAAAATCAATTACACTCATTTGTTTGATGCTAAACAAGGGTAAAAATGTCATTTCAAAAAACATATATAGATAAATACATTTTTAAATGCATGGAGGAGTATACTTGGTATTTTAAGAAAATTTAATAGTTAAAACTTTAGTTAACTTTCACGGTCAACTAAAATAGAGATGTTTCTGTATTTTTTTAAAAAGTTAAGATGTGTTGTTGTAATTAGCTTAGTAAAGAAGTATCTCTGTTATTTTGACAATATAGTTGGGATGTCAATGTAATTGATACTTCAAAAAAAAAATTACATTTATGTATAAGGTTTTACCAAATGGGTGGTATATTTATCACAGGGATAAAGAGTCAAATGACATATATTCACTACTAAAAATTAAAGACTATACGATGGTTTTAAACCCTCGTGGAAAGTATTCATAATGGTTTTTTTAACCGTCGTGAAATTTTTCGTCATGATATTGAAGAGAATTTTCTTGACAGTTTTTTACTATCGTGGGATGTTGCAAATGACAGATATTAAGGGTGTTCTACAGGAGGTCACTACTACAGTTTTGACAAATAAGGTCATGGCATGGGTAGATTACACGATGGTTTTTATTAAAAACCGTTGCCTAATCTTGGTAATTTTCTACCTTACATGACGGTTTTTATAGAAAAATGTCATGTAAGATGTGACAACCTGCCTACGTGGCCGTTACTTAACTTGAACATAATCGTAATCTCAATATACTTTAACATAAAGTATCAAAAATTACGGAATAAAAATTTTCCTTTCAAATACATTGTAAACCTTTACTTAATCATTATAACTTTATGCATAACAAGTGAAAATATATTTAAAAAAAAAAAACTTGTATAACATTTGCAAACACATTGTAAGTCATAACTTGTTCTCTTTAAAACTTATTGCATAACAAATGCAACTTAAAACTTATAACTTAAATAGTAAATCATTATGCATTAACAAAATGTAAAAGTACTTTAAACAAAATTATTTCAAATGAATTCTTGATAATAAAGAATTCGTAACATATAATCTTGAAAGAAATATTAATTCTTTTTCAAAACATAATTTTGTAAACTAACATATTAACATTAATTTCTCAAATATGAAAAAAAAAATCACATAATAATTATTACGATTTAACGTAATTATAATTTGTAAAAACTTAACTTTTGCATACTTCACAACATCAATTTTCTTGAAACATAATCATAATAATTTTCTTCAAACATTCCTTTTAAACATAAGAATAATTATTTTAAAATCCCCTTTCTATAAAGCATTTCTTTATGTAAATAAAACTATTTAAAAGAATTTTAAATCAAATGATGGAATAAAATCATACTAAATGCTTTTTAAAACTTCCTTAAAACTATCATAATAATTTCTCAAAGCATAATCGTCTAAACTTTAATTAATAAATTCATAAATAATATTCATAAAGTTCTTTCTTTTAAAATGTTTTTCGTAAACGTTTTTCGTTAAACATTTCAAATACGTTTTTCATAAAACGTCCTTCATAAACCATTCCTTGAAAACATAAAAATGTTTTTTATAAATAGTTAACGTAAAACAAAAACATGCATAAATTTGTAAATTAATAATGCAAAATATTACATTATGTGGGCGATATCCATACCCATCTCTACTATTCGTCTGCCACTCATCACTGCCCATTAATGTCGCTGACAGGTTTTCTTACCTACAGCATGAACATACTTAAATGGGCTTTCGCTCAGTAAGTAGGAAATCAGTCTCGTAAAACATAATTAAAAATTATTTTAATAAAAAAATACATAAACATTTTATGCTGTTTTGTCAACTTGTTTTATACTTAATTATGAACATCCTATAATTATTCATTTCTTTCTTTCTTTAACTTTTATCTTTGTTCTATAACTTTCTTTATCTTATAACTTTAGTGTTTGTACCAACATCATTAATCATAAGATCATAAACATGATGCTTCCTTTGTGAAAAACTTAAAATGTTTCCCTTGTGGAAGACGTAAGACCATGGAACTCCAAGGTCATCTTTAACTTTACTTTGAGTATCTCACAATTAAGGAGGCTGGTACAACACTTCTTATCACTTTCACGTGCTTTATTGTGTGAATACAGTATGACTTAAGACTATATATCATCAAAATTATGTAAATCATAAATCGTAAACATACGTAACTTGAGAGTGGCTAAACAATATGATTTAAATATTGCATTCATCACACATTAATCTTAACATTATCGTAGCATATCATATCATGACATAATATAGCATAATAAATCGTAACATAACACCCATTCTAACATAAAACAGTGTAACAATCACTGATCATGCATTTTCATAAATTTTTATGAAAGCATTTAAAACAATTTATTTTTAAATGGTTCATACTGTAGGTGAGATTCATATTTGCTTGGACTCCAAGCTTAGTGGGTCTAGTTATACTTCGCTGTATCTACAATATGCGAAGTATCCTCTACAGTGCTTCTCGAGCAACCATGAATGGCTAGAAATGCTTCCTAGAGATCATACCTTGCTAAAAACGTCATTTTGGACTCTGTTACTACAGTTTAAATCGCCTTGATCCGTGCACAGTTGATATTAGACAATTTTCAACGGAGTGGAATTAGCTCGAATAGAGGTCACCATCGCGTTTAAAGCATTGAAATGAGTCAAAAGGCTGTCTTGGATCATCGATCAGAGGTTTGGATCACAAAATCCCAAAGTCACCGTTGACCAGTTGTTGACCAGCCATTGACCGACTTTGACCAATGTTGACTGGAGTCAATTGGGCTCCGTTGGTGGCTGGGCTTGGGCCTACACCCCCTAATCCTTCTGTGTGCAATGGCAGTGTAAATTGCACCTAATTCTACCTCTAACATAGCAAGTCAGGCTCCACAATCTTGGCCAAAAATGGAGGCTTGGGCGGCAGTGCTCTAGTCGTGGTGAACCAAAATTAGTCAAGGGGTTTTGCTACCCATCCTCCTCTGAGTGTTTTTCCCTCATCAATTTAAAGGAACGTGGCAGGGAAGAGCAAGAACGGAGGCTCTGAGTGTTTTTCCCTCATTAATTTGAAGCAACGTGGCTGGAAAGAGCAAGAACAGAGGCTCCCGCAGCTGTTGACTGTGGTAGACCTTGAACTTCATTGATCATTGACGGTATGTTGCAATTGAGGTGGGGGAAAGCTTCCCCATCATCCTCTGAATATTTCCCCTCAATCAATTTTGGGTCGATGTTGCTTGGAACGGCGAATTCGAAGTCCCCACGGTGGGTTGGCAGCGGCGATGTTGAGCTTCAACGGGTGGCAATGCTAAAGCAGAGCTTCAATGGATGGCGATGCTAAGGCACAATTGGGTGGGGCTTCTAGCTCACCTTGGCCCTCTAAGTCCATTGGGAGGGGCAGTGTCACCACCTCCTCTAGCAAGGCAGAGTTCCATCACAGTGTGTCGACGCAAGGTGGTGGTAGATGGGCAGAGTAATTCGGCAATTATTGAGCTACCACCAAGAGTGGGTTTTGTTTCCTCTCATCGTGGTGGTCATGTAACAAGAATCACGTCGATTGGATATCGGACGCGCGAAGATATCTTGCTAGAAAGTTTAGGCTTCTCTGCCACTTTGGGTGGCGTGTGCGGCTTCCTCCGACGGTGTTGTGGGCGGCACGACACACCGTTGGACTCAGCTCGTTGAGAGCTTTCCGTTGGTGCAGGAGGTGTCAAAAAACGGATGCTAGAATCTTGACCGAGACTTGAGGAGAGAGAGAGAGAGAGAAAACAAAGAGAGAAAGAGCTGATTTTTGTGGGCTTTTTTTCCTTTTTTTTTTTTTGCACTTTTATAAACAATTTTGTGGTCTACACATTCTATTTTTGTGTCATGTTGGATTGATCAAATCTTGATCCATAAACTCGAAATTCCTGTATACATAACTGTACTCTTAACTGTATTCTTACGGAACTGATATCATACAAGAATTTCCACATAATCATGGTAAGTTGGGAAATTCTACTTTTATCACATATTCTCAATTTAAATCATTTAAATTGAGATTCTTATAATTGTCACTACTATGGCTCGTACATGAAATTAATGAATCATAACATTTTAGTTTAGCATATTAAAAATAACTATTTTAATGTACTATCATAACATTTCAAGTACTTAACCAAGAAATTTTTGAAAAATCTCTAATTAATCACGTTTATTAATTCTTGAATTTTTCCCGGTCGTTACATAAGATATAGTTTCTAAGACATTTTTTGATGTAAAATGTTGTGCAAAATCGGTTATAAACAAAAATAAAAAAAAATACTAGAATTTCTAATTTCTCATAGGATGGCCAATTCTGTGTTATTCATTAATACAAGGCCTTGACTGCAAAATCATATATTTATACTGAGCCATAAAATTTTTACAAAATCATATTATCTACTCTACTACCTATATTTAAGTAATCATGCCCAAATAATAATTCACACAAACATATACTAACAATGCTAAAGCTAAAATTAAACCCTAAATAATTCACAAACACATATACAAATATATATAGAAAGTAATTCATGCAAACACATGTAGAAAGTAATTCACACAAACATATGTAGGTTGTAATTCACACAAACACATTTACAAACATTAACTAAGTAACAAATGTCAACGTAACTTACATAAAACAACAATGATTCTAACCATAAACTAAATATTAAATAACAAAACTATTTAACAAAAATAAAACAAATTAACATAACAAATTAATATAATTAATTTTAAAACAAAAACTAATTAGTTTTATAAAACTAAAACTAAACCTAAAGAAACAAAAATAACAAAAAACTAAAACGAACAAAATTAAGTTACGAAACTAATTAAAAAACTACATAACTAAAATAATTTATTCACACAAACCCTAAATAATTGCTATTGAGATTTGAGCAACGAAACAGATATATAATTTCTATGATGGTCATAGAAGATTTTCCTCAAACATGTGATGGGCATCACATATACAAACAAATAAAAAAATACTTTGAAAGTAATTAAAACTAAAACTAAAATTAGAACTAAACAACAAAAAGTAATTAATTCACACAAGCCATAAATAATTAACATTAAAACTATATAACTAAAAAATAAAGAAAAACTAAACAATAAAAAAAGAAATAGAATGTTACCAAACAGAGGTCAAAGGCAGGCAACAGTGGGGCTATTGGTGACGACAGGGTCGTGGAGGTTATAAGCTTGGAGAAAACACTCGGAGAGAAGAAACTTTACAAACAAGGGATGGCAACGAGCTCGTGGGTCATGGAGGCTTCGAGGCTAACAGCAGCATGTTGGGTCGAGGCAAGACGACGATAGCAATGGTCATGTTAGAGAGAAGGGGAGGGTTTGAGGGTTAAAGAGAAGGATCGGGTTGGGTTTAGAGAGAAAAGGTTGGGTTTGAGTGTTAATTCAATAAGAAAGAGAAAGAGAGCGAGTGGGCTTTTAAAACTTCGCTGATTGTGGTTAGGGCGGGCTTTTAAATTTCAATGATTATCTTTCATGATGATTTTTTACTAAAAATTTTCGTGTAATCTTCTATATCTTTCATAACGGTTTGTCGTAAAAACTATCGTGGAATCTTCCGTTCACTACCACATTAGTCTTCATGTTTTACGTGTACTTCCCTCGTGTTTTTCCCTGCTTAACGCAACGGTTTGTAAGAAACTGTTGTTTATTAAACTTCGTATCTTCTACAATTTCTAGTAGCATTTGAACTATTTTTAATTAAATAACATATTTTAAAAACAATGAAAATGAATGGCATATTTATTGGTAAACAATTTTTTTACCCTGCATTAAAAAAGTATTTATTGATAAATAAATTGTTTATGTTGAGTAAGTAAATTATTGAGTTAATTACATAACAATACCTCCTAGTTTTCATTATTTTTCAATTTGTTCCTCTTTTTTAGAAACTACAATGATATCTTTTAAATTTGAAAAAAAAATTGTATTAATTTTATCCCTTACAAACTTTTTCAACTGAAAAAACATGAAGATAAGATAAAAAATACACATAATAAGACCTAACTTGTTTAGAAAATGTATGTTTTTTCTTGAAAAAATTTAAAAATTATTTTAAGATTTAAAGCGTCATAAAACTTAAGAACCCTTTTTTTTTAAATTTGATTTTTTTGGGATTTTTTAAGTTTTTAATATATAAAAATGTTTTTTCGTAATTATTTAAGAGCAGTTACGTGGTATTGCCTAATTTTTTTTCTACTTATTACTTTTGTAGTTTTTAAAAATAAAGGGACAAATTGAGATACAGTTAAAAGTAGAAGATATAATTATGTAATCAAGCCATTAATTATTTACTAGTAAATATACTATTTACTTTAATTGCTTCAAAAATATGACGTTTGCTTAAAAACACTACAATAGGATATTTACCATGTTATATTTCTATTTTTTTTAGTAATATAACATAGAGGTTTTGGTTGGCTATTAATACACAATTAACATTGTATTTGCTAAAAGGAAATAACGGGCAAAAAAGTTGGATAAATTTTAAAGTAAAAAAGAGATGATTATTTTAAACAAAATAAAGGAAATTAAGAGGAAATGATTAAAAATTTATTTGGCCAACCACTTCTAATATTTCCAAGTTTACAAAAGAAAAAGAAAGAGCTAATGAGACTAATTCAAGTGATCAAGGATGTGTATATTCCACTAAGACTTGAATTATGGTGGTTTTGTTTCTTCTTTGTAAAATTGAGAACCATATACCTAGCATTGTATTAAAAAAAAAAAAAAAAAGGAAAGAGAGAAAGATAATGTGTTTTAAAGGAAGGCAAACAATGCAAATACCAGAAGGGAGGGGAGACGAAATAGAGTTTAATTCTTTTATATGTATAATATATATTATATAAGTTTGTCTATAAGAGCCAAACTAGTATACACTGAGCGATGAATCCTCTCTCAAGGTATCTATGGTAATTAATATGATGCTTTGAAGAAATTTCATGTAAGAGTTGTTTGGTTTGCATTTATTAGGTTTTTTACTACACCAAACAATTTGTGGATACTTGTTCTTCAGCTTGCTAGACTATTTGAACTTAAATACGTAGAAATCTTACTTTCAAAATCAATAAAAGTTCAATATTATTCTTATTTTCAAAATATGATTACGTTGATGCTTTATGTTTATAAATGATTTAATATTGATTGGTTTTTCATGTTTATGAACAATGATGAAGTTAGAAATTTTTTTGAGATGGGTTTGAGTTAGACCAAAAATTTCAAACTAAATTGATTATTTAATTAAGCATAATTAGATGTGAAAAATAAAGGTTTATACAACAATTCTTAAAATTCTTAAATGAATTAGATACATTTAAGGTTATTAATGAAATATTATAAAACATTTAGTATAAAATATGGAATTAGAAAGTTCCAAGGGCAAAACAAGAAAAGATGATGGAAAAAAATTTAGAAAGAATTTTTAACTGGCTTTGTCGCTGTTTATGAACTTATAATGAAATGAGTATGTTGTATAGTATGAATATTGCATAGAAAGGAAATTAAAGATTTGAAGCATATTTTATAAGAAAAAGAGCTTTGTACCCAAATTGTTTCATGAAAAAGAGGCATTGAAACAACCCTTGTGTTTAGCAAAATGAGTTCAAACTAATGAATTTGAATTATAAATAATGTATAAAACTCTCACATGCTTAATAAGGTATTTAGAAGCACAATTTAAACCACAATACTATAGTTCAAACTATTTTTACAATAATGTTTTTAAAAAATTTAAATCAAAAGTGGTTTGAACCACACTAGTAAGGTTCCAACCGTGCTCTCAAATAGGCCATAAGTGTAAAATAAAAGTATATTATAGTATTAAATTTTCACATGCTAATGTTTGAGTTTAAAGTTGTTAGACGTGTATGCCCTAAGGAGTAAAAATGTAATATGTTTTTGGAGACATTTTTATCAATAAAGAATTTATTTTTTATTTATATACCAAAGTTTGTTCTCTTTACGTTCATATTTGTTGAATGTATGTTAAGTAAACAAAAGTCTAAGATTGTCATTCTAAACCTTTAAGAATTTAGCATATAATGGACAGATTATGCAAAAGACACGATTCTTAAGGTAACGGTCTAAATCATAAGATACGCAATCGAGGAAATAAAGTGAGGCGCTTTATTAATGCAAAGAATGTTATATTGTCTATATCCCTATTGGGAGATGGTTTGCTTTGACCATCGGAGTTAGACTCTGTGAATAGAAATATTGGCACATTGTCATAGGTGATGATGTGTTAAATGGAGACATAAATTGATTTGGATTAACAATTCTGTCTCGGCAAATCGATTCACTTTAGACAATTATTTATATTGTATCTTACTCCTGAGATGAATAGTGGGCTGGTTATCTTGACTTGTGTCTTTTGATGTACCAAAGGATGACACCTATATTTTAATAGTGGTATGCATGCCGGTACGTTAGAGGCATGACTCTTGATAGCGTAAACCCGTTATTCATAGATATAGAATCCATAGCTCCTCTTTAGGAGTAGTGATATCCTCTTATGTGCATTATCTTGTAATTAAAAAACTAAAGCGCTCAACCATTTAGATACATAGGTGTAACCGAATGGTATACTTTCTTTAAATGGTAAGTTTTTTTATGGTGAGATAATGGAATGTAAGATAAAAATAATAGGAAAGGTAAGACAAAAATTTTATTTAAGCCGATTATGAATAATCCTATGAGGATACAATACATTATAATATGTCATGGACACTTAGCTATATGGGCTTCGTAATTCTATATAGTTTGAGAGTGTAGCTCTAAGCTTTTAGTAGAGTAGCATTGAAGTTGATAATTAGGAAACGAATATCTGGGATATTGGGTTTTATAATTATAAAAAACTTGAACTATATAGGTCCATATGGTCCCTTTTGCTAGCTCACAAAAATCTTGTAACAATACGGCGTGCTTTTCCAATAATTTGTGACTTATGTCAGATTTATCAGATTGGCTAAAATTCAATAAAATCAAATAATTCATGTCTGTTTATCAATTGAATTAGTTTTATAATAAAATTAATTCAAGATAAACTTGTTGAATGATCGAGAACGGGCAATTTATGCCTATTTATCGGTTGGATTAATTTTAAATTAATTCAAGATAAACTTGTTGAATTATCAAGAATATTTATTTTTTTAGAGATTATCTCGATATGACTGTTTTAATTAGATAACTTTTCTATTGGGTTATTTGAATTAAAACTGAGGCTCTATCCCAAGAATCTCGAGTAGAAGATAAAGATTTGTAGGGATAAAAAATCGTAAGTTCAGCACGCCGATCTCAAACTTTAGCCTACCTATGGGCAGGTTCGACAGGCCGTTCTACTAGTTTGGCCTGTCGACCATGGGATTTTTTATCACATATTTTAAACGTGGATTTTATCAAATATTGATTCTAGTTTGATTTTGATTCGAATTTTCGAGGCCTTATCTGATAAGGACTGACTCTTGGGCCCAACCTCTATAAAAGGAGAGTGAGTCTCTTTATTATTTAGATCAATTAAGAAATTAAGAGTGAAACTGTCACGCCCCAGAGTACGGGGGGTGACGTGGTGGAATATTTAGATTAATTAAAAGAGGATTTAATTGAATTTAAGGGTTTAAGATTCAACTTACATAAGAAATAAGGAGTTTTTCCACCACATTTGATAAAAGAATTTTTAAATATTAAGTAGGTAATAAAAATTAAATAAAAACCGCGAATATGGGTTCCACAACCCACAACTTGTGCACACACATAGTACTGACAATATCATAAATACAATTACAGTCCAAGTACAAATAAAGTTAAGTCTTACATGCCTTGATTAAATAGTACAGGATATAAATAAATTCTCCTATTGCTCCTGAGTTCGGTCCGAAGAATCTTCTCCAAACCTAAAAAGGAAACCACCTAGAGGGGAAAATTTAAAACAGATAAAACGTGAGCGAAAGGCTCAGTAGGACTATGTTTTATAAAACAATTTAGTACAAGGAAACATAGCAATACTAGAAGTTATTCAAAAGTACACTTAAATAAGTAAATAAATACTTTGAGTAGAACCATTCTGGCACAGAATAGTCTACTCATCAATTCAAAACACCATTTTACTTTTACCTAGGCAAACCATAATTTCACCACCGTAGTGGCCCAGCTGGGTTTCAGGACCTGCCCCCAAGGTCGATCGCTACACGACCCGATCTCTGATATGGCATCATGCCTTAGTGTTTATTATCATTGTCATTCAAAACCCAATTACCGAGTGTTGTCAATTACATTTATTATGACATTCATTTCATAATCACGGTATATTAAAATATAACCGATAAAACCATTTTCAAACAACCGTTGAAAACATTTTGATAGAAATCCTTTTCAAAGCCAAATCATTTCAAAACCAGGCTACCAAAGAAAAGGGGTAGAAGTCCTACCTCAATACTCGTGCCGGTGCTCCACACCGTAGTCCCGGCCCGCTATACGTTAGCTCCGCGGAACCACGAACGATCCTAGATACAAACTAAGTCGATCAATATCTAGTTTGAGACATTCTATGTTACTAAATCATTTCATGATGTCCTAGTGTGCCATTTGTACATTTAAAATCATCCTATAAGGTTGGGGTTTAAATCTGGGTTCAAAACAGTGAAAACGGGTAAAAATCACAAAATTTTCCATGCCCTACTTCGGCCTGCCGGACGCCCTACTTCGGCCTGCCGGACGCCCTACTTCGGCCTGCCGAACATTTCCCCAGATTCGGCCTGCCGGTCGGAAGAACACCGGCCTGCCGATCATCACTTCTGCCTGCCGAACACGAACTTCGGCCTGCCGAACTGGGAAAACCCAAAAATCCTAGCCACGGGTTTCTCGATCCCCAAAATCCAAATCTGAATTCCAACCTGTTTTTCTCAATTCCCAGGCATGAAAAACAATCATAGTTGATAGAAAAACATTCTAAAACATGTTTGAACTCATTTAAACAAGATTTAGACTCAAAATCCTCAAAAATCCAAAAATGAGAAAATGAGGGGAAAAATTAAAAATCTTGAATTCAATCCGTTTTTCTTCAATCTAAGCTTAGATTCTAGTTGTTCTAAGTTCATCTAACTCAAATACAAGGTTTTCTAAGTTTAAACAAACCTAGATTTCAAAAATGCACAAAGTTGAAAATTTTGTAAAAAGTTTAGAAATTTCGAATCTAACCTCGAATAAAAGCTTTAATCCGCGTTCTCGGTTGCCGAATCACGTCCCCGAGCTTCCTCCTCGCTGTCCCGAAGCTTGGATTCGAAATGGAGTTCAAAAATTTGAGAGAGAATTGAGAGAGAGAGGGGCTGCCGAGAGAGATGAGAGAAGAGAGAGAGAGGGTGAGCGTGGAAGTGAGGAGAGAGAGAGAGAAGAAGGAAATAAATAGAGAAAATCGGTGGGCGGTTTTACTGTGCGAAAACCATGTGCCGCCCATAGTTTTGCAAAACGGAGTATTTTTAACATTTTACAAATTGTGGTGTTTTAAAACCCAAAACATCATTTTAAAACAATAAGAAATCATTTAAATGCATTGATTTAACAAAACAACCAAAAATTCAAAATCCAACCAAATAATCTAATTAAAGTTAAAACGTTAATTATGGCACACTAATTCACCATTTACATTACATTAACATTAAATAAATTTCTGGGCGTTACAACTTTCCACCCCTAAAAGAAATTTCGCCCTTGAAATTTACAACTCACTTCAAAAACAAAACAAATGCGGATACAATTCCCGCATACTCGACTCTAATTCCCAAGTGGCTTTATCAACCCCATGATGCTGCCACACGACCTTTACCAACGGTATTTCACGACGACGCAAGGTAATGACCTTCCGGTCGATAATCTGAATCGGCACTTCTTCGTACGTCGTATCCTCCTGAACCTGCACATCGCGAAACGAAACTATCTTATCCTGCTCAGGTGGACACTTCCTAAGCATCGACACATGAAACACATGTGAACGTGAGAAAGTTCGGGCGGAAGATCAAACCGATAAGCGACCACACCAACACGCTGAGTGATCTCGAACGGCCCAATATACCTCGGCGCGAGTTTCCCACTCACTCCGAACCGCATAGTTCCCTTACGAGGCGACACCCTCAAGAGAACAAAATCTCCAACCGTGAATTCTAAGGGTCTACGTCTTCTATCCGCGTAGCTCTTCTGCCAACTCTGAGCTGCCCTCAATCGATTTCGAATCACCGCGACTTTCTCGTTGCTATCACGAATCTCATCCGGCCCAAGAATAACTCTATCTTCTGGCTCGGCCCAACACACAGGTAACCGACACGGTCGCCCATACAACGCCTCAAATGGTGCCATACCGATACTCGCCTGATAACTGTTGTTGTACGCGAACTCCGCCAAATGCAAACATTGCTTCCAATTCCCGCCAAAGTCCAACGCACAAGCACGTAACATATCCTCGAGAACCTGAATAACCCGCTCAGACTGCCCATCAGTCTGAGGATGAAACACCGTACTGAAGTTCAAATCCGTACCCAAAGCCTCCTGAAAACTCCTCCAGTACTTAGCATTAAACCTGGTGTCTCGATCAGAGGTGATGGACAAAGGAACTCCATGCAACCTCACAATATTTTGCATATACAACTCCCCGAGAATCTTCCTAGAACACGTCGACCTAAACGGAATGAAATGCGCCAATTTTGTCAACCTGTCGACCGCAACCCAAACTACATCATGCCGCTGCTCCGTCCTCGGCAAACCTGTGAGGAAATCCATCGTCACATGCTCCCATTTCCACACTGGAATAGGAAGCGGCTGATGCTGACCTGCAGGCTTCTGATGTTCGGCTTTCACCTGAAGACATATCGAACACTTGGCCACGTACTCGTGAACATCTTTCTTCATGCCTCTCCACCAATACTGCCTCTTCAAATCACGATACATCTTGGTGCTCCCCGAATGAATAGCGAACTGAGACCTATGAGCTTCGTCTAGAACGGCTTTCGTCACCTCGGCGATAACTGGAACTGCAAGACGCTCCCGGAAGTACAACAATCCATCTGCATGCACGCTCCATTCCTCGAACTGCTCCCCGTTCTGAATCCGCGATCAAATCCCCTGCAAATGTTGATCCTGCCACTGACTTTGCTTCACCATCCGAACAAGAGCTGGAGTCGCTTCCACATGATATAACGAAACTCGATCATAGTCTTCATGATACAATAGCCGATACTCACTCACTGTCGCATCCATACTCCAGTCCTCAAAAATCAAACAAGCGAGAATCCCTGAAGACTTCCTGCTAAGCGCATCCGAGACCACATTAGCTTTTCCGGGATGATACTGCAACACAAAATCATAATCCTCCATATACTCTACCCATCTGCGCTGCCTTAAATTAAGATCCCTCTGAGTGAACAAATACCTCAAACTCTTGTGATTGGAGAAGAACCGCCGCAAGCTCTAGATCGTGAGTAGGATAATTCCGCTCGTGAGGTCGTAGCTGTCTCGATCCGTACGCAACCACACGTCCATGCTGCATCAACACGCATCCAAGTCCGCGCCCTGAAGCATCCGCATAAACCTCATACGGCTCGTCACTGCTAGGAATAACCAACACTGGAGCTGAAGTCAACCCAAACGACATAACCAGAAACTCGAAGTGCCCATACCGAGTCCTAAAAGCTGTCTTGGGAATATCCTCTTCCTTGATCCTGAGCTGATGATAACCTGAACGCAAATCAATCTTCGAGAAGTATCGCGAACCTCCCAACTGATCAAATAGCTCATCAATCCTAGGCAAGGGATACTTGTTCTTCACCGTAACACGATTCAACTACCGATAATCTACACATAACCTGAGAGTCCCATCGTGCTTCTTAGCAAACAAAACCGGTGCTCCCCACGGAGATGTGCTATTCTGAATGTATCCTTTATCAGCAAGCTCCTGAAGTTGCTTCCTCAATTCCTTCATTTCTACCGGCGCCATCCGATAAGGTGCCATAGAAATCGGTGATGTCCCTGGAAACAACTCGATACCAAACTCAATCTCTCGATGTGGTGGTAACCCTGATAACTCGTCGGGGAAAACATCCTCGAACTCATCAACCACCGAAATCGCTACACTGCCACTCGAAACATAGGGCTCGTAATCTAGATTGGCAAGAAAAGCAAAACAATCTAGATTCCTTCGCCCTCCTAGACACGACTTCATAAGACGCTCACTCATTAGCCAATCACCACCACCCTGGTAAGTGATTACTGTCCCCCTATCAGACACTAGGGTCACTTTTCTAAGTTGGCAATCCACGACTGCACTATACCTGGACAACCAGTCCATCCCTAAAATTACATCATAGGAACTCATGGGGAGTATAATCAAATCACTTTTCAAAATCTCATCCCCAATCTTTATTTTACATGATTTACACACAGAATTTACACACACCCGCCCCAAGGGAAAAGTTATAACTAGGGGTTCATTAAACTCTTCTACCTCTAATCCCAAGGCATGTACAAAAGAACTTGAAATGAGAGAATGAGAGGCACCGGTATCAAATAAAACGCGAGCTAGAGATCTAGAAACCAAAACCATACCGTCGACAACCGCATTACCAGTCTGAGAATCTGACCCTCCAGATGCCATTGCATGAACCTGCACTGGCGCTTTCCCTTTTCCTCTACCGACATTACTGGGTCCTGGATTACTCGGCCGATGCTGCTGAGATGGAGACGACTGCACACTACCTGCACTCGGCGCTCGATACTGAGGAACACTACGCTGAAAACGCTGCGGCTGCTGCCCCCGTACCGGATATAAGAATTGCTGAGGAGAAAACTACGGATACTGCAACTGCGGGTACTGCGGAGGCGGAGGTAGGGTCTGAGGCTGAGGTTGAGATGAACGACTGGCATCCTCCCCGGTCTGAGATCCAAGACGAGCACTCCTGATCAGGCAATTCCTCTTGATGTGTCCGGGCTGCTGACAGAAATGACAATGAAAGCTGTAGGGGTTGTTGCTCCCGCTGCCAGACGAACTGCTGCTGCCACTGGTCGCACCGCCTTGCTTGCCGTTCCCTAGAGCTGGACGACTACTGGTACTCTTCCTGCCACTCCTCTGCGGTCCTCCTGAAGCCTTGGCTCGGTCCTCACAATACTGCACGTAATCATTCTCCACGGAGATCACCGACGACACAAGCTCTCCGAAACTCCTAAGCCGTAGAGCAACCAACTGCCACCAAATAGGAGCCTTGAGCCCTTCCTGGAACTTAATACATTTCTCGCGCTCCGATGCCACCGCTGATGGAGCAAACCTAGCCAACTCGTTAAACTTTGCCTCATACTCCCGGACTGAAAGATCACCCTGCTGCAATCTATAAAACTCAGCTGCCTTCTGATCTCTATACCCTTGCGGAAAATACCGATCATAGAACAGCTCCTCGAACTTGTCCCAACTGATATCGCCACCGCGCTCCAGACGCTTAGTCTGTTTCCACCAGGTGTTAGCGCCACCCTCGAGCTTATACGCCGTGAATTCCACACGATACTCCTCAGGCACACCAAGAGTATCTAGATGCTTCAAGATCGAATCCAACCAATACTCTGCTAACTGCGGATCCCCATTGCCATCAAAAGTCGGAATAGACGCCCACCGAAATTCCTTAAAGAAAGCATGCCGACTACCAACACTGGAGTCTTCCGGTCTAGCCCTGGCTGCCATCTGCCGGAAAGCCACAAACATAGACCTCATCAGGCTCTAATCATTTCCGAACTCGGCGTCAGTAGTCGAACGACGTCTAGGTGCCATTCTCTCACTTTTGAAAACAAAATTTGGACTGTCAGAGGTATTTCATTGTCAAACCTAAGTGTGCACAATTCCCAAGGTTCATAACCTTGAGCTCTGATACCATTCTGTCACGCCCTGGAGTACGGGGGGTGACGTGGTAGAATATTTAGATTAATTAAAAGAGGATTTAATTGAATTTAAGGGTTTAAGATTCAACTTACATAAGAAATAAAGAGTTTTTCCACCACATTTGATAAAAGAATTTATAAATATTAAGCAGGTAATAAAAATTAAATAAAAACCGCGAATATGGGTTCCACAACCCACAACTTGTGCACACACATGGTACTGACAATATCATAAATACAATTACAGTCCAAGTACAAATAAAGTTAAGTCTTACATGCCTTGATTAATTAAATACAGAATATAAATAAATTCTCCTATTGCTCCTGAGTTCGGTCCGAAGAATCTTCTCCAAACCTAAAAGGGAAACCACCTAGAGGGGGAAATTTAAAACAGATAAAACGTGAGCGAAAGGCTCAGTAGGACTATGTTTTATAAAACAATTTAATGCAAGAGAACATAGCAATACTAGAAGTTATTCAAAAGGACACTTAAATAAATAATTAAATAAATAAATACTTTGAGTAGAACCATTCTAGCATAGAACAGTCTATTTGTCAATTCAAAACACCATTTTACTTTTACCTAGGCAAACCATGATTTCACCACCGTAGTGGCCCAGCTGGGTTTCGGGACCTGCCCCCAAGGTCGATCGCTACACGACCCGATCTCTGATATGGCATCATGCCTATGTGTTTATTATCATTATCATTCAAAACCCAATTACCGAGTGTTGTCAATTACATTTATTATGACATTCATTTCATAATCACGGTATATAAAAATATAACCGATAAAACCATTTTCAAACAATCGTTGAAAACATTTTGATAGAAATCCTTTTCAAAGCCAAATCATTTCAAAACCAGGCTACCAAAGAAAAGGGGTAGAAGTCCTACCTCAATACTTATGCCGGTGCTCCACACCGTAATCCCGACCCGCTATACGTTTGCTCCGCGGAACCACGAACGATCCTAGATACAAACTAAGTCGATCAATATCTAGTTTGAGACATTCTATGTTACTAAATCATTTCATGATGTCCTAGTGTGCCATTTTTACATTTAAAATCATCCTATAAGGTTGGGGCTTAAATCTGGGTTCAAAACAGTGAAAACGGGTAAAAATCACAAAATTTTCCATGCCTTGGTCGGCCTACCGGACGCCCTGCTTCGACCTGCCGAATTGCACAGTTCGGCCTGCCGGAAGTAAGGTTCGGCCTGCCGACCATTTCCCCAGATTCAGCCTGCCGGTCGGAAGAACACCGGCCTGTCGATCATCACTCTGGCCTGCCGAACACAAACTTCGGCCTGTCGAACTAGGAAAACCCAGAAATCCCAGCCACGGGTTTCTCGATCCCCAAAATCCAAATCTGAATTCCAACCTGTTTTTCTCAATTTCCAGGCATGAAAAACAATCATAGTTGATAGAAAAACATTCTAAAACATGTTTGAACTCATTTAAACAAGATTTAGACTCAAAATCCTCAAAAATCCAAAAATGAGAAAATGAGGGGAAAAATTAAAAATCTTGAATTCAATCCGTTTTTCTTCAATCTAAGCTTAGATTCTAGTTGTTCTAAGTTCATCTAACTCAAATACAAGGTTTTCTAAGTTTAAACAAACCTAGATTTCAAAAATGCACAAAGTTGAAAATTTTGTAAAAAGTTTAGAAATTTCGAATCTAACCTCGAATCGAAGCTTCAATCTGCGTTCTCGGTTGCCGAATCACGTCCCCGAGCTTCCTCCTCGCTATCCCTAAGCTTGGATTCAAAATGGAGTTCAAAAATTTGAGAGAGAATTGAGAGAGAGAGGGGCTGCCGAGAGAGATGAGAGAAGAGAGAGAGAGGGTGAGCGTGGAAGTGAGGAGAGAGAGAGAGAGGAAGGAAATAAATAGAGAAAATCGGTGGGCGGTTTTACTGTGCGAAAATCATGTGCCGCCCACAGTTTTGCAAAACGGAGTATTTTTAACATTTTACAAATTGTGGTGTTTTAAAACTCAAAACATCATTTTAAAACAATAAGAAATCATTTAAATGCATTGATTTAACAAAACAACCAAAAATTCAAAATCCAACCAAATAATCTAATTAAAGTTAAAACGTTAATTATGGCACACTAATCCACCATTTACATTACATTAACATTAAATAAATTTCGGGGCGTTACAGAAACTCTGCTAGTGAGATTCTGAAACTCCCTAAGAGCTCTTGTTCACAAATTACGAATACTAGCTTTAGGTTCTCTCAATTGGTTGGAAGGAAAGTTACCTAGTGGAAAGGCTAAACGACGTGAGCCCATGCTCACTCCGATCGTGGATAGAGAATAGCAAAGAAGACCAGTTGGTTGAGGCTCGTTTGAAACGTTACTTCTCTTTATCGATCACGAAAGTTCTTCGGCATTCAAAGATTAGTAAAATCTAGTTAATTTATGCATATAGTATTTCAAACTTATGTTTAGGAAAATAATTTGATATAAAATTTTTTAAAATTCCGCTGCGTACTATTTTTCCAATAATTGGTGTCAGAGCCATAGTTTTTACGTAAACTATGTGATCTTGATCTTTTCTATGCTTGAATTTAATTTTATAGAGAATTGGCATTCTAGGTTTCTACATATTTTTATATTGTCATGGATTATATGGTGAATATTTATTAATTAATTATGGTTGATTAAATTATTATTTAATTATTAATTAATTAATTAATTTACACCGGTTATGATTCTTTAGAGATTAGAATGTGTAACTAAGTTTTTTATGTAATTAGATAGCAGACTATCATCTCTATCTAGGAATTATTATTTAATTTTAAATTTGTATGAATTTTGTAATTAAATAATCATTTGGAGAAGACAGATCTAGAAGATAGATGATGGCACTCCCAGGTATTTTGCTGAGTCTCTAATTTTATGTTCTTGAATTGTTAAAAATAAAATTGATAATTGCATTAAAAATTGTTTCTTCTAAAAAGGGTGATTTTTGCTCGGTCGGCATGCCAAACCCACTAGTTCGGTAGGCCAATAGTCGCAGATTGGCAGACCGGACATGAGGTTTGACAGGTCGTCAGTTGAGTAGAAATCAGATGGCTCTGGCAGCAGGCTGAATTTCAAGATCGACAGGCCGGAGGGTCATGACCGGCAGGTCGATCTTCACAAGATCGACTTGCCGGCAGAGAGTTGGAAATTTTTCTAGAAAAGGTGCAGTTTTTCATGCAATTTTAATTTTATTTTTAGGACAATTCTGAGAAACATAAAAATTTGGATATGACTAAAAATATGGAGTATTTGATCTATGCGGGATTGAAGACTTGAACATGAGCATTACATGAAGAATGATACAACTTGAGGATTCCAGGATGAAGAATCGATTAAATGTTTCGATTATTCTCTTGTAATCTTTATTTTCTATTCTCTAGGGTGGAACCATAATATTACGATTGTTTGTTATTATTTTTGTTTGTAGCTTTGCTTGATTGCTTTGCTTATCTGCATTATAATATGATGTGCCATGTACATTGATAACATGTCATATAGCATAGGGAGTGCCGCTCAATTAAAATTGTTCATGCATGTTTTTTAAAATAAAACATTGATTTCGAAAGATTTAGTGAGAGAAGGTTTTCAAAGAGAGGACTTACGGCCTCCATCATTGGTCCATTGGTAGCACATGGTGGTCCCGACCCCAAGGAAGGGAATTCATCATGTACCAAGTTAGATCTCTAAAAGGATAATGTATTTTAGCGTGGTTTATCATTGATCACCCCAAGGTGACGATAATAAGCCATGGATAAAATATTAAAACGATGGCTATACACTCATGTTAATTTTATTATTAACCTCCCCTAGGAGCTCTATTAATAAAATTAATGGCCAAAGAAACAATTATTAATATATGCTAGATCATACAGGTCCTGGATGGTATATATTAATCAGGAGGGGATCCGTGTTTGTGATTGAATTTGGCATGACTCCCCTAGGAGCTTGTTGAATTCTGAGTTAGGAATTATCATTGTAAGGCTATGATATTTTCAAGGTTTTGACACATAAACACATTTGTACATTTTTTACATGCTTGTGTTATCTTACTAAATTATTATGCTATGTTTGCTTATGTTTGGTATATGATTCTTTATTGTAGATTAAAAATGTCTGAAAACACTTTATCACCAATACTTGATAAAAACCAATTAACTTGTGAGAATTATAATGATTGAAAATGGAACCTGAACATCGTCCTATCCTTTGAGAAACTAAAATTTGTGTTGACAACCCCTTGTCCTCCCGAGCCTATGGCAGATTCCACCAACGATCAATTCCAAGCATATGATCGTTGGAAAAATGCAAACGATCAGGCCTGTTGCTATGTTATGGCTAGCATGAATAACATACTGCAGGCTTAACATGAGGATTATGAGACTGCTAAGCAGATCTTGAATAATCTAGAAGACATGTTTGGAGGCCAAGCCCTAATAAAGCGGTAAGGGTTCGCTTCGGAAACTTTTGAACTATAAGCAGAGACCGGGGATATCTATAAAGGAGCATATGATGTTAGTCAAGGGTTACCTCGCTAAGGCACAAACCAATAGAACTGACATCGATGCTAAAACTTAGATGACTATGGTCTTTAAGACTCTGTCAAAGGAATTTATTCCATTTAGAGCTACTTTTAATTTGAGCAATAGATGGGATATGACCTTAACGGAGTTGATGAAACAGTTACAAGAGTTTGAACTGCTGATCAGGGAGTCTCCTACGGGTGGAGAGACCAATTTGACGGTTAATTTTGATTCCAATCCTAACTTTGGGAATGGAAAGAAACAACGGGCTAAAAATGGGAAGAAGTCTTTTGTTCCTGCTAACAACAAGAGAAAGAAAAAGAAGAAGAAGAACCCAAAGAAGCTAAAGTGCTGCTTCTGTGGGAAGGTCGAGCACATCAAGAAGCATTGCAAGGACTTCCTTTCCAAAGGAGATAGGTGTGATCTTTTGTATTTAGAAACTTGTTTGATTGAGGAATCCAGTGACATTTGGGTCATAGATTATGGTGCAACTAATCATCTTTGTGTTTCTCTATAGGGATTCAAAGAAACGAGCAATCTGCTTCATGAAGACTTTACGCTTCGGATAGGCAATGGATTCCTGGTTTTAGCGAAAGCAGTGGGAGACGTCCATCTTTATTTTGATTATTATAGGAATTTAATTTTGCGAGATTGTTTTTATGTTCCTAAATTTAAAAGGAATTTAATTTCTGTAGCTTGTTTATTTAAAGACTCATATTTTGTTTTTTTAATAATAAACTGGTGATTTGTAAAACAAATCTTTTATCTATTCTGGATGGATGTAAAATAATATATATTTTATCGAACCTAAGATGGACTTACTGCTTAATGCTAAGATGAATGATAATAACTCTAAAAGACTTATGACTTCTCACTCTAATGAGACTTATCTTTAGCATTTACGCCTTGGTCATATTAACTTGAACAGGATTCAAAGGTTGGTAAGGGATGGATCTTTAAGTCACTTGAAGGTGGAATCTATACCCCAATGTGAATCTTGTTTGGAGGGTAAAATGACAAAAAGATCATTCGGGTCTAAGGCCAATAGGGCCGAAGGGGTTCTAGAATTTGTCCACAGTGATGTTTGTGGACTGATGAACATCCGAGCACGAGGATGGAATGAGTACTTCATCATTTTTATTGACGATCACTCAAGGTATGGGTATGTGTACCTAATGCACCACAAAGCGAAACTTTTGACAAGTTTAGGAAGTTTCGGACTGAAGTGGAAAAGCAATTGGGTATACCCATAAAGGCACTTTGATCCGATCGAGGTGGAGAGTACTTTTCTGATGAGTTCTTAGGACACTTATTAGAGAATGAGATTTTATCCCAATTGACACTGTCGGGCACTTCGCAGCAAAATAGTGTAGCGGAGAGAAGAAATAGGACTTTATTGGACATGGTTAGGTCAATGATGAGTTATTCATCATTGCCTTTATCCTTTTGGGGATATGCACTGTAAACCACATATTATCTTTTGAACAACGTGTTTCCGGCCATGATTTCTCAACCGTTTCTAGCATTCTCCCCATTCATTCTCTATGAGTGCAATTTTGAATTTCACCCTTAAAACATCATTTCAAGATCACTTGCATGGCAAGAAACTCCACAAAAGAGGCTAGAAACGACATAGCCAAACAAAGAGGTAGAACAATGGCTACGAAGAGAGACTGAAGAGATTGTCATTTGGCTGGTTCTAAATGCGAAACGACAACTGGTGGAGAAATTGACGTCGTTCAATTGATTCCAGCGGCCAAATGACATGAATCTTAGTTATGGGAGACTTTTCCTTTCCTTTTCCCGAACCCAACAATAAACTAACATGATATATATCTATACATATATATATATATATATATAACAAATTCAAAGAAACTGATTATATCGAAAAGATGTCCATAATATATGAAAACAATTTCTGTTGGATCAAAATCCAATTATGGGCCAATATATTAAATAAATTTGAATTAAAGGCTATCAATAAGGTTGCCCAATTAAAAGTGATTAATTTAGGTTTTGGGATTTTAATGCATCATTAAGTGTGGGTCTCCTATATGTAGAGACTAAAAAGGAAATTACTAATTTTATGATAGGCTAAATTAGTAATTAAGTATAATTGCTAGGGTTTAGCAATTATATAAAGGGGTTGTGGTCCCCAAGTCAGTACGTACATTATTTTTCTGTTACCCATCTACAGAGAAATTACAGAGCATTCTGATAGGGAGGATTTACGTACTAGACTTGGAAGATCCTCAACCAAAAGACTCAAGAATCACATTCAATCTATGGATTCAGGTTAGCTTCCGCATCTTATTAATATTCTTGATGATTTGACATGAACGATCCTGGGTGATGATGGTTTTCATCACAATTTTATTCTAACAAGTGGTATCTAGAGCCTCTTCATGTTGAATCATTGAGAATCTATAATTTTCTATATGTGATTCTCATTAAAAATTCTCAAATCTAACAATCTATGGTTTTATAAAATTATCGAATTTGAGAACAATTGTTTAAATTTTTGGTTGAATTATTCAAAGATTCATGTATAAACGTATATATGTTTTTGGAGAATTCGGTAAAGGTTGAAAGAATCCTTGGGTTACAATATACGGCATGTTGCCAAAAAGTGAAAAAAAAAAAAACCAACGTTGTTACGTTTTGCTTGAAATCATGTTATATATATATATATATATATATATATATATATATATATTCGGTTGTTTTATATATATGCATATATATATATATATGGTGGTTTTTTTTGTTGGTTGGTTTTCTGTTTCGGCAAAAGGAAAGCCGGCGGCATCATTACTGCCGCCGGCGAAAGGACTCCGGCGACGACCATGTGGCCGCGCCGGAAAGACAGCGCTGCGGCCAGAGGCCGCGGCGGAGCAAGAAAGCGGCGGCCTCTGTGGCCGCCGCGTGAGGAAAAAAAAAAAAAAAAAAAAACAAACAAACGGGAGAGGGGCTTTCACCGGCGGCTGGGTTCACCACTGCCGGAGTTGGCCGTGTCTGGGCATGACCGAAGTAGAGAAGCTGCGGCCGTCTAGCCGCAGCACAGGGGCGACGGCCGTTAGGCCGCCCGATTATCTCCCCTGGGGTCGAAAGACCCCTAAGGTTTTCTTGGGGAGGGTCTGGGTCGAAGCCCAGACCCAAAGTTTGCTTCTTTACATGGGCCCAGTTGGGCCCGTGACCGGTTATGACCCAGGGATTCAAACCCCTGGGTTACCGGTTATTTCAAAAAAAAAAACAAATATACACGGGCCCAGCTACTGGATAAGGCCACTTACACGGGCTTAGCCCGTGACCGGATGGTCACCAGGGGTTCAACCCCTGGGTGACCCGAATTTTTTTTTTAAAAAAAAAGGAAATAAAGGGGCTGGTTTAGGGCCCGGGTAGGGTTCTCCCGACCCGGTCTAGCCCCGACTCAGTCAAAGTTGACCCTGACCAAAATTATTTTTTTTTAATTTTGGTCAATTTTGGTACAATTTTAAATTCAAATATTGGTATTTTATATATATTTTGAGATGAATTAATTGAAGCAACATGTCACCAAAGTGGCCTCTCTTGTGGAAATTAGTTTGTTTTGAAATATAAAAGGTTGTGTTTACGTAACTTATGTGAATATTGACCGGCCCAAAGGAAGGCAATATTTGACAGAATTTCATGTACACCTGTGGTGATAAACACGTGATGATTATTCGATTTTACAAGTAAGCAATAAATCGGCCCAAAGGAAGATTTATTATTTGACATGTTCTTATTGTCAGTGTTTGATTACTACACCAAGATATCACTTACAAGTTAATATTTTTGTCCAAAGACTAAATATTAATGGAGTGCCCGATATCTTGAGATGGGTTTACCTTTATTTGGATTTATTATTGTTGTTATGGATTCTTATGTGAGCTTGTTTTGGTTTTGTTTATTTTGTTCTCTGTTTCAGCTACTAGTTCTGCCTCTAATATTACTGCCAACATCAATTCAATTCCTATGCTGAATGGTAGCAACTTCAAATCATGGCAAGAGAACCTCCTAATAGTTCTCGGAGTCATGGATCTCGACCTTGCGTTAAGGGTTCCTTCTCCCGCACCCATTACAAATAAAAGTTCCTCTGATCAAAAGAAGGACATGGAAAGGTGGGAGAAGTCAAATCGCATGTGTATGATGATCATGAAGAAGGCCATTATAGAAGCATTCAGGGGCACTATATTGAAAACGATAAAGACAGCCAAAGAGTTCCTTGAGGACATTGAGAAGAGATTTGCCAAAAATGAAAAGGCTGAAACAAGTACACTTTTGGCAAACCTCATCTCAATGAGATACAGAAGTAAGGGGAACATCAGGGAGTACATCATGGAGATGTCTCATCTTGCTTCAAAATTGAGAGCACTTAAGCTTGACCTTTATGAGGACTTGCTAGTGCATTTAGTTCTTATATCTCTTCCCGCAAAATTCAGTCAGTTCAAGGTGAGCTATGACAACTAAAAGGAGACTTGGTCTCTTGATGAGCTTATCTCATACTGTGTGCAAGAAAAGGAAAGGTTGAAGCAAGAAAAGACAGAAAGTACTCACTTGGCTAATACTTCCAAGGACAAAGGGAAGAAAAGGAAGAAGGCTAAGGACGCTGCAGTTACAGCACCTCAAAAGAAGCAACAAAAGAGACCGGTTGATCCGGAAGGTACGGGTTGCTTCTTCTGTGGAGCTGCAGGGCATAAAAAGAAGCATTGCACCAATTATCACGCTTGGCGTGCAAGAAAAGGTATGCTTCTTAATTTGGTTTGTTCTGAGGTTAATTTAACTTCGATACCTGAACACACTTGGTGGATGGATTCTGGTGCAACCACTCACATTAGTGTGTCTATGCAGGGATGCCTGAGATGTCGAAAGCCAACTGATGGTGAAAGATACATCTACGTGGGCGATGGCAAGAAAGTTGAAGTTGAAGCAATAGGAAAATTTAGATTATTGTTAAAGACTGGATTTTATTTGGATCTTGATGAAACATTTATTGTACCGTCTTTTAGACGGAATTTGATTTCTATTTTAGCTTTGGACAAATCTGGTTATTCTTGTTCATTTGGAAATAGAAAATTTAGTTTGTTTCATGATTCAAAATTAGTTGGTTCTGGTTCTTTATCAGGTTACGATAATCTTTATTTGCTTGATACAATTGCTTCATTTAATGAATCCTTGCAATTAAGTACACGAGGTATAAAGAGAAAATTAACCAATGAGAATTCAGCTGCGTTATGGCACAAGAGATTGGGTCATATCTCCAAAAGGAGAATAGAGAGACTTGTGTCAAATGAAATTCTCGACCCCTTAGACTTTACAGATTTTGATATTTGTGTTAACTGTATTAAGGGGAAACAAACCAATAAAAGGAGATTTGAGGCCAATAGGACTTTGGACGTCTTAGAACTTATACATACAGACATTTGTGGGCCATTCCCTACGGCTTCTTGGAATGGTCAACAATATTTTATAACGTTCATAGACGATTTTTCCAGATATGGCTACATATATCTCATTCATGAAAAGTCACAGTCGCTGGATGTGTTCAAAAATTATAAGGCTGAAGTTGAAAATCAACTCAGCAAAAGGATTAAAAGCGTCAGATCTGACCGTGGTGGTGAAAACTATGGTAGATATGACGGTTCAGGTGAACAACGTCTGGGACCGTTTGCTAAGTTCCTAGAGGAAAGCGGTATCGTCCCATAGTACACTATGCCGGGTTCGCCCACTATGAATGGTGTTGCTGAAAGACGAAACAGAACGCTTAAGGACATTGTGAGAAGTATGATTTCTCATTCTACCTTATCAGAATCACTCTGGGGAGAAGCACTTAAGACTGCTGCGTATATCCTTAATAGGGTTCCAATTAAAGCAACTGCCAAAACCCCTTACGAACTTTGGACGGGCAAGAAGCCTAGTCTAAAGCATTTGCATGTTTGGGGATGTCCAGCTGAGGCAAGGCCTTATAGGCCTAATGAAAAGAAACTGGACTCAAGGACGGTTAGTTGTTATTTTATTGGATACTCTGAAAGATCCAGATGGTACAAGTTTTATGATCCCACAACCAAATCGATATTTGAGACGGGAAATGCCAGGTTCTTTGAGGATGTCAAGTTTACGGGGGGAGATATGGTTAGGGACTTTATCTTTGAAGGGAATATATTGATATTCCCACAGCTGTTATTGACATTGTTCAGGTTTCTACTCCTGACATTGTTCAAGAAGCAGACCCAAATTAAGACAATGTCGGAGAACCTCCCATTCCAGAAATTGTTCCAGAAGAACAAACTCAACCACCTCAAGAACCTATGCCATTAAGGAGATCCACTAGAGAAAGGAGAAGTGCGGTGCCAGATGATTACATTGTATTTCTCCAAGAACATGAGTATGACATTGGTATGGTGGAAGATGATCCAATCAACTTCCGTCAAGCCATGGAAAGTTCTAAATCTCAAGAGTGGATTGATGCCATGAATTAAGAGATAAAATCTATGAAAGACAATGACGTTTGGGATCTTGTCCCATTGCCTGAAGGTGCAAAACCCATTGGTTGCAAATGGATATTTAAGACCAAAAGGGATTCGAAAGGCAATGTGGAGAGGTATAAGGCTCGTCTTGTCGCTAAAGGCTTTACATAGAAAGAAGGCATTGATTATAAAGAGACTTTCTCTCCGGTTTCTTCGAAAGACTCTTTTAGGATTATAATGGCATTAGTGGCACATTTTGATCTTGAGCTTTATCAGATGGATGTTAAGACTGCGTTTCTCAATGGTGACATTGATGAAACAATCTATATGGTGCAACCGGAAAACTTTGTGTCAGGAGATGCAAAGAAGATGGTTTGCAAATTAAAGAAATCTATCTATGGGCTCAAGCAAGCTTCTCGTCAATGGTATTACAAATTTCATCAGGTTATCATCTCGTTCAGTTTTGAGATGAATTTGGTCGATGATTGTATATACCATAAGTTCAGTAGGAGTAAGCATATTTTCCTGGTTTTATATGTCGATGACATTTTGCTTGCCAGCAACGATATAGGCTTGTGGCATGAAACCAAGAGATATCTATCAAAGAAATTTGAGATGAAGGATCTTGGTGATGCCTCTTTTGTGTTGGGTATACAGATACACTAGGATCGCTCTTGGTGTACTTTAGGATTATCACAAAAGGGCTATATCGAAAAGATTCTTAAGAGATATGGCATGCGGGATTGTAAACCAGGTGATACCCCTGTGGCAAAGGGAGACAAATTTAGTCTCAATCAATGCCCTAAGAATGATTTTGAGGTTAAAGAAATGCAGAAGATTCCTTATGCGTCAGTAGTAGGGAGTCTAATGTATGCTCAGGTTTGTACGCGTCTGGATATTGCGTACGTTACAGGGATGTTGGGCAGGTACTTAAGCAATCCTGGAAAGGATCACTGGGTAGCAGCCAAACGAGTCTTGAGGTATTTTCAGAGAACAAAGGATTACATGCTCACGTATCGGAGGTCAAAACAACTTGAGATCATTGGGTATACTGACTCCGATTTTGCTGGATGCCAAGATAGTATGAAATCTACATCGGGCTATGTCTACCTTCTGGCTGGAGGTGTTGTCTCTTGGAAGAGTGCTAAACAGTCTCTTATAGCATCTTCTACAATGGCGGCAGAGTTCATAGCATGTTATGAGGTGTCCAATCATGGAATATGGCTGCGAAATTTGTCACAGGGCTGCGTATAGTGGACAGTATTCAAAGACCACTCAAGTTATTTTGTGACAATAAGTCAGCAGTTTTGTATTCCAACAACAACAGGAGCTCGATGAAGTCAAAGCATATAGAGATCAAGTTCCTGGTTGTGAAAGAAAGAGTTCAGAGTAGACAGTTGTCTATAGAGCACATCGGCACAAACTCCATGATTGTGGATCCGCTTACTAAGGGATTGCCACCCAAAATGTTTCATGAGCACACTGCTCGTATGGGTGTCATATCATTTCAGGATATTTAGTTTTAGCGAGAGTTTGTAATTTTAAATGCTCTTATGATATAGATATTTTTCAGTTATTTCAGTTTATGGATATTTGAGGTTATTTTTCTGCAGAAATAAAGTTTTCAGTTTATTCACACTCTGATTTTAGTATGGTTTGATCTCACTAAAGTTTTTCAGGTGGACCAGTTGGAAATAGGCATGTTAAGATCACGTTGCATGAAATTTCCATGCTACACATCCATGCTTGATCTTGTTATTAGTTGTATTGGTATATGTGATCATTGATGGGTCTAGTTACGACATATGTAACGAAGGTCGCTTTGGTCCTATATTGATATGGTTAATGGACAAGATTGTTGAGGTGCATAAGGTTTTGATAGCAAAATTTATGAGCTCATAAGGTATAATTCACATTTATAAAGTTTCATATATAGCCCAAGTGGGAGATTGTTGGATCAAAATCCAATTATGAGCCAATATATTAAATAAATGTGAATTAAAGGCTATCAATAAGGTTGCCCAATTAAAAGTGATCAATTTGGGTTTTGGGCTTTTAATGCATCATTAAGTGTGGGCCTCCTATGTGTAGAGACCAAAAGGGAAATTACTAATTTTATGATGGGCTAAATTGGTAATTAAGGATAATTGCTAGGGTTTAGCAATTATATAAAGGGGTTGTGGTCCCCAAGTCAGTACGTACATTATTTTTCTGTTACCCATCTACAGAGAAATTACAGAGCATTCTGATAGGGAGGATTTACGTACTAGACTTGGAAGATCCTCAACCAAAAGACTCAAGAATCACATTCAATCTATGGATTCAGGTTAGCTTCCGCATCTTATTAATATTCTTGATGATTTGACATGAACGATCCTGGGTGATGATGGTTTTCATCACAATTTTATTCTAACAGTTTCAACTTTACAAAAAGGATTTGACCAAAAACCAAAAACCCAAAATTAACCAAAAACAAATGTGGCCGAAGTTCATATATCAATAAAAAAGGAAAAAAAAAATCCTTAATGATTCAACATGATTTGTCTATGATACTACTTGTTAGATAAATTTAAAAATAAAAAGGTGCTAAATTCTTTATTCACCACACTAGGATCACATGTTAAATCATTAAGAAATTTATTGGGAAGACATACCTAGATCCATTCAAAATCAAAGTAGGGTTATTAGTCTTCCGTGACTAAAACTTTACATTGTAAAGAAAACCTCATTCACTTAGTGATGATATGCGAGTAAATGGCAATACCTTATGTTTAGACTAAGGACCATAACCTATTTATACTATAGGTATTTTATTTATTGGCCCATCATAAATAATTAAATAAATATATTCTCTACACGTTGCAAAGCCCATACCACTTAAGAGATGTCTTAAAAGTCCAATAACTTAGTTTAATAATATTGGATAGCATATAATATACAATTAATGTTAATGTGTAGGCCCACAATTAGAAATTTCCCAACAAGTTTTTCATTGAGTACTTTGAGAATCAAGTTCACTGGCTATCTTTTATTTTACGAGGAAAATTTGTTAAATAACTAATCTCCAAAGTAAAATTAACAAAATAATCTTTTTATTTTTTATTTATACAATAAATTTTTTAAGGGTAAATTTCGTTGACACCCCCTTATATTTTACCAAAATTATACTACCCATGGACTAAAATTAATCACACTAACATTCTTTGCTTTTGAAAAACATTATAGGGAGACCTCTGCTGTTAGTTAAACATAAGAGTTAACTATTAATTTTATATACAATGTCAAAATTGTCCCTCCAGCCATAAAAAACTTTTTAAGCTATTTATGCATCTATAAATGATTTTTATGACCTTTTTTGATATAAAAAAAGAGTATAAACAATTTGAACACAATTATAACTATAAATTTCACTCTAATAATATAGAATATGTTATTTCTTTTTTCATAAGTGCTCTATTTCTCATAAAAGTTTATAAATTGTAAAGATTAAAAAAACTAAAAAACATAATTTTTTTTAAAAAAATAAAAAGTGGATATATGAAATTGTAGAAATATTAAAACTAAAACAAAAAAAAAAAAGCAACTCTCTCTATTTCTTGAGACATCTCTTTCTGGGCTTAACCGTTGCGCGACGGGCTAGAATGGCTGACGAGGAAAGGGCTATTTGGCTAGGGCGACAGGGTGGAGGGTTGTTGGGTGCAATGGGGTGATGGTCAACAAGCTAGAAGAGCGAGCTTTTAAGTGAGGGGGTAGCTAGGATGTGACAAGTTTGTGGTTTTGGGAGGGGGATAGGGGTCGCAATGGGTGGGCAACGAGGACTGGGAAAAGGATGGAGTTCATGATGGGCATTGGAGCATGATGATGGTGGGCTACAAGATGGAGTTTTGTGCGACGGGCATGATGGCCGAAAGGTGGCGGGAGGTTGGTGAAGGACATGGGCGACAGGGGGGTTGGGTTTGAGGGTTGTTTGGCTGGATGGGTTTGTGGGGTTGTTTTGTTTTGTTTATTTAGCCCTTTCCTTCATTATGAAAAAAAAAAAAAAAAAGATTCCCAGGCATGTATTAATGGCTGTTCACTATGCTTTCTCTCTCTCAATTTGTTGATTCATGGCTGTGATTTAACATTTTTAATCAATGGTTGATAAAAGTGTGTTTTTGTCATTTTAATTTGAAACGTAACTGAGTTAAGTCCTTGGGGTCTCTTTATAATTAGTTTTGGCCCAAATGATATCACTATAATTTGGGTAATACACAGGTGGTATTATTGTAATTTATCCTTTTTTAAAAAATATTTTTACAATCATTTTGCAAACAAAAATCTTTAGAAAGTAACTTTATAATAAAACTTTCGTATTAAGTCCTTTTACAAATGGCTCTTTTCTTTTTGTCTTTTTTCTTGCGGCAATTGATGTTTTAATTCTCTATTTTGGTTTTACAAAAATTCGGTTAAAAAGATTGCACATTTCCACCTTATGAGTGCGGGGCACTTGAGTTGAATGCATGTTTATCAAGTTGGTTAGAACTAAAGTTTTAAGTTTAAAAACTGTAGTACGTAAGAGCGTTATGTTGTAATAATTTTATGCTTTTTATTATAATTTTTAAGGTATTGTTAGTTAGAACCAATTAGTTTCTAACTAAAGTTTTAAACACAAGCTTCATCTAAGTTCTTCAATACAGTTATTTTGAGTCACTCACCAAAATATTTTAAGCAAAACTTCTTGACCACATTTTTTAATATGAGCCTACCAAGTTTTGCTCAAAGTATGAAAAACATGAATTTTATTAAAAAAAAGAATAAAAAATATAAATTCTTTTCAGCAGTTTTTCTTTGTTCATGAAAATTGTTTTCACCAGTTGGTGAGCAATATATAATATTGCATCTTTTGAGTTCTGATTATATTTTTCTTTACAATTCTTTTTTTGTTTTCTATTCTATATACTATACTATATATTAAGTGCGAAGGCTCGTCATTAACAAGTTTTTTCCCCTTTTGCTCCTCTTTGCTTCAGCGTTATTCCCTCAACATTAGCCACCTGTGTATCACAACAGAAGCTCATCTTACCCTTTTAGGTGGTGCCACTTAAATGAATTTGGGGCAACAAATTTCTTTGTTCCTTTTTGTTACGAAAATAATGAGATAAAAAATAAAAAACAAAAACACACAGAGAATTTACATAAAAACCAAAAACAGGAAAAAAAAACAATGGGTAGAGGAGAAGAAAATCACTAAACTCATGAAGATTACAATGGAGGCGTTAGGGAGGCTAAAAATTCGCTAATGATTAAACCCTTACTCAATACATTATATATATAGGTATAGACAAAACCCTATAGACAAAAAAAAACATAAACTAAACGGCTCAAAAATACAAAGGTTTGTACCCCATGCCTGATCTCGTAGCCCACCACAAATCTTATGAAAAATCCTACATTTGTTTTTCACCATAATTTGTCACACCACGAGCTTTTCTGATCGGACCAAACTAAATTTGGTCGTTATACTCTAACAATCTCTACCTTGACACAAATTCACCTTCAAGGAACAAATCTTCAACAAGTTATCTTCACCTCTTCCACAAAAACACCCTTAGGGGCAAACCTCAACAACGAACACTAACCAAGTCCACGCAATACTCAAACTTGGATGTAGATAATGACTTTGTCATTATATCGGTAGGATTATCATAGGTACTAATCTTGCTCATAATAATATTACCACAAGCAATAACCTCATGAACAAAGTGATAACGAATATCGTTGTGTTTAGTTCTCTCATGAAACATCTGATTTTTAGTGAGAAAAATAACACTCTGACTATCACAAAACACCGTAGTAATCTACAAGTCTTCACTGAGTTCACCAAATAGTCCCTTCAACAAAATAGCTTCGTTACAAGCTTCAATGATTGCTATATATTCTGCCTCAGTAGTAGATAAAGCCACTGTAGTCTGGAAAGTAGCATTCTAGCTATAGCACAGCCACCAACGATAAACACATATCCTGTAAGCGATCTCCTCTTATCAAGATCTCCAGCAAAATCAGAATCAGCATATCCAATAACTCCATCTCTAGTCCTCCAAAATTGCAAACACATATCAGTAGTACCACGCAAGTACCTGAATATCAACTGAACTGCTTTCCAATGTTCCTTACTAGAATTAGCCAAGCATTTACTAACAGTACTAACTGCATATGATAAGTCTGGACAAGAACATACCATAGCATACATGAGCGATCCCACTGCACTAGAATATGGAACTCGAGACATATAATTAACCTCATCATCTGATTGGGGAGATAAAGTAAAAGAAAGTTTGAAATGCATAGCTAATGGAGTACTCACACGTTTGGCACTGTGCATATTGAATCTTTGCAAAACTTTCTCAATGTGCCCTTTCTAACTCAAATAGAACTTGCCTGCCTTTCTATCTCTTAGAATCTCCATGCCAAGAATCTTTTTTGTAGCCCCTAAATCTTTCATCTCAAACTCCTTACTAAGTTGAGCCTTCACCTTCATAATTTATTCCTTATCCTTGGTAGCTATTAACATATCATCAATGTATAGGAGCAAATAACAAAAGACCCATCATAGTTCTTCTTCATGTAGACACAACTGTCATAGTCACTTCTCTTAAACTCATGAGAGGTCATAAATGAGTCGAACCTCTTATACCATTGTCTAGGAGACTGTTTTAGGCCGTAAAGAGACTTTTTCAACAAACACACATGGTCCTTCTTACCTGAAACTACAAAGCCCTCTGGCTGCTACATGTAGATATCCTCCTCAAGCTCCCCATGCAAGAATACGGTCTTCACATCTAACTGCTCAAGTTCAAGATCCTACATGGCCACAATACCAAGCAAAGCTCGAATCGAACTATGCTTCATAACTAGAGAGAACACATCTGTGAAGTTTACACCTAGAACTTAACTATAACCTTTTGCAACTAGTTTGGCCTTATATCTGGCTTCTTCAACTCCTAGCGTACCATCTTTTCTCTTAAACACCCACTTGCAGCAAACAGCTTTCTTACCTTTAGGCAACTTCACCAAATTCTAAGTGTCATTCTTATGAAGAGATTCCATCTCCTCCTACATAGCAATCATCCATCTCCTAGAGTCATCATAGCTAACCGCCTCTGAATAAGTGGAAGGTTCTTCACTACAATCAATACCTTCTACCATTGATAAAACATAAGCCGCCAAGTCGGCCTCAACAAACCTCTTTGGAGGCCTAACATCTCTCCTAGGTCTATCCTTAGCGATACGATACTACGATGGTCTCAGTGGCAGTGACAGGAAAGCAACATCTCCTTAGCTCTCTAAACTTAACTAGGAAGTCGAATTGGATAATGTACCTGTCTTAATGTAAAACTCCACCTGTCTGCTAGATCTCTCCTGATCAACATCACTAGAACCTGTAGTAGATGTCCCACGTAACATGGTAGTCTTATCAAACACAACATCTCTACTAATAATCATCTTCTTTGCTTCTAGGCACCACAACTTATAGCCTTTAACTCGAAGCTTATAACCAAGAAACACATAGTTTATAGATCTAGGTTCCAATTTACCATTATCAACATGAGCATAGGCGGGACAACTGAAAATTCTTAAATTAGAGTAATCTGCAAGTTTACCCGACTATACCTCCTTTAGAGTCTTCTTGTTAGTAGCAATGGAAAGAGAACGATTCACCAAGTAGCAAGTTGTAGAAGCAGCTTTGGCCTAAAATGACTTAGGTAGCCTAGCATTAGAGTGAATGCAATGCACCTTCTCCATCAATGTTCTATTCATCCACTCTTCCACACCATTTTACTATGGAGTAAGTCAAACTGTTAAATCTCTCATATTCCTTCTGATTTATAGAAGGCATTAGATTCATCTGAATAAAACTTCAAGCCATTATCAGTGCGAAGATGTTTAACTGGGTTACCGGTTTGCTTTTCTACCATGGTCTTCCAATCTTTGAACGTAGCAAAAACATCATTCTTTTGCTTCAAAAAGAATGTCCATACCTTTTTGAAAAAGTCATCTAGAATCATAAGTATGTAACTAGCGTTACCAAGAGAAGGAATAATAGACGGTCCCCAAAGGTCAAAATGAACATACCACAAAATATCTTTTGCATTGTGAATGCCTTTGCCAAATCTGACTCTCCTTTGTTTCCCAAACACACAGTGCTCACAAAACTCCATCTTGTCTGTGCACTGCAGTCCTCTTTTACTTAACTCTGCCCTCCCAAGCTCACCATATACCCCAGTCACATATGCCATAACTTAGTGAGATCACTATCAAACATAGTGGATGTAGTAACAACTGCATCTCCTATAACTGTAGTACCCTGCAAAACATATAAACCAGCAGTCTTCTTTTACCCTTTCATCATAACAAGAGCACTTTTGCTGACTTTCAAAACTCCACCTTTACCGAAGTACCTGTACCCTTTTGAATCTAGAGCACTCGAGGAAATTAAGTTCCTATTCAGATCAGGGACATGCCTCACATCACTCAGTGTCCTTACTACTCCATCATACATTTTCCACAACAAAGCCTTTAGAAACAGTATCATATGTTGAAAACTAGCCTCGGTTGGGACACATATGAAATGTACATGTAGAGTCAAGAACTCAATCCTCACAGGGTTTAGATTCAACATCAGAAATCACCAGGAGCTCTCCTTCAGAACCTTCTTTCACAACACTAGCCTCACCGATTTTATCCGTTTGCTTTCCCTTTTGATCAGCCGCTCTTTTATTCTTGTTTTGTAGTTTATAGTAGTCGGTCTTAATGTGCCACTTTTTTCTTGCAGTAGTTGTAGACTTTGTCCTTATGCTTAGACTTCGATCTGCCCTTCACATCAGCACCAGAACCAGAACTCCTCTCCTGAGTCCTACCACGAACAACAAGGCCTTCTCCCTGAGCAGTAGGTTCAGTCACAATCTGCTTCATCTTTTCTTTAGATAATAAGGCATCATTAACTTCATCCAGAGTAAGTGTATCCCGACCATACAAAATTATATATCTAAACGTTGCATATGATAAGAGCAGCGAACATAGCACGATTAACCCTAAGTCTTCTTCCTCGTACTTAACGTCCATGGCCTCTAAATCAGAGACAATCTCCTTAAAAACGATTTAGTGTTCTTCAAGAGACGCACCTTCAGCCATCTTGTGTAGATGCAAACGCTGCTTTGATGTAGCTTACTGGTGAGACTTTTTGTTATGCACAACTGTTCCAACTTCAATCATAACGCAGCAGCGGTCTTCTCATTCAAAACATCCTGCAAAATTCTATTCAATAGATGAAGTTGAATCTAGGTTAAAGCCTTCTGATCCTTACGTTGTTTCTCCTCTGTTGTCAATGATGAGGGCATATTCTCAAACCCTAACATCGCTTTTTTCAAATACATTTACGCCAACACAGCCCGCATCTTAAGCTGCCAAAGACTAAATCTGGTGTTGCGATCCAAAAGCAAAATGTCATACTTCATTCTTGCCATCATTGGGATCAAAGCCACGCTCTGATACCACTTGTTACGAAAATAATGCGATAAAAATTAAAGAACAAAAACACATGGATAATTTACGTACAAACTCAAATAGTAAAAACCTAAGGTAGAGGAGAAAAAAATCATTAATCTGATGAAGATTATAATGAAGGAGTTAGAACGGCTAAAAATTTGCTAATAATTAAACGCAAACACAATACATCATATATATATATATAGGTATAGACAAAACTCTATGATAAAAAACATAAACTAAACAGTTTAAAAATATAAAAGTACATACTCAATGGTGCTATATTTATTTTTCATCATAATTTATTACACCATAAGCTTTTTGAATCAGGTCAAATTAAATTAAGAACTCTAACTCTTCTTCAACTTGTAATGGGAATTTGGAAAATTCACTTCCTTCTTCGGTTCTTCTTCTTCAATGGTGAAGAGCGCTCCGGACACTAGCGGCGCCCGTTACATTGGAAGCCACACCGTGCTTTAGCTCCTCCTCGCTGGCTTCAAGGCCGTCGTCGCCGACAGTCTTGACAACGCCTCCGAAATCGCCATTCACAGAGTCAAAGAACTTGCCGCCGAGAAGAGTTGAATGAATGATTTCAATATTTTTATTTCAGCTACTGTCTTCTCGTCATCAGCTACTGTTTATGGTTGGCCAAAGAAGGTTCCTTGTACAGAAGAGTTCCCCCTCCAAGCAGTCAATCTATATGGACGAACTAAAGGTTAGTTAGAAAAAATCAAACCTATATTCAGGTATATTTTTCCTTGGAATTTAATAATGATACATTGTATGGTGCAATTTCAGCTTTTTATTGAAAAAATCTGCTGTGATATTTACCGGTCAGACCCAGAATTGAAAATTATATTGCTCAGGTACTTCAATCCCTTTTAAAATTTAATAATTACGTTCCCTTTTTTTTTTTTTTGAATACTTAAAGGGGATCGTTAGATTAGTAGCAAGAGTGAGTTTTGCTTCTTAGATGTTTGTTAAAATGTGTTAAGCAAGAGTATGAAGAGAACTCGTTTGAGTTTTGGTTTTGAGATGTTTTTTAAAATGTGTCAATGAAAGAAAAGAATTTAGGGACATTGCCCTTGGTTTTCTTTTCTTTTCTTTTTTTCTTTTAATTTGGCTTAACAAAGCCTGCAATTTCCCCTAAAACAAATCGCACAAAATCCTCTTCTTCAACTTTCCGATCCAAAATTGGATTTTGAAGAAATCGTATTTTTAGATATCGGGGTGGGAAATAGAAAATTGTAAAACAGGAAAAAAAAAAAAAAGTGAAGGAAAAATAAAAAAAGAAACAGAAACCAGAGGTGCACGCAATTCTTCTCCATGTTCTGGAGCGCTCGCTCTGTGCAATCGCTTCCTAAGCTCTCAAGGCGTTTTTGCTTCTTTGAGCTCGTGGTTGACATCATCCATCTTCAAGTTCTTCTTTGGCACATTGGAATAATCATACGTACGCCATTTTTTTTCCCATAATTCTACTATTTTTTTTGGCTTTGAATTATATAGATTAGATATATTTTTGTTTATTGGATCTGGGGCTTTTGTAACATGCACAAACAGATTAATATAGTATGTGTATTTATCTATGTTGTTCGCCAAAGGAAAGGTGTATTTTTCTATATGTGTTTGGGTATCTACAGGGTTAATACCATTTTGAAGTTGCATAGATCTTAGTTTTAGGCTTATGCTTGAATAATGTACATCATGATTAGGGTTTATGCTATATGCTTTGGATGGTGATTACATCATAAAGATTTACGTTCTACACTTTGGATGGATCAAGCTGATCAAAGTTTTGCCAATGATGTTTGCCAACTTTGCTTTTCAAACTATTTGTTAAAATGGTCCAGTGATTGTTCATTATTTCTCCTTCATATTTGCTGCTTCTTTCGGTCAATTTTAGAGGCCTTCAGATCTCTTCTATCAGTCAAATGGCAAACGCTGGACTTAAAAAGAGTGATGTCTCTTAAAGAAAAAGAGTTGAGGTTTGTTAAAAAAAAAAAAAAGATGAGCTATAGGATTAGTTTTCGAAATAAACTTGTTTCAAAAGAGTTCAGATTTTTCAAGACTTTCAACTTTAAAATGGGTTTTTGATTCTATTGATTTTAGTTTTGAATCTTTCTTTTTCCCTTTGAATGGAGTGTGGTTTTCTTGGAGGGTGTTATATGGTATGGTCCGATTAAAGATTGTGTCGATCTCGATGTTGATGTCGATTAAAGATCAGAGCTCAGTAAAACCCTAAAAGGCGGTGAGAGAATTCTCATGCCAACATGGAGGCCAAATGTAACTCTTCGCAAACCCAGTCGGACATTTACCAATCCAAAGGCACTTTGGTACGTACAAATTTTTTTCCCTTTCCTGATAATTCTAATTCTTCTCTTATTCTTATGTTTGGTTGCTTGGAAAATCAAAACTTGAGAAATTGAGAAGAAATTGCACTATCTTCATGTGTATTGGAACCACGAATTTTCACTCTTTTTTTTTTCTCTGTTTATGATTCTTCTTCCCCAATTTGTGGTCCGTAAAAAGATTAGAATCTGACTTGACGAATTTTTCCCTAAGAATTGGAAAGAAATTATGTTTTTACATGTGTATAGAGAACCATGATGACTTATGTTATCATGTTGCGTGTCCCTTTAACTATTTTTTCTTGTTGGAAAGGAGAAGAAAATCTGATTGCATGGATTTTTCTCTTTATGACTCAATAAAGTTGGGTTTTTAGTCACTTACAGCATAATGTTTGAAAATGTTAATTCTTGTTCCTTTTTTTTTTTGTTTTTCTCTCTTCTCCCTGCATTTTGCAAGGCTTTGAAACATTTTGTTTTTTCTTCTAGGAAAATGGATCAACAAGGATAAATTGTCGACATTTCATAATGCAGTTGGAAAAGAAAATGGCTTCACAAGAGCCTCCAGGGTATGAAGCATCCACGGATACGAAACAAAGACTAAGTCTGTAAAGAGAAATGAAAGAAAGGACAAGAAGCGGCTACAGGTTTATCTATCACTTGCACATTTATTTGCACTTTCTTTCTTTGCCTTTTTTTTTTCTCTCTCTCTTTTCTTTTCTTTTCATTTCTTTTGTTCCTTTTGGTTTCTATGATTGTTTTTCTTTGTTAATTTTTGGCTAAACTTTCTTGCTTCGTGTTTTTTTTTTGGATAATTTCTTGATTAAAAGAAGTTATCTACAAAATGTACTAGACTACGTCTTATCTCTACCATATGTAAGAACTGAAGATCATTTAGAAAACGCTTTTTTTTTTTTAAGGGAAAAAAAAGAGAAGAAAAAAAGATCAGAAGATAAACAATCCCATATAATTGACAGAAAGTAAGTCATAATTTTTTGAACAACATTATGTTGCTGAGTAGAGGAACAAAGCTATCTTAATTTGCAAATGGGAGGTATAGCTCGTTCTGTAGGAATAGCAGAGTTTCAAAGATAAGGTTATTTGCTATCGAGTGATTTGTATAAATTTGATGACTTTTTAGACATCAAGCGAAAATGATCTCAATTTGCTGTATATTTGAGCTAGATAAGTGGTGAAGGGATGCATCGGTCGAATGTAGAAACTCTTTACATTGCTTCTTAACCCTTTGTAATTTCTGCTCGATTTATATTTTTTAGTGAAAATTAGTAGATTTCTCCTATTTGTTGGAATTAAATATGAAAAATGCAGAGGAAGAAATGGATCGTTGATAAACAAAATTTTTTTTAAAGCTTTGTTCATTGGAAATAGTTGTATAATTTTAATTAAAAATAAAAAGTTTGAAGAATTTGTTTCAAACCTTTTGAAAACCTATCAGGGTATCTTAACTTTTCTCTTTGACATCACGATCTTCTAAGCCAAGCCCTACACCAACAGAACTACGAGTAGGCGTCAAACTGTAAGAATAAATTAATCTCATACTTTTTTGAATTTGCTATGAACTCAACATATGAGATAGCAGACTTATTTTTTAAAGAAAGAACTCTTTAGTTTTTTTCTCTAGATACTTGATAAAAAAAAAATATCATATACAAAAGTATTGAGATAACTGTAATCTTTTTTTTTTTTTAATAATGAGCAGTTAGTTATTTATTGATTTAATTTTAATTTATTTTTAAATTTTAAAACCACCCACCAATCAGTAGATGAATCACATACTCATACCAGGTATGTGGAGGAGGTGCTTTGAAAGCACCTACACATTTTATTTTGAAAACTATTAAAAAAACATATTACTATAATGTGCACATATTATATTATATTATATTATATAAACAAAAGTTCAAAATTAAAACACCTACATTGTACATGATTAAATATATATATATATATATGTGATTTAAATAATAGAATATAATCTACGTTTATATATAATATTTAAATTTAAATCACATTTATTTAAATATATTTTTTGAATTAATTAATTATTTAATTTGTGTCTGAGTTGTAAAAACAAAATGTGGTCTGGTCATACATGTATCACACAAAATTAAAATTATATTTAAATAATCTTATTATTCAAATATTATCAATTAATTAATTAATGTCATTAATTAAAGGTTCGTTTGGTATTATTTTTGTTTTTTGTTTCTTAAATAAAAAATAAAAATATTTTCTCTTGTTTTTATTTTTTATTTTTTTAAACAAAAAACATGTTTGGTAACTCTTATTTATTTTCTGTTTAAGAAAATAAAAAAACAAAAAATATGTTTAATAGTAAATTTTGTTACATGTTTTTTTAAACAAAAAAATAAATATAGTTGATTTGAACTTGACTTATTGGAATGATAGGACGGGATTGCCAATGGTTGGAGTCAATCAGGATAGACTTGCCGTTGGGTCAAGCCAACGAACCGACTCATTGTCGGGGCTGAGGCTACGCGTCGGACACACCGTTAAGGTTGGGTTTGACGAGCTAAAATTATGCATTCAATTCTAGAAATGCCCAAATAATGGTAGTGCTTTTAATGAAACCAGAATTAACTACTATTTCATGAAACCAGAATTATGCGTTCGATTCAACAAGGCCCGAATAACAGTAGTGCTTTTCATGAAACCAGAATTATGCATTGAATTCCATTTTTGCAATCTCATAATGAAGTATGAAACTTGAACAAAATTAAAAGAAAGCAAAAGATTTTACATAGTGATTACTTCAAAGTAAAGCTCAAGGACTGTTAAACCTTTTCCAAGAATTCTTTGCTGTTATTGCAACTTCAATAAGTCCTTAGATAAAATATTCCTAAAAAAATAAACACAAACAAAAACTAAATTCAATACAGGTGCTTTAATGATGAGTATGAGAAAAAACATCAAACTGGTTCAGAAGCAGCAGCACCAGCCGCCATGGGAATCCACCCTAAGCTTCTTCAATAACTACTACACAAAAACGCCAAATCTTTGGCAACTACTATTTGGAAAAAAAAAAAAGAAAAAAGAAAAAAAACCCTTTTCTGTACTGAATAACATTGTTCTTCATATTCATCTAACCTCATCTTGAATTAATAATGTGAGTAAAAACAAAACAGAAACCCAGAGAGAGACGGAAAAATCTTTCTTTGATATCTATTTAAGAAATTCTTAATAACCACCATAAATAAAAACTGTTTCTTTTCTTTCAGTACCAATAAGGGAAAAAAATAAAAAGAGAGAGAGAGAGAAAATCCTTTTACGAACCTGGGCTCCTTATTTTGAAGAGAGAAGAGAATGCAGGTTCGAAAACAGGGGAAGGATGGTACGGAAGAAAAGTATTGGAGCCTCGAAGGAAGTGACTACTTTGGGACGAGTTACAACTTGCCAAAACAGATTCAGAAGAACAAAACAAGCAAAATCTGAGGTTTATTGACAGCAAAATCACATGCAAGAACAAAGCAGATTTAGAAACTCTAAAATGAGAAAAATGAGTTATGAAAAGTGATTGTAATATGAAATCTAAGAAAAGAGGTATGATATATACCTGTTGATAGTAGAGTGAGGACGAAAATCTGAAAATATCTATTAAAATTTGGGAGAACTCAAATTTTCTCCTTCATTTCCGCGAGAAACAAACGCAAAGAGAAAAAGCGCAGAGAGTAGAGGGGGAGGGAGGAGAATGGAAGAAAGACGAGAGAGTGATGACTGAATCAATCAAAAGATTTGTTTAAAAAAATTTTGAAAACAAGAATTTTTTGTTTTCAGAATTTTAAAAAAATCTGACAATTGTTTAAAAAAACAAAAAACAGAAATAATATTACCGAACATATATTTCTATTCTTGTTTCCCCTTATTTGTTTAAAAAAATAAAAAGTTGTTTAAAAAAATGTTACCGAACGGGACCTAAATATAATTAATTAATTAACTAACTAATGTTCAGTTAAATGTGAAAATTTATCACAGTATATTATATATCACGACGAACATTTTTTTGTGTCACATTAATATCTCTAGTGTGAAATAATTAATTCAAAATTTAATAATTTTAAATAAATATGTATAATTTATTCTACGCATTAAATCCAATACCGTACTATAGAGGTGGCATTGGGGACCTATGGACTTATAATTCAAGCTCCAACAAATTTAAGAATTAATTAAACTCTTTAATTAATGTCTAAATTTATTTGTTTCAGTGTCACTCCACTAAAAACCTAAAATTAAATTCTTGAAATTACATGAAAATTACTCAAAGAAAATTAGCAAGTAGTTCATTAATTTAATCATTACATATAAGTTGGTCCTCCATAAATAGTTTATAATAAGAGCTGGGTTTAATTTTCGTTCACCTCTCTTATTATATCTTTATCCTTGAGTTCTAATAATTCTGTAATAAACAGTTAATTCATAATCTTATTAGGAACGGGTGCTCGATTGTTCAAATCTCGAATCATCACTTAAGAGAACTATTTTTCTAATTTCCATAAAGAATGAATGGATTCCATATCTATATAAAATTATTCCCAACCATTTATTCCATCATGTTTCTAAGATGCTAAGTTATGATTACCATGCAAGTTAAAAAACATAATGTCATAAATAGGAGTATAATAAATACTTGGGATAAATATTATTATATATTTGATCACTATAGTGATAAATTTGAATGCCCTATTTGTAACAGACGATTATTAGATCTTATTAATTGATTTGGTCCAGTCCTATATAGTCTCATTATATAAAGTACTTCCAATCTAATATCTCTACATTCCTAGATAAGACTATTTCATTCTAAATGAGATTGGACTGTACTTGTAATATTAAATAAAGGTCCCAAACTTTAATTCATTATCACGGACTATTTAGATTATTATCTATACGTTTTATCCCTAAGCATATAACACTTCTATATTAAATTTATAGTCACAAATAATCAAAGAATTTTCTTGATATTTATTAAGGTATTCATAATATATATTAGCAACCAAAATAATTACAAATTTTATTTTATTTATTTATTAAGGATATATACAATATCATTACTTATAGGGCACCAATCCCAACAATCTCCCACTTGCCCTAAAGCAGGTGAGACATGTTTCTTAGACCTAAGCATTCTAATTGTCCATCGAAGCTCTTTGCAAGTCTTAGTGAAAAGGTCAGCAAGGTTATATTTCAACGTAATCTTCACAACTTTCACATCGCCTCGATGCACTATCTCCTTGATTAGATGTTATTTTTGCTCTATATGCTTTCCTCTTTTATGGCTTTTGGGTTCTCTTGAATTTGCCACTGCATCACTATTATCACAATATAGTGTGAGTGGTTTATTCATGTCTAGAACAAGCTCTAGATAATTTAAGAACTTACGGAGCCAAACAGCTTCTTTAGCTGCTTCACAAGCAGCCACATATTTGGCTTCCATAGTCGAATTAACAATACAAGATTGTTTAATGCTTCTCCAAACTATGGCTCCACCACCTAGAGTAAACACCGACCCAGACATAGATTACATGTGTTTTTATCCGATTGAAAATCAGAATTTGTATCTAGTAAGAATCAAATTCTCACCAAAGTATACCAACATTTAGTTTCTTGTCCTCTTGAGATACTTCAAAATGTGTTTAACTACCACTCAATGATCTAATCTTGGGTTGGATTGATACCGACTGACTATACCTACTGCATAGCAAATGCCAGGTCTTGTATACAACATGGCATACATTAGACTTTCCACCGCAGATGCATAGTGTACCTGTCTCATGTTTTTTTTCCTCTTGAGGTGTCTTAGGACATTACTCTTTTGAAAGATAAACTCCATGATGTATAGGTAAATTACCTTTCTTGGAGTTTTGTATCGAAAATCTAATAAGCACCTTATTAATGTATGATGCTGGAGACAGTGCCAACAATTTGTTCTTGCGATCTCTTATGAGTTGGATTCTAAGAACATAACTTGCCTCTCCCAAATCTTTCATTTGGAATTGGTTGGTGAGCTATTTCTTTACATTAGATAATATCAATACATCATTCCCAATGAGTAGGGTATCATCTACATATGGAATTAAAAAGACCACCTTTTTATCTTTGATGTACTTGCATACACAAGGTTCATCAATATTTTGATCAAAACTATAAGACTTGATCGCCTCATCAAGTTTTAAGTTCCAAGATCTTAAAGTTTGCTTAAGTCTATAGATGGACCTTTGCAACTTGCAAACTTTTTGCTCTTAACCTTTGACCACAAACCCTTTTGGTTGCATCATATAGATGCTTTCCTAAAGATAGCCATTCAAAAAGGTAGTTTTTATATCCATTTGTTATATCTCATAATCAAGACATGTAGCAATGGATAAAAAAATTTGAATAGATTTAAGCATAGCTACGGGCGAGAAAGTTTCTTCGTAATCAACTCCCTCTTTGTGGGGGTAACTCTTTGCCATGAGCCTACCATTGAATGTCTCAACTTTTCCATCCACTCCTCTTTTCATCTTATAGATCCATTTGCACCTTATGAATTTTATCCTTTTACGTAGATCTATAAGTTCCTAGACTGAATTGGAGTACATGAACTCCATTTCAAGGTTTATAACCTCTAGCCATTTTTCTTTCTCAGAATCCTCCATTGAATGACAATATATCAATGGATCATCCTTACCATTATCAGACATAGCAACATATGCTTCTCCAATTTCCCTGTAGCGAGAAGGTGGCCTCATAATCCTTCCATTATGTCAAGATGGTATGATATCTTGATCTAGAGATGTAGTCTCCTCATCTTGTCCTTCGACAACAGTTGTCAGTTATGGTCTGATCTAATCAAAAAGTAACTTAGTATGGTGTTTCAAACATTCTGTTATGGTGTTTCAGGTGCAGTTAGTTGTTAGAGAATACCATGTTCTATCAAATAATCCTTGAACTTAGTATCAAGGTATTCCCTTCCTCGGTCTAATCAAAGAGCCTTCATCGACTTTTCTAATTGCTCTTCAACTTCTACTTGGAATTCTTTACACTTTAAAAAAGTTTCAGATTTCTTTTGCATTAGGTACATGTATCTGTACCTTGAACAATCATCAATAAATGTGACGAAGTATTCATAACTACCGCATGCTTATACATTCAATGGACCACAAACGTCCAAATGTATTAGCTCAAGTGGTTCCTTGGCCCTTTCGCCTTTTGCAAAGAAAGGCTATTTTGTCATTTTTCCTTCAAGACAAGATTCATAAACTGGTAGAGAACTAACTTTTAGTTCTCTTAAAGGTCCATCCTTTACTAGTCTGTTAATCCTATCAAGGTTAACATAACTTAACCTAATGTGCCATAGGTATGTTTCATCATCAGACGAAACCTTTTGCCTTTTGGGCTATGGTTGTTCAACTTTGAACATTTTGGTTTTGAGTAGTGATTTTTCATTGGGCCTTAAAGCATAAAGCCTATTTTCCAGATGTGTAGAACGAATATCTAAGCCATTTCTAGAAATATTTACATAATTACTATTAAAAAAGCATTAAACATTTGTTTAAACAACTTGGAAATAGAAATCAAATGTATACTAAAACTAAGAATGTAATAAACATTGTCTAATATTAAAAACCTATTTTTGAAATAAAGTTTAATAACTCTCATTGCTCTTGCCGAAACAACCGCTTTCGTTCCCATTCTCATCATTTGTTCCTCATCGGCAAGCTCCCTTGAAGAACTAAGCTTCTGCAAAGAAGAACAAACAAGGTTAGTTGCCCCTGAATCAACTATCCAAGATGAAGTATTATCTTCAGCTAAACATGCTTCTAAAACGAGAAAATATGATTTACCATTGTTCTTCTTTTCTTTGAGCTCTTGAAGATATTTTTTGTAGTTTCTCTTCCAGTGCCTAACTGCACCACAGTGGAAAGATTTTCCTTTGAGCTCTTTTTGTTGTTCCTGCTCTTGTTCCTCTTAGGTTTTCCTTCATTCTTAGACTTACCACTTCCTTCAATTATCTTATTCCTCTTTCTGTTCTTTCTAGCAGAAGAGGAAGGTTAAGCTTCAGCAACATTTGCCTCACCTTTTTTGGTCTTTTCTTTTGAAATAGACTCGAAGGCTCAATCATGTTATATTTTAAGCTTGTTCATGAAATAGTTGCTCTTAAACTAAAGGAATGTAGGGGAGAGGATTTCCCAAATCATCCCCACCTGTGTGGCTTCATCTATCACCGTATTGTTTACTTCGGCCTAATGGAGATAGTTAACCATGCTGAGAACATGTTCTCTGGCTGAGATCCTTGCCTTTATTTTGGCATTCATCACAGCCTTAACAACTTTATGACATACCTTTTCAAAAGGTTTGCCAAATATGTCTTGCAAAGACTGCATTATCTCGTAAGTAGTCTCCATGCTTTCGTGCTTCATCCTAAGCACATCAGACATGCCAGCCAAAAGAAAGCAGCGAGCCTTGTTATTTGCCTCGATCCAATGATCATATACTTCTCATACATTAGGAGAGGCATTGGCAGCAGGCGGTGGAGGACATTTGTTCGTCAGGACAAACTTGTAGTTTTTGTAAATAAGTACAATATTCATGTTACTCTTTCACTTGACAAAATTAACTCTGGTTAATTTCTATTTGAGAGAATAGCGACAATTAGATTAGACATTGTTGCTGTAATAAATAAATAAATGACATAAATTAAATGGTTGCATAAACATCATAAAAATATGTTTTGGAATAGTAAACGTGATACATGATGCATATGGAAAAACACAAAATATTTTACCAATTCCACGATTAATCAATTTTAATAAATAAAGTGCCATCGTAGGGTAGGTCAAATTATTTATAAACTGAATCAAGACATTCTTAATTAATAAATATATTCAAAATATCTCATATTTTTTATATTTATTAATAACTGCTTATTTTTTGTCAAGATACAATTAGCAAATTAATTATATCTTTATGAATGTAACCTATTTCATATTCTCATAACTTAACTTAAAATTGCCACCGTAAGGTAAGTCAATTTTGAAATACATTATAAAATCCTATCTCTTGAAAGCCAACATTGTTATTAATTTAAATGGACACTCTCCGTAGGGAGGAAAAAATCAAAGGCGCCACCTAAATCTCACGGTGTTATGCTAATAGTAGAAACTGCAGGTTATATTGCCATATTACCTTCCCCACTCATATTTTAAAATGATGTGTTTTATCCTATAAAACATCCTATATTTCATAATTCTAGTAAATAAAACTAATTTTTAATTACTTGATATTATTTTGTGTTAATAGAATCCAGTCTTATTTACACTTAGATAAATAACCACGTTTTATAAAAATCTAAGTTTATTATAAATTATCTAAGCTACCCAACATCAACAATTTAAAATTAGATAACTTAGAATTAATGTGAATTTTACAAAGTTTTAGCCATTAAAACTAAAATCATATTAATTGGTTGATTGATAAACAAATTAAAATTCTATAAAATCAACCTCATTAATTTTATTCTCATTAAATTAATTCCATCAAATATTAAATCATTTTATAAACAACTTTTTAAAAAATGATATAACATGCATGAACATGTTAAAATGCACTTTCCTAGATAACGTGTTATAATACATGAATATGTTATCACAATCATCACTTAAAATAATAACATGAAAATAAATAATGGATTTTTGATCTGGTCCTTTTGGATAATTAAAATTACAACCTATAAAAAAATTAAGATAAAAAAAATACAAAAGTCTTCTTGTATTTAAACATTTTTCCCTGCTCCATTTATGGTAGACTACACTAGGTGGGTTGTTGTGGAAAAAAACTGCTAGGTTACTTTTTTTAAGAAATGGATGGCCCAAGTTCTAAACAAACCCAGTAGTCCATTGGGTTACTGAAAATAACTTGATAGACTTCATCTTCTTCACGTGCAATCTATTTCTTCTCTAGAGTGTTCTTCACGTACAGCCACCTCTGCTCGAACCTGACACCTTTTGGCAGAACGCCTTCGTGTCACGCCCCGGAGTACGGGAGGTGACGTTACGGGTTAATTAGATTAATTAAAAGAAAATTTTAATTAAAAACAAGAGTTTTAGGGGTTAAAAAAAATAAAATGTGAAAGTTCAAGAAAACCATTGCATGAAGATAAATAATAAATAATAAACGTAGCGACTATGGGTCCCACAGACCCACAACTTGTACACGCACATGGTACTGACAATATAATAATACAACCACAGTCCCAAAACAGATAAGGTTAAAATCTTACATGCCATGATTAAATAATACAAATAAATCTACTAATCTTTCTACTGCTCCTGAGTCCTGTCCGTTGGTCTTCTCTGAACCTAAATGGAAATCCACCTAGGGGGAGAATTTAAAACAAAGAAAATGTGAGCGAAAGGCTCAATAGGACTATATTTTAATAAATTATTTAATTTAAAAGAAAATCTCATTATTTAGGGAATTATATGAAAGAGACATTGAATAAATAAATAAATTTAAATAAAACCGTTCTTACCAAAATAATTTATTAGGTAGACCAGAATATCATTTTCTTTCTCCTAGGCAAACCATAAGAATAACACCACCATAGTGGCCCAACTGGGTTTCGGGACTTGTCCCCAAGATCGATCGCTACACGACACTATCTCTGATATGGCATCATGCCTTTGTGTTTATTTTCATCATCATTCAAAACCCATTTACTGAGATTGTCATTTACATTCATTATGAAGTTCATTTCAGTTCACGGTATATTAAAATATAACCGATAAATTCATTTTCAAACAACCGTTGAAAACATTTTTATAGAAACTTTTTTTTTTTCAAAACCAAATCATTTTGGAACTAGGATACCAAAGAATGGGGTAGAAATCCTACCTCGATACTCGTGTCGGTGCCCCACACCGTAATCTTGGTCCGCTATACGTTAGCTCCGCGGAACCACGAACGATCCTAGATATACACTAAGTCGATCAATATCTAGTTCGAGACCTTTTATGCTACTAAATCATTTCATGATGTCCTAGTGTGCCATTTGTATCTTTAAAATCATTCTATAAGGTTGGAATTTAAATCGGGGTTCAAAACAGTGAAAACGGGTGAAAAATCACAAAATTCCCCACGCTTGGCCGGCCTGCCGGACTCCCTGCTTCGGCCGGCTGAACTGTGCAGTTCGGCCTGCCAGAAACCAGGTCCGGTCGGCCGGACATTCCCTAGGTTCGGCCTGCCGGATAGATGAACTCCGGCCTGCCGATCCTTCATCCGGCCTGCCGAACATGCAGTTTGGCCTGCCAAACTAGGAAAACCCAGAAATTTCAACCACGGGTTTTCGATCCCCCAAAATCCAAATCTTGATTTTAACCTATTTTTCTCAAATCTCAGGCATGGAAAACAATCATAGGTGATAGAAAAACATGCTAGAACACTTTTGAACTCATTTAAACAAGATTTAAACTCAAAAATCTCAAAAATCTGAAAATGGGAAAATGAGGAGAAAAATGAAAAATCTTGAATCCAATCCGTTTTTCTTCAATCTAAGCTTAGATTCTAGTTGTTCTAAGTTCATTTAACTCAAATCAAAGGTTTTCTAAGCTCAAACGAACTTAAATTTCAAAAATGCACAAATTTGAAAATTTTGAAAAAAAGTTTAGAATTTCAAAACTAACATCGAATCGAAGCTTCAATCCGCATTCTCGGTTCCCAAATTACGCTCTCGAGCTTCCTCCTTGCTAACCCGAAGCATGGATTCGAATTTTGATTCAAAAATTTGAGAGAGAAATTAAGGGAACCGAGAGAGAGAGAGTGAGAGAGCTCACGGGCAAGAGAGAGAGAAGAGAGAGTGAGAGCTGAGAGAGAGTGAAGAGAGAATGAGAGGAGTGAGAATAAATAGAGAGAAACGGTGGGCGGTTTAACTATACGAAAACCAATTGCCACCCACGGTTTTGTAAAACGGAACATTTTTTTAACATTTTACAAATTGTTGTGCTTTAAACTCAAAACATCATTTTAAAACAATAAGAAATCATTTGAATTCATCAAATTAACAAAACAACCAAAAATTCAAAATTCAACAAAATAATCAAATTAATGTTGAAACATTAATTATGACACACTAATTCATCATTTTACATTACAATAACATTAAATAAATTTTAGGGCGTTACACTTCGCCTTTTGGAGCACCGTGGGCATGGCTAGCAGGAAAGCCCGATTCACGGTGTTTCACCGTGCTTGGCGGAGTGCAGCAACAGAGGCTCCTCCAAGGGATAGCACGGCCGAGTCTCCTTTGTGGGGCAACTGCGACCAAGGCCAACTTTTACTATAGTGGAGCTTGAGGCCGAACTATAGGAGTACCCACAGCCCCGTGCCTCCTTTGTTGCCTCATCACCTTGCCATGGCGAGGCGCTCAGGGCCGCAGGTCTTCTATTCCGTTGATGGCACGGTGAGCAGATTCTTCACGGTGGAGCTTCGTAGTGCTCAAGGCCGAGCACTGCTAGGCTTGGTTTTGGCTCATGGCCGAGCTCTGACGGAGCTCAAGATCGAGCCGCCATGATTATCCCAGTCCAAACCAGGATCATGGACGTATTTACATACATGCCGTGAGTCATGGGTTTTTGCATGATTTTCACATGAATTCTGTTTGAACATGATTCATGCTGAATGTTACGTGCTGCTCTTCATTATGGTTGCAGTTTATTAAATGGCTGCTTTACCATGTTTCCTTTTTTTTTTTAATTTTGCACGATAAAAGGAAAAAAAAAGATAATTAAATTACATAAAGTGTTAGCCCAAGAATAGCTACCCAAGAGGGAGGTGAATTTGGTTTTAAAACTTTTTGACAATTATTGGAATTTATTAGATTAAATGCACAAGTAACTGAAACGTGCAAATAACAATGATAATAAACTTCAACAAAATATAAGTGTGTTAATGTAAAGAGATAGGTACAGAAAAATGCGAACACGATTTATAGTGGCTCGACAATGCGCCTACGTCCATTGTTGTGATGCCGAGCCTTTTCGGGCTGTCACTTGACTTTTTGAAATATTATTTCTTAAAAATTAATCTTATTTACTTAATAAGAAAAATACTAAACAATTTTTTTTTCTTTTCCTTTCCTTTTTAACATACTTAAAAGTCGTTACAACTTCTATTGCAACTTTAGTTGAAACATTACTCAACACTTGACTTTAAAACCATTTCAAATTGTTTCTTAAAAATTAATAAGAAACATTAATTGAATCATAACTTAAAACTTAACTTTATAATTATATAAGACATTTCGTAAAATTTATCTTAAAACTTTAAAAACACTATATCAAATATTGGGAAAACATTTTCTTTGAGCAGCGAAAATATATTGTAGTAGTATCCATACCCAAATCTTCGCGTCTATCTTCCGTAGCACCAAGCTCTTCAAATAGGTCCTACTAGTCACCCATAGGACTATCTATAGCATGAAGGGACTTTTAATAAGCTTTCGTTCAGTAAGTTCAAATATAATCTCACAAATCATTAAAACACGCTTTATAAGCTTTTCTCATAAAAACCTTTCTCTTAAAACATTTTTCATAAACGTTTTTCATAAAACATTTCTTAAACATTTTCCTTAATACATCCTTCATAAACCTTTTATTGTAAATATAAAAATGTTTTTTATAAACATTTAACGTCAAACATTTCTTAGAATGTTTTTTTTATAACACATAAAAATTTCATAACAAGGAATAATTAATATGCATGATTTCATTTATGCTCAATTATGAAGTTTTAGTTATGAGCATCTTATGAACGTTCATTTTTTATTTTAACTTTTTATCTTTGTTTCTTAACTTTTCTTTTCTTATAAACTTTAGTGTTCGTTCCAACATCATGAATCATGAGATCATAAATATGTTGCTTCCCTTGTGGAAGACTTGAGACCATCGAACACCGAGGTTATAACTTTAACTTTACTTATGTACCTCACATCAAAGAGGTCAAAACTTTAACTTTACTTGTGTATCTCACATCGAGGAGGCTAGTACGATACTTTCTTTTTATTTTTGCTTTACATTCTTATTAACTTTAGTGAGTATATCAAATGCTATATCTTTAGCATATAAATATTAACCATATCAAATGCAATCATAATGCAAACCATGACTTAATCTCTATAACTTATTGTATAACAAATGCAACATAAAATTTATAACTTAAACCGTTAAACATTATGCATTAACAAAATGCAAACATACTTTAAACATAATTATTGCAAATACATTACAAAATTTTACTTAATCTTTAAAACTTTATGCATGATTAGTGAAAACTTAATTTAAAAACAACTTGTATAACAATTGTAAACACATTTGCAAACATATATATAAACATTTGGAAATCATTTACTTCATGTTGTAGGTGAGGTTTGAACATACCTGGTCCTAGCTCTGGCATTCCTATCTCATTCCTTTTCTTTTCATTGGTTGGCTTCTATGTTTTGATCAAGTGACACCTAACTTGTTAGTTAACTTTTCATATTATCAATCTACTCAATTGATAACATAACTTAATAACGAAATAGTCATTCCTTTTTACATAACTTGTATGCTATCGGTTTTTATTCTTTTACTTTACTTTGTAACCTACTGGGGTTACCTTTCCCTTTACTTAACTCTATAACCATTGGGTTATCACTCTTTTTACTTAACTCTATAACCCATTGGGTTACTTTTTTCTTTACTTAACTTTGTAACCCACCAAGTTACCTTTCTTTTACTTGAACATCCCTTATTAAATTTTCCGTCTCATGTGACATTTTCATTACTTAACATGTTACGGAACATTTTTCATCGAAGAGCGTTTTGCTAATTTGGAGTGTTAAACTCTGTTTTAGCCGTTTTTTAAAAATAACAATTTTACCCTTAACTGGTTTTTATAAAGTTCGTAACTTATTAAACTTTTTGCTTAACTTTATCTCTCATTTCTTACATATTATGAAAAAATTTCCGCTAAGGGGCTTTTTTTTACATCGGGCGTTTTGGGTCCATTTTGGCTTTTTTGCAAAATGACCATTTTGCCCTTGATGGGATTTAGAAAACTTTTGGAATCCATTTTTAGACATAAATTTCATTTCTTTATGTCTCATAATATTATAGAAAACAAAAACAATGATTTTCCTTTCAACTAAATCTGTTTTGTCAAAACTTTACAGTTGTGACCTGAAACTTGAAAATCTTTGCCTTTTTGCCCCTAACATTCATTTCTTTCATTGACTAAACTTTAAATCCTTTAAAACTTAGCATCTATGATTACTCACTACCTATAACAGTGTAGGAACCCAATGTTCCCTGGTGAAAAACCAATTTTCACATGATTTTACGGTTTTGGCCCGAAACACAAAAACGTTTACATTTTTGCCCCCAAAACCAAGGATAATCATTTTGTACCAAAACATCTAGTTTTTCATAGGGAATAAACTTTCAAAAGTTCCATGGTCAAATTCTAAACATTTCATAACGTTTTCATTTCATGAAATTTTGTGCTTAAAATTTTGTAAAATTCATAACTCCTCAACCGAGTAGAATTTTGAGAAACTGTCCATGTAGTCTTACCAGTTTTGATGAGTTCTACAACTTTTTTGTTTTAAATTTTTTGAAATTCTAACGTTACAGTGGATTTTTTGGCTAATTTTCAAATCTGTAAAGTTTTTGCAAAACTTTACAATTTAGTCCTTTTGGAATTTTACAAAACTTTGTTCATAAAAGTTGTTACCCAAATTCTAGAGCTTACTTCGAAAATAAATTGGCCTCTATGGCCCTCAAAATCCTATTCCTTTGAAACTAGTTAAACTTTGTGTAAAACATAAAGTTTACCAATTTTTCTACTTTTAAATACAAATCCTCTACTTTTTTTCTTTCTATCATCATCACCATCATCATAAAGCATAAACCAATCATGCCATAATGTCCATCTTACATGCCATAGACTAAAACATTTCATCAAACACTTAGCATTCATAATAAAACATAAACTTTAGCTTAATTAAAAAGACTAAGATTTTACCTAATCCATGCAAAGCACGTGTCCTTTCTTTTGGTCACTTGAAACCCTTCAAAGTTTCCTTGACAACAATCTATGACAGAACCCATGAAAATCCCATTCAAAGTTCAAGAGAAATATCAAAATCTCTAGGAAAAAGCTTAAATTTCACCTTAGAACTTCCTTGTTCTTCGTCCTTGTATTTACTTTTACTTCAAATCATAACTTAAAGGCTTGGATTTCATCAAAATCTTGAGAAAGAAATGCCTAGGGGGGATGGTTTTCTTTGGGGGGGGGGGGGGGGGGAATGGAACATTTTTTTGGGTCTTGTTGCCTTAAAACCAATGATGCATAAAGCTTGATTTTTTACCAATTTGATGACTCATCATGATGAGTCATCACTTGACATCATTTATGCTAAAAAGTTGGGGCAACCTTGGCATGGTGGGATTGGACCACCTCAAGGGGTGTGGAGGCAATTTTTCCACCTTAAAGGTAGCACCTAGGTGGGTCCCACATTAATTTTTACATAGTTTAAATTTATACTGATAGTATTCCTCTTATACTGTCGGTATTATTTTCTATACAACTCATGAGATCCACAACCTCTCATACTTATTTACATCTACTACTTAATGTAATTCTTACACTGTTTAACTTCATACAATCTAAATTTATACCGACAGTATTTTTCTTATACTGTCGGTATATTCTCTATATTATTACGAATTTACACAGCATTTCTTACTCATTCATGTCCTTCATACAGTATTATTCTTATACTGATTTAACTTTAAATAGTCTAATTTCTATACTCCTTAACCGTAAACAATCTAATTCCTACACTACATTACTTTTGCAGTGTATTTTTATACTACATAACTTTATCAGTGTACTTCCTTACACTGCATTATCCTAATACTGTATAATTTTTTATATTATTATACAATATTTTTCTTAAACTATATTTTTGTCTTAACATTTATTGCGATACATTTTGCAATATTTAAACTTTCTAGCTTTTCCATATTATTCCTTCTTTATTTAAGACTATGACATAATTTTTACCTTTAAAAATCCTTTTTTTTTTTTTTACGAACTTTATCATAAAAAATAGATTAAACAATAATCCTTGTGACACATATTTTTGCTTAATATAATCTTTAAGTTATTGTATTTTTAATGTACTAAAAATACTCAGGTGTCACAACTGTCACCGAGCAAAGTCTTCAACTCGACCTTTTCTACTATCACGACAGTCTTTTCAACACGATCACTCATTGTACAGTCCAGTGAGTTTTTCTACTCGAGGCTCATCACACCTTCTTACAACCATCAATTTTCACAGAGATTGACTAACCAAGATATTCTGCCAATTTTACAAGGAGATTGGCAAACCCAAAATAACCCCAAATTTATTAAGGCTTTGGAAACCTAATTCACTCAACTTATAATGATTGGAAATGTTGAAGCATTCTCTCTTAACTCTCAGAAATGGATAGATTACAATTTAGAACAAACTAGAAGATGATTAAGAGCACAATGAGAATTTTTAACAAGTTTGGCTCAAATATTCATCAAAAGCTTATAGAACATTTAGAGAATGATACAAGGTTGATTCTAGGTGTTCTTCTTATTTACTAAGGTAATAAATGAGGCTATTTATAGGTAAAAACTTGAAACTAGCCATTTATGACTGTTTGAGGCGCATTTCTAACAGCTAGAAATATAGCAAAGAGTAAGCACATATGTGGAAATTTACACAAATTAAGTTTCTTGTAGCATATAAACTCCCCCTGTCAAATGTTCACAAATCTTATGCAAGAATGAAACTCCCTTTGTATTACATGCAGAAATGACAAATGCTTATAGACGAATGAACCGAAAAACTCCCCTAAATATATGTATAATGTACAATATGTGTGGAAGGGAAAACTAAAAACTTCCCTTTGATAGCTTGAGAAGAGATTGGTCAGGAGAGTCTCAATCTCATCCAAAAGTAGCAAACTAAAATAATCTTTAATTAATTAAAAGAAATAAACATTACTCCCTATGCATCAAAAGAGTTAGCTTCCTTGAACAAAAAAATGCTAAATAAGGTATGGCAATCAATTTGAACATTCTTTCCTCCTATTGATCATAATGTTACTCTCATTTAAAGCTTGAACTTTGTAAGGAAAGATTTACGTAAACATTCCTTTGCATCAAACGGGAACACAAATTGTTAATTAAAATTATATATATTATAACCCGCTCTGATACCATTTGTTGGAATTAAATATGAAAAACGTAGCAGAAAAAATAGATCGTTGACAAACAAAAATTTTCTGAAAACTTTATTTTATCAGGAATAGTTATATAATTTTAATTAAAAATGGAAACCTTGAAGAATTTGTTTCAAATCTTTTGAAGATCTATTAAGGTATCCTAGTTTTTCTCTTTGATACTACGATCTTCCAAGCTAAGCCTTCACACCAATGGAACGACGAGTGGGCATCAAACCACAAGAATAAATTAATCTCATACTTTTTTAGATCTGCTATGTGCTCAAGACATGAGACAGTATACCTATTTTTTCAGAGAAAGAACTCTCAGTTTTTCTCTATAGATATTCTGTAAAATATATATATATATATATATATATATATATCACTACAAAAATTCTAAAATAACTGTTATCTCTTTTCTTTTTATAATGAGCAGTTAGTTATTTATTTAATTAATTTTAATTTATTTTTAAATCTGAAAACCATCCACTAAATTCTTTAGTGGGTAAATCACATATCCATATCAGGTATGTGGAGGAGGTGCTTTAAAAGCACCTTCATGTCTTTTTTTTTTTCCCTGAAAATGATTAAAAAAACACATTACTATAACATGTACATATTATATATATATATATCTATATATATAAACAAAAGTTTAAAATTAAAACACGTACGCGATATGTGATTGTAAATATATATAATATATATATGTAATTTAAATAATAAAATCTAATCCATGTTTATATATAATTTAAATTTAAATAAATCATATATTAAATATATTTTTAAATTAGTTAATTATTTAATTTGTGTCCAAGTTGTCAAATTCAAAATGTGGTCCCACCACACATGTGTCATACAAAATTAAAATTATATTTAATAATCATATTGTTCAAATATTATAAATTAATTAATTTGAAACATATTTAATTAATCTTATCAATTAAATATAATCAATCAATTAATTAAGTAATTAATTAATTAATTATATTATGTGTCATGGAGAATATTTTTCTGTGTCGCATTATATCTTTAGTGTGACATAATTAATTTAGAATTCAATAACTCCAAGTTAAATATGGGTAAGTTATTATGTGTATTAAATCCAATACAGTTTATAAAGGTGGCACTGGGGACCTATGGACCTATAATTCAAGCTCTAACAAATTTGACAATTAATTAAACCCCTTAATTAATGTGCCAAATTTATTAGTTTCAGTATTACTCCACTAAAAAACTAAAACTGAACTCTTGAATTTATAATGAAAGTTACTCAAAGAAAATTAGTGAGCAGTCCATTAATTTAATCATTACGTATAAGTCAGTTATTCATAAATAGTTCATAATAAGAGCTGGCTTCAATTTTCGTTCACCTCTCTTAATATATCTTTATTCTTGAGTTCCAATAATTCTTTAATAAACAGTTGATTCATAATCTTATTATGAATGAGTGCTCTATTGTTCAAATCTCGAATCATCACTTAAGAGAACTATTTTCCTAACTTTCATAAGGAAGAAATGGATTCCATATTTGTATAAAATTATTTCTAACCATTTATTCCATAATGTTTCTAAGATGCTAAGTTATGATCTGTCTTTTGACAAATCTTACCATGGAAGTCAAAAAACATAATGTCATAAACAAGAGTTCGATATATAATTAGGATTAAGACTGTCATATATTTGATCATCATAGTGATAAATTTGAATGCCATATTTGTAAGAGATGATTATTAGATATTTATAATTTATCTAGTATAGTCATATATAATATCATTATATAAAGTGCCTCCAATCTAATGTCTCTACATTAATAGTCTGGATAGGACTATTTAATTCTAAATAAGATTGGACCGTACTTGTAATATTGAACAAAGATTTCAAACTTTACTTAATTATTACAGACTATTTAGATTATTATTCATAAATTTTATCCCTAAGCATATAACACTTATATGCTAAATTTATAGTCATATAAATAATCATGAAATTTTTTTGATATTTATTAAAGTATTCATAATACATATAGGCAACCAAAATAATTACAAAATGCCATTTTATTTATTTATTAACAATATGTATAATGTCATTGCTTATAGGGCATCGTTGACACTAATATCACTTTTATTACCTTGATAATTTCTCTTTGATCTTTTCTTGTTCACAACGTTGGAAGACACGCCACACTGCTCACAAACATTTTATTATTTTTATTGTGCCAAATATTGAAAGGAATAACTTATTTAGGGATTCATTTGCTGCATTCTTAAAGTTCATGGTTGATGTTATTTAAAGTTTTTAGACAATTGACATAAACTCTAAGTTGAGGAGGATATCTATAATTTAAATAAGGAAATACTACAAAAAAATTATAATTTCAAGCAGCCTAAGTAATATGCATTTACTCTGTACTAGAGGCTACTCTCTCTAAGTTTTGCTTGATGGCCGAAGTAGTATTTTAGATTTGTTTCGGGGTAATCGTTATTGTTTAAATCATTTATTCGCTTATTTTACAGAAGGTATGGGGGGTCTAGTTGCAGACAAATGCTTTCAAAGAGTGAGGAAGAGTACGTTGTTACGTGGGATAGGGTAAAATTTTGCGCAGCCCTTTGGGTCTATGGTCAGAAGAAATTCATTAGTGTGTGTACCTTTTTTTTTTTTTTTTTTTTTTTTTTTTTTTTCAGGGATTGGGCTTCTTTTCTATGGATTTCTTGGCGTTGATATTCTAGAGGATAGCTCATCTACCTTTTTGTACATAATTTTTCTATATTACAGTTTTTCTATATCATAATAAGGATATCATAATTTTTCTCTGTCATAATACTAACTTCTACAAACTTTGTTGTAAAAAAATGTTACTACTTTGTGAGCTCTATAAAACAACAAGAAGTTACACACAAATAAGAAAAAGAAATGCTCTTAAAAATTTTGCACAAATACAACCTAACTCTTTTTTTTTTTTTTTAAGTTTTGCACAACCTATATTTCTAAATGTTCCTCTTGTTATAATATTCAAATCAACGTTCATTTAAAGCCAAAGCTTGACCTTTTTTTTTTTTTTTTTAGGTTCGAATCATATCAAATCAAGGAATTCGTCCATTTGTTTTAGAGGTTCGAATTATGATAATTAAACTTTTTAGATTTGAAATGGAAAGTTGAGTTCAGAAATCTTGAAATTAGGGGGCCTTTAATATGAGTTTTGGGGCATTTTTGGCTAAGTAGTCTTATCAATGTTTCAGGATAGGTCTCAAATCTTTACTTCCAAACACTTGTTGAGCGTATTTTTGAGTTCAAACTTGTAGGGTGTTTAATAGGGTGATTAGAATCATTGGTTAGAACTATTTTTACTGTAGTATGTGAGAACTTTATACTGTAGTAAATTTTTTTATTGTTATTGTAGCATGTGAGAGCTTTGTACCTTTCATAACCGAGAAAGTAGTCCGAAAAGTGGTCTGGACTGACATGCCAAACACCACATTAGTAAACTCCTAAAACAAAGTTTTAAAGAAAAATTTTTGTATTAGCTTTTAAAATGAAAAATCCTTTTTATCCCGATAGAATTATAACATTACTACTTACAAAACTGTAGGCCTTAATCTAGTATGTAATATACTTTTTTGATTAGGTCTCACTGTTTTGTTAATAACGCGTATATAACTTTATGAAAAAAAAAAAAAGAAATTGCTCTTGTAAAATTCAAATATGCTTTTTAAATTGGCAACTAAAAACAAGTTTTGATGAACATTAATGCAAGTGCCCTGCACGTGCTGTTTTTTACTTGTGTTTTAAAACACCCTTTCGAGCAATTTGCCGACAGCATATCATGGGAAAGCAAAAGCAATTATATCTTCTGCAAAAGGAGATGACGATAATTTATTAAACAAGAAGGTCGTTTTGTCCTAAAATCTTTAATGAAAAGGTTGTCACTTTTGTGGGATAGACTCGATTCAAGATGCACCAGTCATCCAGCTAAATACAAAATTAAAATGAGCTTCTGCTCATAATTTTCCTCTTTTCACAGTCGGTACACCAAACCCCACTCAAAAGTGGGTTAATCTTCTTTAAATTACCAAATATATTAGTTAACTGTAGTTACACCCTTAACTTATGACCATAGTAATCTAATTTTCAGTTTATTTTGTTTTAAATTTTCAAATAATATATTTCAGGAAAAAAAGCAAATATGGAGTATGAGTTTTGTTAAAATAATATAGAATCACGGTTGATTAAAGAGGTCCAATTTGTATAAATAGATTTATTAAGTTCCATCCATTGAAAATACAAATTTAGTTTGTCTTGATTAAAATCATATTCTCAATAATATACATGTTGGTCGCGACCAAAATAGAAATGCTTTTTACAAATTATCTTTTTCTATCCTACTAACAAGTGAATAATTTATTATTCAACAAAAAAAGAATAATTCACATGTAATATTACTTTTTTAAAATATATATTTATTCATGTCATAGGTTAAAAAAATTATGATACATCTTGAAAAAAAGTCATGGTATATTATTACTTATAATATATATTTAAATAGTATTATAATTAAACATGTATGAAATTTTTAAAAAAATAATTTTAAAAACATCATATTTATAAAAATGACCATAAAAAAATCTACCAAATTCTTGACTCATCTCAAACGTCAATAATGTTCATCTCAAAGTCCAAAAAAAAAAAAAAAAAAAAAAAAGGGGGTAGAAACGTGAGGTTGAGAACAGGGAAAGGAGGCCCAGCAATCCCCCGTCCGTTCAGAAATTAAATAAAAAAATAAAAAAAGGAAGAGGAAGAAGAAAGAGGCGTTGACTGGAGACGAGAGGGCAAGTAAAAGAAAGAACTGGAGTCAGTAGTCTGGAGCTTTCTTCCACGAAACTCCTCTCATTTCGATTCGATTCAATTCAATTCGTTCAGATTTCAGACCTCCAATATTCCATTACATGTTAAAACGTCAACATGCACCCCTAATTCCTTTTCCCTTTTTTATTTAATGGCGGCTCTTAGTCTTAGTACTCAATTTCTAATTTCTTTAGTCAAACCTCCTCCTCCTTAATTTCTTACTGTTTCTCTATCTATTCCATTTTCTCACGTCTCTCTACTCTTAAAGTCTAAACTAACACCTTTTTCTCTTCCTCTTTCTTTTTGATCTCTTTCTGTTTTTCTAAATCTAGTTATTCTTCCAAATCCCACCATTTTTTGAGCCAAGCAATATATGATATATGATAAGATATGATGGACTCCAGTCTCCAAGCTCTTGTTGCCGCCATAGCCAGCTTCTTCTTCATCACTCTCATCCTTGCCGCAATCTTCATCTTCTGCAAAAGCAACAACAAAAACAACAAATCCAGAACCAGATCAAATCGTCAAAATGGGAATTCTACTCGAAGTATTTCCCTCCCACGGTTGACTTCCGTGACCGTTGACGAGAGCTTGTCCTTTGACCCTTCTCTCCAAGTCTCCATGGCTGAGATCGTGGCCGCCACAAGGAATTTCTGCGCCGATCTGATCGTCGGGGACGGAAGCTTCGGCCTCGTCTACAAGGCACAGCTCTCCAACGGCCACACCGTCGCCATCAAGAAGCTCGACCCTGACGCCTTCCAAGGCTTTCGTGAGTTCCGCGCCGAGATGGAGACGCTCGGCAATCTCCACCACCCAAATCTAGTCAGAATTCTTGGTTACTGTGTCTCCGGCTCCGAGCGGATTCTCATCTACGAGTTCATCCAGAGGGGTAATTTGGACTTTTGGCTCCACGACGACTCTGAGGTGCTACGGTTGCCCTTGTCTTGGTCCACAAGGAATAAGATTGTCAGGGGTGTTGCTAATGGGCTTGCCTATTTGCATGGGCTTAGTAAGCCCATTATTCATCGTGATATCAAGGCTAGCAATGTCTTGTTGGACTCCGAGTTCGAGGCTCGAATAGCCGATTTTGGGCTAGCAAGGACAATCGACTCCTCGCATTCCCATGTGTCGACACAGGTGGCCGGCACGATGGGCTACATGCCGCCCGAGTACAAGGAGGGCTTCACAATGGCCACGATCAAGGCCGATGTGTATAGCTTTGGGATTCTGATGCTTGAGATTGCGACTGGGAAGCGGCCCAACTTGCCTATGGTGTATGATGGTGGCGCGCAGATGGGCTTGGTCCAATGGGCCAGGAAAATGGTGGCCCAAAATCGTGAGATGGAAATGGTGGATGCAAATATTTCTAGGGAGGGATTGGTGGTGGAGGATGTTAAGGAGTACTTTAGGATTGCTTGTTTGTGTGCTAATGAGATGTCAAGAGAAAGGCCTGCCATGAGAGATGCCGTGGAGATGTTGACTAACCTCTCGCATGAAATTTAGGGTCCATTTGATAAATAGATTAGAATTAGTGATTTGATTTCAGTTATATAATTTGAATTAGGATTTGAGTTCGTGATTTAAATTGTTACTCGAATTGACGTTTGGATGTGCATTTAAGTTTTAATCTGAGTATTGAATAAAATTGAAATTTATGTTTAGAGGGTAGTGAAAATAGTTTTTGATTTATTGACAAATCTAATAAAATCTTAATGTTAATGATTTTAAAAAATATGCAATATGGATTGTAACTTATTCTTCTCTTCACTAGGAACATAATGAAAAAAAGAATAATCTTATTTAGATATCAAATGAATAAGTTATGATTTTTTCCCTCAAATATAAGAGAGAGAATTTTAGCTTTTACTGTAGTAAAGATATTCGTGCATTGCAACTTTATAGGAGGGTTAAAACTCTAAAAACTTAGATTCTTGATACTCATAGGATTTGGATTTTGGGGAAAATAAACAAGTTTCCAAAGGATTCTTGATATCCGAATCTAAATTTGAGTCCATTGAGTTTAAAAGATACACAAAACAAATAGGCCCTTAATTTTAGGGAAAAAGAATAAGATTGTTGTTTTCAATGTGCAATGTAGTTAATTATTATAAAAGGGCTATACATAGGAGGTTGAGAGTGGATTAAATTAATGTGTATGTGCAATACAAGTAAGTTTAAGTAGGAAATGTTTGAGAGTGAAATTCATGTCTATGTAGAAGGAGTTTTATTAGTAGTATTTAATGCATTGTTTTGTGCCTGAGCCAAACGTTATCATTAGAGGAAAATGGTGGGCATTTTTAGCTTGTGCTTTTTACCGCATTATTAATTAATTTCACCACAAAAAATGGTGTGTGATTAAGTTTTAGATTTATTATCTTGTCTTTCACTTCCCTGTTATTGAGAGTTCTTTCTAATTGAGGATCTTTTTTAGTTATTTAGAGTGCATTGGCTAAGTTTTTCTTGCCTATGTATGAACTTGCACGTTAAACTTTCTGTTGGAATTAGGGCTGGCAATTCGTGTTTACGGGTCGTATTCGTATTAACAGTTTACAACATGACACTATTATACCAAACACGAACACGACACGATTAATAAACGTGTTTAAAATACAAATATGAACACGGCATGTTTATAACACGTTTAACACGGCACGACACGATTAAAAAAACTTATTATATAATTTTTTATTATATAAATTTTTTAAAATTTTGACTAACAAAATTTTAAAAAATTAAAATTTTTTACTATAAACTAAAAAGTCTTTATTAGTGTAAAAAATATAACAATATTTAATTATTGAACATTTTAAACTGTATTTTTTTTCTAATCTTTAAATTTTAACTAACCAAGATTGGACAAAAATTGATCTAGAGTGCTTCAATGACAACACCTTAACAAACAAAAGAACTGGTAGTGTTTATATAGAGAAAAGCGGAGAGAGTCTCTCTTTTCTTTTGATGTGAGACTCTTGGTAGGAAACGTTTCAAAACCTTAAAACCATAATAAATATATTAGAAGCCCTCATTTGACAATAAACATTGATTCACCTGGGCTGGTGGCATACCCAACCTTGGGTGCAAGGTTTGATTCCTTGTAACTGAAAAAAATTGAAAATTTTTTATTTTAAATTTAAACGTGCTATAAACGTATTAAAGTATGTTAAACGTGCTAGCACGAATCATTTATTTTCATGTTATTCGTGCCAACCTATTTATGGCTCAATTAATATTATTTTCGTATCGTGTTATCATGCCATGTTTGAACTTTTTTTTTTAAAAAGACAAAAATATATAAAAAATGTATTACAAATTTTTCAAGAACTACTATAAATATATTGTTGAGAATTTTACAGTATGAAAAATACCCTACTAGGGGGTTTATCTTGAGAAGTAAGATTTTTTTTCTCTTTAAAATAAAAAGTTGTTTTTTTTGTATACTTTATTTTGTAAAGTATTGATATGATTTTAGTTTGATTTAATGTTCAAAAACATACGCTATACCAAAACGATACTCTATCATAGAATTTTTTTTCAATTGTGTACTTTATAGTTTGAGGATATAATAAACTAACATTTTATTTTAAATTGTATCATATTTATACTTTTAGATTTCAAAATTATACTCAATTCTTACCTTTTTTAAGTCAATTGTCAATTTGACAATAAAATAAAACAAAACACCTTAAAAATGAAAAGAATCAGGAAAAAAATAAAAATTGCAAAATGTAAAGAATTCTTAGACCTTTTAAATTGTCAAAATCAACTTTTCATAAAGTTCATATTTAACATGAATTTAAAATACGATTACATAAATGTGATGCAATCCAAAATTTAAAGAATCATAAAATACACTATAATAACACTGATAATTGAAGCGGTTTATACAAAAAATATAAAAATAAGGAGAAGATTTATAATGGAGAATGGCTTTATTTTCCACCGGTAGAGAACAAAATGGCTTTATTCTCCGCCAGCAGAGAACAATCAAATGGTAGTGTGTAATCCATCAGTTTAAATTAGTGGCAAAAAAAGATAGGCATCAAATGAAAATTAAACCTCCCACATATTATTTCAAACACAAAAATTATTTAAAAAAATTTAAAAATTTACAAAAACAAAAAAATTCCAGATATGAGATTGTAAAATTTTCCCTTCTCAGTCCAATACTACCATCGTTGATGGTCCATTGTGCCGATCTCTTACCTGTTGCGCCTTTGCCGGAAAACTAAGCAAACCAGGTGGGATAGTCCATTAATGCGATGAGCAATCACAAGGCAAGAAATAGAAATTAAACAGAGGTTAAACCAAAACCCAAGTGATGTGAGTCAATCTAATGGACCCACAACAAGAAGAAGCTTTTTAAAGCAACCATATGCCAAAAAAAAAAAATCAAATCTAACTTCTGACTTAATGTTTGAATTGAGGAGTCGGAGCTACCAACGATAGCCATAGGGAAGCTCTTATTTTTTTATTTTTATTTTTATTTTTTTTACACCAAAGCGTTTTAAAATTTAAGACTCTAAGGTTTGTACTTTTTTTTGAATAAAGGGTTAAGATTACAATTTTTATAAAAATTAACGGTTGAGATTTATTTTTAATGAAATTGATTTAAAAAAGGATTTAGAATCAAATGTGGTTGGTATTATTTTAATATAAACAACACAATTTTGACTCATTTATAATCTAAAGGTCTATATTGCATACTCTACGGTCGGGAATTTTAACGCCCCCACCACTACTTTTTCCAAAAACAAAATAAAAAGAGTGAAGCTTAGTGGCAATTTGTGTGAGAATAGTAAATCTAAACGGGGCAAAATAAAAAAATAGAAGTTGCGGAGGTGAGTGGTAAAAGTCTTCACCGGTGGAGAACACAATGAGAGCCGTTTGGATTTTAATCAAATGGTGTGAAAATGATAAGTTCATATTAACGAAAAAAAAAGATCAAAATTATCCATCAATTTTCATCCAAAATCAATCTGAATCATTAATTTAATAAACTTTTCATTATAGCCATTCATTCCACAAAATTTCCAAAACCTTATATTGTAAATGCGATCCGCCTCCCGCCCTCTAAAAAAAAAAAAAGAAAAAACCACCAAGAAATGGGAAACAAATCGGCCGGCGGCGACGGCTCCTCCTTGTTGACGACGAACTAGTTTGGCGCTCTCCATCACCGCATGATCCTTAGCATTCGGGTTTGTTTACTGTGAACCCAAAATGGCTACTACAACAAGAATGGTGACGAGACAATCAGGGGCAAACATCGGCGATGCTTGAATCTGTGGACTGTGACTGAGAGTACAAGCCTTAGAGCTGCAGATGGCGACTGAGAGTGTGAGCAAATTGGAGGAAGACGTGCGCCCAAAAATGAGGAAGGTGTGAGTGGCAACGGCACGAGCTGAGAACGACGGCGGAACGAACAACTATCTCTTGAACAGTGGCACGACCATAGCGTGAATAATCTCTAAAAAAAATGGGTTTGTTGAAGGAGATAACAAAGAAGGTTACTGGAAGAGAAAGTATTGTGGTGGAAATAAATGCATGCTAGAAACAATAGAAAAAAAGAAAAAGAAAAAGAAAAGCCAAGCTTCCATTTATTATCAAGTTTCTGCTTTCCAGTTGCTTGTTAATTAGTTACTGTATAAATTGTCTGTTTTTGCTCTGTAAATTCTCTTCCATTTTTCTGGGTTCTTGTTTGATTTCAAGTTGTCTGGGTTTTTTTTCCCTATAAACCCGTTGCGATCCTATGAATCGGCGATGAGAAAGATGTATCTTATTATCGAACATCAAAACTTTTTTATTCTGCTTTGCTTCTGAAAAGATGAGGGTCCACTGGATTTGTTGAGACCTTACTTATCAAGGTTTCTTGATTTGCTTATTAGTAAAGTTGTTGTCGATTAATTAAATAAGTGAACTAATGTTTTGGGACAAAGTTTGCCACCATGGGAGTGGTGCAGTTGGGGGTGGTTGGTTCGTCAAAGATGGTGGAAGGGGAAACCAATTCAATCTTTGATTATTTTTTTTTAATCTTTGGAAATAATTTTTGTAAATAGAGCATACGTGGAACGGTTTATTTTCATTTGGTGCTCTATTTTGTTGGATAATTAAACGACTCCTAATTTCAAGTATCGCAAGAACGAACAATTGCAGAAAAGAAAAAAAAAGAGACACCAAATTTTTATACAGGTTCGTCCAAAATTGAGACTACGTCCTGTTTTTGCTGCTTGTAGATTCCACTATGATGAAGGAGATTACAGATTACAAGAGAAGTTTTTCACACACTCTCAAATTGTGCTTACCAAAACTCTCTTTTATCTAGCACCCTGTGGGAATTTTTCTCTCTCAAAGATGGAGCTCTCAAGAATTATACCTCACATAAAATAATGTCACTCTCAATGTCACACACCCACAACCCTAGCCACCATATGTCTATTTATACCCAAAGAAGAGAAAAATAGCAACTAATGAGAAACCATAGTAATTTCCCGTTTTTGGGGCGTTTGAGTTCGACTCTAACTCAAAATTTCGTAACAAACCAGACTCCGAGCGCCGCGGCCCTCATTTTAGACACCACGGCGCTAGTTTGCTCTTGGATGGACACCGCGGCCCTCGTTTGGGCGCCGCAGCGCTGGTACGGCTGCCACGGCGCTTGTTTTGAGCGCCACGGCGCTGGTTTGGGAGCCGTGGCGCTCGTTTTGGGCGCCGCGGCGCTAGACTAATGCCCTCTCTTTTTTCTCTTCTTTCTCTTTTGCTAGGTTGATTTGGCTCCATATTGCAACAATTTCCCACTTGGAGACTAATCAATCACCATGTCTCCAATTGCAGCGGCAACGACTTCTCACGCCTCATGGAAAAGTCCAACTGAAGTTGTGCACAACTTCAATTTCTCAATCAGAACCGTCTTGGTGAGCATATATGCTGGATTTTGACTCCTAAGAATCTTCTCAAGCTTCAACACTCCATCTTCCAAAGCTGACCTGATGAAGTGATACCGCAATTGTATATGCTTCGTCCTAGCATGAAATGCGGGATTTTTTGCCAAGTGAATGGTGCTTTGACTGTCATTGTGTAATGCACTCCTTTCCTGCTTATGACTCAACTCTTCTAGAAACGACTGCAACCAAATCATCAACTTACTCGCTTCTGTCATTGCCACATACTCTGCTTCTATTGTAGGGAGTGCAGCTATCTTCTGCAGCTTCGAGACCCAACTAATTGCAGTGCCACCCAAAGTGTAGACATAACCGGTGGCACTTTTTCTGCCATCAATGTCTCCAGCCATATCAGCATCAACATAGCCCTGTAGTCCTAAGTCTGACTTCTTGAAACACAGTGCTAAACCCATAGTACCTCTTAGATATCTGATAATCCACTTCACTGCCTCCCAATGCTGTTTACCTGGATTACTCGTATACCTACTCACAACTCCCACTGCATGTGCAATGTCTGGTCTGGTACAAACCATGGCATACATGAGACTGCCTATAGCGGAAGCATAAGGCACCTTGGCCATGTGGTCTCGTTCCTGCTCCGTGGTCGGTGATTGCTCCTTTGATAACTTGAAGTGACTGGCCAAAGGAGTATTCACAGGCTTTGCATTACCCATGTTGAATCTACTCAGCACCTTTTCAACATATTCTTCCTGTGACAGTTTTAGACTATTACGGTTCCTCGTTATTCTCATCCCAAGGATTTGTTTTGCAGCACCCAAATCCTTCATTGCAAACTCCTTAGACAGCTCCTTCTTCAGCTTGTCAATCTCCTGTTTGCAACCTCCTGCTATCAGCATGTCATCGACATATAGCAACAATATAATGTAGGCATCACCAAAATTCTTCACATAACAACAGTGATCTCCCTAACACCTTAAGAAACCATTGTTGCACATAAACCCGTCAAACTTCTTGTACCACTGCCTGGGAGCTTGTTTGAGGCCATACAAGCTCTTCTAAAGTTTGCACGCCAAGTTCTCCTTACTTGGTACTTCAAAACCTTGTGGCTGCTTCATGTAGATCTCCTCTTCCAAATCACCATGGAGAAAAGCCGTCTTCACATCCAACTGTTCTAAGAACAAGTCCTCATTTGCCACTAGCGCAAGTACTATCCTAATCGTGGTTAGCTTCTATTCGGTAAAATTCACTAACGCAAGTGCACGTTATCGATCAAGTAATACAATAGTGAATACGAGTATCGTTTCACAGGGACTGTTGTATAATAATCTAACTAAGTACTAAAGTTGGATTAACTCTAAAGTTTATCTAGCTGATCATATGAAGTTGAGATTGAATAAACTATTGAACTTAGGTACTAAATTAAGAAGAAAAATTGCAATTAATTTCAAGAAATACTTCAATAAGACAAGGGTTAAGGCATTTGATTTCACCATAATTACTAGATATAAATTTCATAAAATTATGCAACCCAATTAACAATACACATGTGATGACGAAAATTCCTAAATTATTTACTATCCTATCTCTAGGTATAGCAAATCTACTCAGTTTATTAACTCACTATATCTCTATGTGAATTTAAATAAATCGAAATGCATTAGGATTCATGAACTTTCTAGATAAAGCCACACAAATAATATGGTATATCTCTATCTATATTTAATTCATGGTTATATGTTAGATGAAGTATTTGCATAATTCTCCCTTCTCAGTTTTGAACATGTACATCAGATCATTTAAATGGTACTAATCATTCAAAAGCATTAAGCATAATAACAAATAACTCACATGAATAAAATCAATTATCGTGCATAACTAAATATGAAATTCACATCGACATGATTAGGCTACATCATAGCCCTAACTAAGAAAATTAGAACATAATTGAAAAATAAATAAAAACTAAAAATTTAATTGAATCAAACATTAAGAGTTAAGAGAACAAGAAATTCTGTCACCAATCTCTCACTTCTTACTCCGAATTGCTTGACGGCTCTTAAGAAAAATAAGAAAAACCTAGCTCCTTTCACTATTACATTGTTATCTATTTATACTACTCTTAAGTTAACTAAACCCTTGTTTCACGTCCAGAAATCATGGTTCAAAATCACCCTCGGCGCCGTGGCCCTCCTATCCAAGCGCTGCAGCGCTTCTTTTTTTCCATCATAGCGCTGCGGCATTGAGTCCCTGCCAAATGCCATCAATTCCAGACCACCTTGGGCGCCGCGGCGTTGCTTTTTGGGCACCGCAGTGCTTCTTCTCTGCTAACAAGCTCCAAGTTCGTGCTCGATTTGCAATTTTTCTCCAATTTCTTGTGTTCACGCTCCCTTTTCCTTTCTTTTCTGTCTTTCTTCAACCTACATCAATAGAAGCATACTTCCATGAAAAAGTTGGGTGTTTCATGTAATTTTTCTCAAGAACACAGTAATATTTGCTAACTAAAAGTGGCTAAATAACTCTCTAAACTAGAGTTATCAGCTTCACCACCGGATAAAAAATCTCATTGAAGTCGATGCCTTCTTTCTGCTGAAAGCCTTTTACCACCAACTTTGCCTTATACCGTTTGCTGCCATCAGATTCATCTTTAATCCGGTATACTCACTTATTGTGCAAGGCCTTTTTGCCCTGTGGTAACTTTATCAATTGCCATGTCTGATTGGACATTAAGGAATCCATCTCATCCCTCATGGCTAACTCCCACTTGACCGAATCTTCAGCCTCCACGGCTTCATCATAGCTCTCTGGCTCACCTCTGTCGATCAACAAGATGTAATGCAGAGATGGGGAGTATCTCTGCGGTGGTCTGATGGTCCTACTAGACCTCCTAACTGGTGTGGTAGGAGTCCTCTGGTTTCCTTCTGGAGCTACATTTTCTTGGTCTTCAACCTCTAGATTCTCCACTTCCACTTTAGGAAGATCCTTTAATGGAATCACCTCAGGCTTCTTGTCTTTAGAACTTGAACCCCTAGAGTTAGTGTTGTCTCTGTTCTTGTACAGAACACCTTCATTGAAGATCACATCCATGCTCCTAATAATCTTTCGATTTTGGTCATCCCAAAGGCGATAACCAAACTCAAGTCCACCATAGCCAACCAAAAAACACTTCTTTGACTTGGCATTAAGTTTACTTCTAGCAGCAGGATCAATGTGAACATAGGAAACACACCCAAACACTCTCAAGTAAGAGAGATCAACCTTTTTACGGCTCCAAACTTCTTCCAGTAGCTTGAATTTCAGCGATGTGGATGGACTTCTGTTGATCAGATGAGCGGCTGTATTAATTGCCTCAGCCCAAAACGTCTTTGACAGTCCTGCATGTAACCTCATGCTTCTGGCACGCTCGTTTAGGTTCTGTTCATCCTCTCAGCTACCCCATTCTGTTGTGGTTTCCCTGGAATGGTTTTCGTCATCTTTATTCCATTCTTAGCATAATACCGCCTGAAGTCATTATCTAAATATTCTCCCCCATTGTCAGATTGCAAGCACTTCACCTTCAAATCTGTCTCATTCTCCACCATGGCTTTCCATCTCTTGAAAGTATTAAAGACATTAGATTTTTTTTTCAGAAAGTAAACCCATACCTTCTTGCTTAAGTCATCTATGAATGTCACATAGTAATTTGCGCCACCAAGGGAAGTCACCGGCGCAAGCCCCCACACATCAGTGTAAACTAGCTCCAATTTCCTGGACTTAGGCTCTCTACCCATCTTTGAGAAACTAACTCTCTTCTGTTTACCAAAGATGCAGGCTTCACACAAACTATGATCAACAGTTTTCAAACCCGGCAGTTTTCCTTTGCAGTGAAGCACCTTCATAGCCTTCTCAATCATGTGACCGAGCCTATAATGCCATAGCTCGGAATTAGCAACAGAATCAGCAACTGTTATGGTATCTCTGCAACTAGAGTTCATGTAGAGAGTTACAACCTTGCGTCCCCGAGCAATAACCATCGCTCCTTTTGTGACTTTCCAACCTCCACAATTGAAGGTCACTTTATGTCCTTCGTCATCTAGTTGCCCCATCGAAATCAAGTTGCGCATTAGTTTGAGAACATGTCTCACCTTATGAATCTTCCACACAGAACCATTAGGCATTTTTAAACTGACATCTCCAATGCCAACAATATCCAAAGGTTCTCCATCAGCAAGATAAACCTTACCATGATTTCTAGTAACATAATTCTCCAGGACATGATGGTGTGTAGTGGTGTGGAATGATGCTCCTGAATCTATCACCCACGAATCAAAAGAACTGTCAACTGACAAGATTAAGGCATCCTGTTGCTCTTTAGTGGCGGCGTTAGCTGCGTCATTATTCTTGTCTTCGTTCTTCCTTGGAGCCCTACAGTTCTTCTTCAAGTGGCCAGTCTTCCCACAATTCCAACACTCCATGGTCCTACCGTTCCTTGAATTGCTTCTCCCATTCCTCGACTTGCCTCTCTTGCCATTATCCTTGTTGGAATTCCTCTCAAGTTTCCTGCCCCTATTATCAACATTAAGGGCCGAGTTCAACGATGAGGCTTCATCTGAGTCCTTCCTGCGAACTTCTTCCGCCAAAACAGAGTTTCTGACATCAACAAACTTCAATTTTGCATTCCTAAGAGAATTTGTTGTTGGAAAAAATAGGTGTGAGGTGCGCAGCAAAAATTTAAAAATTTTAACATCAGAGTATTTTTCCAAAACACAAGTTTGACATGCTATATGTATAAATTAAATAGATCTTACTAACCTCTGTGTGCCAAAGAACCTCCGTAATCTGTGAAGAGAAGTAACGTTCTAGAAGAGCCTTAACCAACTGGTCTTTTTTGCTATTCTCTATCCACGATCGGAGTGAGTGTGGGCTCACACGTACAGCTCTTCCATCGGTGACTCTCCTTCCAACCAATCAAGAGAACCCAAAGCTAGTGTTCGTGATTTGTGAACAAAAGCTCTCAGGGAGTTTTCAAATGCTCACCAGAAGAGTATCACTCTTAATCTCTTAATTGATCTAAGTAAATCATGAGACTCACTCCCTTTATATAGTGATTGGTCCTGGGGTCAGTCCTTATCAGATTAGGTCACAAAAACTTGAAACAGAATCAAATTTGGATCAATATCTGATAAGATCCGCGTAAAACGCATAATCTTATCTCTCGCTGATCAACAGGCCGAACAACCTGATCGGCAGGCCGAACAAGCCCCATCAGTAGGCCGAACACATAGATCGGCAGGCCGAACTACCGCATAAATATCTCCACGAATCTTTTATTTTCCACCCGAGATTCAATAGGATAAAGTTTCAGTTTTGATTCAAATAACCCAATAGAAAAGTTATCTGATCAAAACAAACTTTATCAAGATAATCTCTAAGAAAATAAATCAATTCACAATTATTCTACAAGTTTATCTTGATTTAATTTATTCAATTAAATCAACCGATAAACAGACAAGAATTATCCGATCCCAATAATTCAACAAGTTTATCTTAAATTAATTTTATTACAAAATTAATTTAACCAATAAACAGACATGAATTATTTGATTCTTTCAAATTTTAAACCAATCTGATAAATTCGACATAAGTCACCAATTATTGAAAAAGCACACTGTATCGTTACAGGATTTTGTGAGCTAGCAAAAGGGACCAAAATGGACCTATAAAGTTCAAGCTTACGATAATTATGAAACCCAATATCCCAGATATATATGTCACAATTATCAACTCCAACGATACTCTACTAAAAGCTTGGAGCTGCACTCTCGAACTTTATAGAATTACGAAGCTCGTATAGCTAAGTCTCCATGACATATCATAGTGTATCGTATCCCCATATGAAAGTCCATAATCGGCTTAAGGACAAGTTCTGTCTTACCTTCCCGATTATTTTTATCTTACGTTCCATTGTCTCACCATTAGAAAACTTACTATCCAAAGATAGTATACCATTCGGTTACACCTATGTATCCAAATGGTTGAGCGCTCTAGTTTTTCAATTACAAGACAACGCATATAAGAGGATATCATTACTCCTAAAGAGGAGCTATGGATTCCATATCTATGAATAACAAGTCTACGCTATCAAGAGTCATGCCTCCAATGTACCAGCATGCATACTACTATAGAGATGTGGGTGTCACTCTTTGGTACATCAAAAGACATAAGTCAAGACAACGGGCCTACTATTCATCTTAGGATTAAGATACAATACAAATGACAGTCTAAAGTGAATCGATTTGTTGAGACAGAATTATTAATCCAAATCAATTCACTTTATGTACCGATCCAACACATCGTCACCTATGACAACGTGCTAATGTTTCTATTCACAGAGTCCAACTTCGATGGTTAAGACAAACTATCTCCCTAAAGGGATATAGACAACAAAACAATCTTTACATGAATAAAGCGCCCAACTTTATTCCCTCGATTGCAGATCATATGTTTTAGACCGTCACCTTAAGAATCGTGTCTTTCGCATAATCAGTCCATCATATGCCCAATTCTTAAGGTTTAGACCGATAGTCTCAGACTACTGTTTGCTTAACATACATTCAACAAATATGAACGTAAAGAGGACAAGATTTGGTATATATAAATGAATAAATTCTTTATTGATAAAAAAATGTCTCCAAAAACGTATTACATTTTTACTCTTTAGGGCATACATATCTAACAATCTCCCACTTGCACTAAGTGAGTAAATACATCAAATCTCGCATCCCTATAGCTTCCACATGTTTCTCAAAGACTCTCCCTATAAGTGTCTTCGTAAATGGATCAGCTAAATTGTCCTCTGACACGATCTTGCACACCGTGACATGCCCGCCCTCAACGAAGTCCTTTATCACAGATACTTCCGATCAATATGTTTACTCTTCTTATGAAACCTTGGTTCCTTAGCATTAGCTACCGCCGCACTGTTATCACAGTACAGTAATACTGCCTTATCCATACCAGGAACTATCTTAAGATCCCCAAGGAACTTGCGGAACCACACTACTTCTTTCGAAGCATTACTAGCCGCCACATACTCGGTCTCCATCGTTGAATCTGAAGTGCAATCTTGCTTCGCACTTCTCCAACTGATGGCACCGCCGCCCAGAGTAAACACAAACCTAGAAGTAGATTTCCTAGAATCCAAACAGGATTGAAAATCCGAGTCAGTGTATCCTAAAGGAGTCAAGTCCTCACCCGAATACATAAGCATATGCCCTCAAGTCCTTTTCAGGTACTTGAAAATATGCTTTAGCGAAACCCAATGGTTCGGTCCTGGATCCGCCTGAAATCAACTTACAATCCCGACAGCATAGCTAATATCCGGTCGTGTGCAAAGCATGGCATACATGAGACTACCCACTGCTGAAGCATAAGGCACCTTCTTCATGTATTCTCTTTCTTCATAAGACTTTGGAGAGTCTTTCTTAGAAAGAGTAATTCTAGACCTAGATGGTTGCCCGCCTTTCTTGGAATCCTGCATTGCAAAACTTCTGAGAATTTTATCTATGTAGCCAGCTTGTGACAAAGTTATCATTTTGTTCTTCCTATCCTGAAAGATCTGGATACCAAGAACAAAATTAGCCTCACCCAAGTCCTTCATGTCAAACTGCTTGGTCAACCATAATTTGACCGATGACAACGCCCCAACGTCATTGCCAATTAGCAGAATATCATCTATATAGAGCAGTAGAAAAACCACCTTCCCATCTTTAATGTGTTTATAAACATATGGTTCATCCATATTTTGTGAGAACCCATAAGTCTTGATCACCTGATCAAATCTTATGTTCCAAGAACGAGAAGTCTGCTTAAGTCCATAAATTGACTTTAGCAACTTACAAACCTTACCCTCTTGACCCGCGACCTTGAACCTGTCTGGTTGTTCCATATAAATGGACTCATCAAGATAGCCATTCAAAAAAGCCGTCTTGACATCCATCTGCCAAATCTCGTAGTCGAGAGCGACAGCTATGGACAAGAGAATCCGGATGGACTTAAGCATGGCTACAGGCAAAAAGGTTTCCTCATAATCGATTCCTTCCTTTTGCGTATAACCCTCAGCTACCAGTCTAGCCTTAAAGGTTTTGACCTTTCCATCCACTCCTCTTTTCCTCTTGTAGATCCACTTACACCCTATGGGTTTTACCCCTTCAGGAAGATCCACAAGCTCCCAGACCCGATTAGTCTCCATAGACTTCATCTCTATGTTCATGGCCTCTGTCCAGAGTCTTGAATCAACATCCTCCATAGCTTCTACGTAAGTATAAGGATCCCTTTTATGTTCATTCGGTTCTGCCAAGAAGACTTCCCCATTGAACATATACCTCTCAGGTTGACGCCCGATCCTCCCACTACGCCGAAGCCCCTGAGGTTGTTGTTTAGGTTCATTTGATTTTTCTACACTGATCGAAACGGTTTCATTCGGAACCTCTGGAGTGATCTGACCACTCCTTAACTCCTCAAGCACCACTTTGCTTCGAGGTTTAAAGTCGTCCATGTAACTTTCTTCAAGGAAAGTTACATTAGCAGAAACCACGACTTTATTTTCCTTCGGGTTATAAAAATAACCCCCTTTAGTCCCTTTTGGATATCCTACAAACACGCAAACTTTTGAACATGCTTCCAACTTATTTGGATCCTTAAACAGGACATGAGCCGGACATTCCTGTATGCGAATATGTTTAAGGATGTCTTCCTTCTTGTCCACAACTCGTGAGGAGTTTTAGGGACCGATTTTGAAGGCACATTGTTCAAAAGGTAACATGCAGTTTGTAGTGCATATCCCCAAAAAGATAAAGGTAATGATGAATAACTCATCATGGACCTGATCATGTCCAACAAAGTCCTATTTCTTCTCTCCGCTACGCCATTCTACTACGGAGTGCTTGGCATAGTCAAATGGGATAAAATCCCATTCTCCAACAAGTGTCCCAAGAACTCATTAGAAAGGTATTCTCCACCTCGATCGGATCGAAGTGCATTTATGGGTCTACCTAATTGCTTTTCCACTTCAGCCCGAACCTCCCTGAACTTGTCAAAAGTTTCGCTTTTGTGGTGCATTAGGCACACATACCCATATCTTGAGTAATCATCGATAAAAGTAACGAAGTACTCATACCCTCCTTGTGCCTGGATGTTCATTGGTCCGCAAACATCACTATGCACAAGTTCTAAAACCCCTTCGGCCCTATTGGCCTTAGACCCGTATGGTCTTTTGGTCATTTTACCCTCCAAACAAGATTCACATTTAGGTATAGATTCCACCTTTAAGTGACTTAAAGGTCCATCCCTTACCAACCTTTGAATCCTATTCAGGTTAATGTGACCAAGGCGCAAATGCCAAAGATAAGTCTTATTAGAGTGAGAAGTTTTAAGTCTTTTAGAGTTATTATCATTCATCTCAGCATTAAGCAATAAGTCCATCTTAGGTTTGATAAAATATAGATTATTTTGCATCCATCCAGAACAGATAAAAGATTTGTTTTTATGAATCACCACTTTTTTATTAAAAGATACCACATAGGAGTCTTTAAATAAACAAGATACAAAAATTAAATTCCTTTTAAATTTAGGAACATAAAAGCAATCTTGTAAAAATAAATTCCTATAGTTATCAAAGTAAAGATGGATGTCTCCCACTGCTTCCGCTGAGACCAAGGATCTATCGCCCATCCGAAGCGTGAAGTCTTCATGTAACAGACTTCTCGTTTCTTTGAAACCCTGTAGAGAAACACAAACATGATTAGTTGTACCGAAATCTATGACCCAAACATCACTGGATTCCTCAACCAAACAAGTTTCTAAATACAGAAGATCACACCTACCTCCTTTGGAAAAGAAGTCCTTGCAATGCTTCTTAATATGCCCGACCTTTCCATAGAAGAAGCACTTAAGCTTCTTTGGGTTCTTCTTCTTCTTCTTATTGCTCTTGGAGTTAGCAGAAATAGAAGACTTCCCATTCTTGGCCCGTTGCTTCTTTCCATTCCCAGTGTTAGAATTGGAACCAGAAGCAGCTACCATGTTGGCCTCACCACCCGCAGGAGACTCCCTGATCAGCAGTTCAAACTCCTGTAACTGTTTCATCAGTTCTGTCAAGGTCATATCCCATCTATTGCTTAAGTTAAAAGTAGCTCTAAACGGAATGAATTCCCTAGACAGAGTCTCAAAGACCATAGTCATCTGAGTTTCAGCATCGGTGTCGGCTCCATTGGTTTGTGCCTCAGTGAGGTAACCCATGACCAACATTATGTGCTCCTTTATAGATGTACCCGGTCACTGTCTACAGTTTAAGAGTTTTGAAGCGCCCTTTGCCGCTTTGTTATGGCCTGGCCTCCAAACATGTCCTCAAGTTTATCCAAGATCTGCTTCGCAATCTCATAATCTTGATGTTGAGCCTGCAACACATTATTCATGCTGGCCATAACATAGCAGCGGGCCTGATCATTAGCATCTTTCCAGCAGTCATACGCTTGGAATTGCTCATTCGATGAGTCTCTCGTAGGCTTGGGAGGACAAGGAGTTGTCAGAACATATTTCAGTTTCTCAAAGGACAGGACAATATCCAGGTTCCATTTCCAATCATTGTAATTCTCACCAGTTAACAGGTTTTTGTTAAGTATCGATGATAAAGCGTCTTTAGACATTTTTAATCTACAATAAAGAATCATATACCAAACATAAGCAAATATATCATAATAATTTAGTAAGATAACACAATCATGTAAAATCATACAAATGTGTTTATGTGTCAAAACCTTGAAAATATCACAACCTTACAACGATAATTCCCAACTCAGAATTCAACAAGCTCCTAGGGGAGTCATGCCAAATCCAATCAGGAACACGGATCCTCTCCTGATTAATATATGCCATCCAGGACCCGTATGATCCAGCAGATATTGATAATTGTTTCTTTAGCCATTAATTTTATTAACAGAGCTCCTAGCGGAGGTTAATAATAAAATTAACGTGAGTGTATAACCATCATTTCAATATTTTATCCATGATTTACAATCACCACCTAGGGGTGTGCAACCATAAATCATGCTAAAATACTTTATCTTCTCAGAGATCCAATCTGGTACATGATAGAAATCCCTTCCTAGGGGTCAGGACCACCATGTTCTTCCTATGGATCAACGATGGAGGCCTTAGGTTCTCTCTTTGAAAACCTTCTCCCACTCAATCTTTTGAAGTCAAGGTTTTATTTTAAAATTATGCATGAACAATTTTAATATGAGTGACACTTCCTATTCTATATGACATGTTATCAATATACATGGCAAATCATATTATAATGCAGACAAGCAAAGCAATCAAGCAAAGCTACAAGCAAAATAATAATACCCGTAATATTATGGCTCCTCCCTAGAGAATAGAAAACTAAGATTACAAGAGAATAATCAAAACATATATCGATTCTTTATCCTTGAATCCTCAAGTTGTATCCTTCTTCACATAATTCCCATCTTCAAGTCTTCAATCCTGTATGAATCAAATACTTCATATTTCCAGTCATATCCAAATTTAATGTTTCTCAGAATCATCTCAAAAATAAAATTAAAACTGCACTGCAAAAATTGCACCTTTTTTGAAAATTTTCTAGCTCTCGGTCGGCAGGCCGATCTAGGTGATCGGCCTGCCAGTCATGCTTCATCAGGCTGCTGACCCATGAATGGTCGGCATGCCAAACTAGAAGTTTGGCCTGTCGACAGAGTGGTGCAGCGGAAGTGTTTCAAAGTGAAACAAGGAAAGAAAACTCAGAACAAACTCACAGAGTTTAATAATTAGGAATAAGTCTGATTATTGATCAATGATACTCCAAAACAATTACAATGAGCCTTTATATAGTGTTTGTAGGAAAGTAGAATAATAGTCTAAATAGGAAACTGACAATAATCCTAATAATAGTCTGAGTTGTAATCCTAATAATAATCTGAATAGGTAATTCTAATAATAATATGAATAGGTAATTCTAATAATAATCTGAATAGGAAACTAATCTCTATGTGCTACATCAATCCCTTCCTCGTGAAGAAAACTCGTCCTCGAGTTTTGTGGGTGTAAAGAAAACTCATCTGGTAGAAAATACTCAAAGATGTTAGCAACGTTGAAAGTGTTGGAGATATTCATATCAGGAGGAAGATCTATTTTATAAGCGTTATCTCCAATTTTCTTCAAAATTTGAAAAGGTCCAATTTTCTTGTTTTGTAGTTTATTGTAAGTGCCTGTGGGAAAATGATTCTTGCGCAAATGTACCATGAATAAGTCACCCTCTTCAAAGATTTTTTCTCGCTTATGCTTATTTGTGGCAGATTTATAACGTAAATTAGCTTCCTCAAGGTTTTTCTTAACTTCTTGATGAATTCGTTGAACTCTTTCTGCAAATTGTTCTGCATTCAGATTAACATCTGTAGCATTAGGAAGTCGAATCAAATCTATTGTATGTCATGGAGCACTAGTGTAAACGACTTCAAAAGGAGTCTTCTTGGTCGAGCGGTTTGGCATACTGTTGAAAGCAAACTCAATCTATGGAAGTGTAGCATCCCATTGCTTCAGCTTATCTCCACAAACAGAACGAATCATATTACCAAGTGTTCGATTGGCGACCTCAGTTTGCCCATCGGTTTGGGGGTGACTTGTGCTACTATACTTCAAAGAAGTATCGAAAAGTTTCCATAACATCTTCCGAAAATGACTTAGGAATTTGACATCCCTATTAGAAGTGATTGAACGAGGAACACCATGCAAACGAACAACTTCTCTAAAAAATAAGTTAGCAACATAAGTAGCGTCTAAAGTCTTCTTACATGGCAGGAAGTGTACCATCTTTGAAAAATGATCTACTACCACCATTACTGAATCAACACCGCGTTGAGTCCTTGGAAGGCCAAGAATGAAATCCATAGTTAAATCTTGCCAAATTGTTTCGAGAACAGGCAAAGGAGTGTAAAGACCTGTATTCTGAGCTTGACCTTTAGCCTTTTGGCATACTGGACATCGTTGTACAAAATGTCCAACATCACGCTTCAATTGAGGCTAATAAAATCGTTCTTCCACTAAGCTGATTATCTTATCTCGACCGACATGTCCACCAAGACCACCAACATGCAACTCCCGTATCAAATGCTCACGTAAGGATGAACGTGGAATGCATAGCCGAGAACCTTGAAATAAAAATCCATCTTGAATGAGAAAATCAGGAACGAACTCCCTATTACTACAACATTGCCATATAGCACTGAAGTCCTCATCATCGACATATATGTCATGTAAGGAATCGAAACCAACTATTTCCATACTAACTGTAGCAAGTAAAGAAGCACGTTGACTTAATGCGTCAGCTACCTTGTTAGTTTGACCAGATGTATGCTTGATAACAAAAGTGAACTTTTGTAGAAATGTAATCCATCGAGCATGCATCCGATTTATTGCCTTCTATGAATTGATGAACTTTAAAGCTTGATGATCGGTAAACAACACGAACTCTCGTTGAATTAAATAATGTTTCCAATGCTTTAAAGCTCGAATAACAACATAGAATTCTAGCTCATAAGTTGTCCATTTCTGTCGTGAATCACTAACTTTCTCACTGAAAAATTCAACTGGACGTCCTTCTTAAGATAACACAGCCCCAATTCCAAGAGCAGATGCATCACATTCAACTTCAAATATCTTCTCAAAATTGGGTAAGGTCAAAACTGGTGCTGAACATAATTTCTCCTTTATAAGGGCAAAGCTATCTTCTTGTTCCTTTTCCCATCAAAATTTTCCTTTCTTTAAACAATCTGTGATAGGTGCCATAATCGTGCTAAACCCTCGAATAAAACGTTGATAGAAAGTAGCTAATCCATGAAAACTTTGCACTTCTCTGACATTTTGCAGAACTGGCCATTCTCGAATTGCATTCACTTTCGCTTCATCAACCTGTATTCCATCTTTTCCAACAATAAAACCAAGGAAGAGAAGGTGACTAGACATAAAACTGCATTTTTTCAGGTTGATATACAACTTATTATCTTGTGGAACTTGAAGAACGTCTCGGAGATGCAGTAGATGCTCCTCGGTGCTCCGGCTATAGATTAGAATGTCATCAAAGTAAACAACCATGAATTTGCCAATAAATGGTCACAAAACTTGGTTCATTAGGCGTATAAAAGTACTAGGGGCATTCGAAAGCCCAAATGGCATAACCAACCATTCATAAAGACCTTCCTTTGTCTTGAAAGCAGTCTTCCATTCATCTCCAGGTCAAATGCGAATCTGGTGATATCCACTCCGTAAATCAAGCTTCGTGAACACCATTACTCCTTCTAATCTATCAACCATGTCATTGAGGCGAGGAATGGGAAATTGATATTTGACTGTGATTTTATTAATAGCTCGACTGTCGACACACATTCTCCAACTTCCATCCTTCATTGGAGTCAGTAATGCTGGAACGGCACAAGGACTCATACTTTCTTGAATCAAGCCTTTATCAAGTAAATCATTGACTTGTCTCTGTAGCTCTTCATATTAAGTAGGGCTCATACGGTAGTGAGGCAAATTAGGTAAACTAGCCCCGAGTACTAAGTCGATATGATGTTGAATGTTCCTCATGGGAGGTAACTCATTAGGCAGTTCAGTAGGATATAAGGTAGGAAATTCAGCGAGGACCTCTAGTACTTGGGAAGGAAGCTCAAAATCAATGTTGGTTTGTCCTTTAACCACCAATGCTACAATCAAACTCAGCTCCTTAACTTGTTGACAAAAGTCTGAACCTGCCATGTTGGTGAAAAGTGATTTGTCCCTCTTGGTAATTGGTTTGTTTGTAGACGGTTGCGTCAGCGGTACCAAAATAATTTTCTTTCCAAACCACCAGAAAACAAAAGTGTTATCACGTCCTTTGTAAGTAGCATCAACATCATAGTGCCAAGGTCGTCCCAATAGAATATGGCAAGCGTCCATGTCTACAACGTCACATTCGATCTCATCTTTGTAATATTTTCCAATTGATAAAGGAACCTTGCAAACTTCATGTACCTGAACTTCCAGGCCCCTTTTAATCCATGCAATTTTTTATGGAGATGGATGCTTCTCGGTGTTCAATTTTAGTGACTTCACCAAAGCTTTAGAGACTACGTTTTCACTACTGCCACTATCGATAATCATGTTGCACACTTTGTTCTGAATTATGCATCGAGTCTGAAAAATTTTATGTTTTTGAGAATCATCTAGTTTCTTTGGAGCTAATAGAAGGCGTTGGATAATACAAGCCACTTCCTCTCCTTCATCTCCTTCTGCGATCTCACCGCCTTCATAAAATATCTTCTTCAAAGTCCTGCTCTTTATTTTCACCGTCGTCTTCTGCAAAATTAACTAAACGCCTATTTGGACAATTATTTGAAAGATGCCCTGTTTGATCACAACGGAAACACTTTCCAAGGTTGGGACGTGCATATGGATTAGTATTCGAACGTTGTTTCGGTGGATTTTGATCTTGAGTGTTAGAACGATTAGAAGTTGAAGCACTGTTACTAATTTGATTTTGGGATCAACTAACATCCTTAGTCCCATTATCACGGCTACTGGAAGCCGTTGTTCTTTTTTGAAGAGGTAGAGTCTCATGACTTTGTCGACGAAAATTACTCTGGGGTCGTAATGCGGACCGATTGATTTGAGTCTCCACTTTCATGGCCAAATTAACTTCATCCGTTATAGTCCAAACTTCTTGCAGTGCCACTCGATCTTGAATAGCCAAATTTAATCCACCGATGTATCGAGCAATTAGTTGGTTTTTTGTCTCGAGCAAATTAACACGAGCATTTAACCGATAGAATTCTTCTGTGTACTCGTTAACACTACGATTGGCTTGTCGACAATTCTGATATTTTTGGTACAGCACTTGTTCATAATTCAGAGGCAAAAATCATCGTTGTAACAACCGTTTCATCTTGGGCCACGTACGTACTCGTGCTTCGCCTTGTCGTTGATGATTAAATTGCAATTGTTCCCACCATGCTGATGCTCCGCCTTTCAATTTATACGCCACCAATTTCACTTAATTGTCTTCTAAAATATTGAGATAATCAAAGAAATTTTCAACATTGTGGATCCAATAGAGAAAATCTTCAATGTTCAACTTGCCATCAAAAGTTGAAAAATCTATCTTCATTTTGAATTCCTGTGTATTTTGGCCTCTATTATTTGTTCGATATTCAGTACGGTAGTCTTGAAAATCATATTCCTCATTGGATGAATAATCCAAATTTTGTTGTCATCGATGTCGGGGATTTCATCGTTGTTGGTAGTGAAGATCTTGCCTAAAAAATTCATGTGGATCCGGATTGTGCTTTGGAAGCCCATTATAATCATCTAAACCATGTATACATCTGAGTTGAACTCTAGCGCCAAGACCAGCAGTGCAGTCAGTGCCTCTGTTTGGCCTTCTGTCGTGGCTTCTTCGCCGATCATCTATGTCACCGACACGGTCAAACTCCCGTTGGCGTGGATTCATGTCGTTGCCGGCGTTTGCCCATGGGTTTTGCATTGGATCTCGCAGACAGAAGTGCATCTGGAAGTTGGGTTGCGTCAGATCAGGAGGAGGAGGTCGCACGCGTATCGTTGAGTCTAGGCCTAGCCAAATTTCTCCTCTGTTGTTGCGATCGTGCTGAAGTTCTGGTCTTTCTCGAGCCCATCACCGATCATTGCTAGTCGCCATAGCCTGTTGTAGATCGAGCTTGGGTTTGTCCAGATCTAAAGGTTGTTGGACATCTTCCACCAAATCGCCGTCTGAATCGAAGGTGTCATACGTCGGTTGATCTCTCAGCGGTTGTGGAATTTTGGTATTGTGTCTGACTTCGAGTACGAGAGCAACAAGAGTTTGCTGTACATCTCGAAGTGTTTTGTCTATTCCCTCGACTCGTTGTTCAAGGTTTTCGAGCCGTCGTTCGTTGTCGACGAGTCGTTGCCCACTAGAACCATCCTCGGCCATCGAATCAAGACAAAAATCCTGCTCTGATACTAATTTTGGTGCAGCGGAAGCGTTTCAAAGTGAAACAAGGAAAGAAAACTCAAAACAAACTCGCAAAGTTTAATAATTAGGAATAAGTTTGATTATTGATCAATGATACTCCAAAACAATTACAATGAGCCTTTATATAGTGTTTGTAGGAAAGTAGAATAATAGTCTAAATAGAAAACTAACAATAATCCTAATAATTGTCTGAGTTGTAATCCTAATAATAATCTGAATAGGTAATTCTAATAATAATCTGAATAAGAAACTAATCTCTATGTGCTGCATCACAGAGCCAGCCAATTTCTGTCCCACTGACGGCTTGCCGAACTACTTGTCCGGCCTGCTGATCTGTGACCATCGGCCTGCCGAACTGTGATGTCCGGCATGCTGACTGAGCAAAAAACCCTCATTTGAGAGAATACAATTTTAATGCAATTCATCAATTTTATTTTCAACAATTCAAAAACATAAAATTAGAGACTCAAGAAATACCTCGGTGCACCATCATCAATTTTTTAGATCCGACTTCTCGATCCGTCTTCTCTGAATAATTATTTAATTACAAAAATTCTTACAAATTTAAAATTAAATAACAATTCCTAGACGGAGATGATAGTCCGCCATCTAATTACATGAAAAACCTAGATACATATTCTAACATCTAAGGAACCATAACCGGTATAAATTAATTAATTAATAAATAATTAAACAATGATTTAATCAACCATAATTAATTAATAAACATTCACCACATAATCCATGACAACATATAATAATATAGAAACCTAGAGTGCCAACTCTCAATGTAAAATTAAATTCAAGCATAGGAGAGATTAAGATCACAAAATTTATGCATATAATATGATCACAAACTCGTAAATTCATGTAAAAAACCTCAGCTCTGATACCAATTGTTGGAAAAAATAGGTGTGAGGTACGCAGCGAAAATTTAAAAATTTTAACATCAGAGTATTTTTACAAAACACAAGTTTGACATACTATATGTATAAATTAAATAGAACTTACTAACCTCTGTAGGTCGAAGAACCTCTAAAATCTATGAAGAGAAGTAACGTTCCAGAAGAGCCTCAACCAACTGGTCTTCTTTGCTATTCTCTATCTACGATCGGAGTGAGTGTGGGCTCACACGTACAGCTCTTCCACCGGTGACTCTCCTTCCAACCAATCAAGAGAACCCAAAGCTAGTATTCCTGATTTGTGAACAAAAGCTCTCAGGGAGTTTTCATATGCTCACCAGAAGAGTATCACTCTTAATCTCTTAATTGATCTAAGTAAATCATGAGACTCACTCCCTTTATATAGCGATTGGTCCTAGGGTCAGTCCTTATCAGATTAGGTCTCAAAAACTCGAAACAGAATCAAATTCGAATCAATATCTAATAAGATCCGCGTGAAAACGCGTAATCCTATCTCTCATTGATCGGTAGGCCAAACAGCTTGATCGGCAGGCCAAACAGCTTGATCGGCAAGCCGAACAAGCCCCATCAGCAGGCCGAGCACGTAGATCGATAGGCCAAACTGCCGCATAAATATCTCCGTGAATCTTTTATTTTCCACCTGAGATTCTATAGAATAAAGTCTCAGTTTTGATTCAAATAACCCAATAGAAAAGTTATCTGATCAAAACAAACTTTATCAAGATAATCTCTAAGAAAATAAATCAATTCACAATTATTCTGCAAGTTTATCTTGATTTAATTTATCCAATTAAATCAACCGATAAACAGACAAGAATTATCCGATCCCAATAATTCAACAAGTTTATCTTAAATTAATTTTATTACAAAATTAATTTAACCAATAAACAGACATGAATGACATGATTCTTTCAAATTTTAAACCAATCTAATAAATCTGACATAAGTCACCAATTATTAAAAAAGCACGCCGTATCGTTACAGGATTTTGTGAGTTAGCAAAGGGGACCAAAATGGACCTATAAAATTCAAGCTTATGATAATTATGAAAACCAATATCCTAGATATACATTTCACAATTATCAACTCCAACGCTACTCCACTAATAGCTTGGAGCTGCACTCTCGAACTTTATAGAATTACGAAGCCCGTATAGCTAAGTCCCCATGACATATCAAAGTGTATCGTATCCACATATGATAATCCATAATCAGCTTAAGGACAATTTCTGTCTTACCTTCCTGATTATTTTTATCTTATGTTCCATTATCTCACCATTAGAAAACTTACCATCCAAAGATAGTATACCATTCAGTTACACCTATGTATCCAAATGGTTGAGCGCTCCAGTTTTTCAATTACAGGATAACACATATAAGAGGATATCATTACTCCTAAAGAGGAGCTATGGATTCCATATCTATGAATAACAAGTCTATGCTATCAAGAGTCATAGCTCCAACGTACCGGCATGCAAACCACTATAGAGATGTGGGTGTCACCCTTTGGTACATCAAAAGACACAAGTCGAGACAACGAGCCCACTATTCATCTCAGGATTAAGATACAATACAAATGACTGTCTAAAGTGAATCGATTTACCGAGACAGAATTATTAATCCAAATTAATTCACTTTATGTCCCGATCCAACACATCGTCACCTATGACAACGTGCTAATGTTTCTATTCACGGAGTCCAACTCCGATGGTCAAGACAAACCATCTCTCTAAAGGGATATAGACAACATAACAATCTTTATATGAATAAAGCACCCAACTTTATTCCCTCGATTGCGGATCATATGTTTTAGACCGTCACCTTAAGAATCATGTCTTTTGCATAATCAGTGCATCATATGCCTAATTCTTAAGGTTTAGACCGACAGTCTTATACTACTATTTGCTTAACATACTTCAACAAATATGAAGGTAAAGAGGACAAGATTTGGTATATATAAATGAATAAATTCTTTATTGATAAAAAATGTCTCCAAAAACGTATTACATTTTTACTCCTTAGGGCATACATATCTAACAATTGTAATGGCCACCCTCATGGGTTCCCAACTATTCGGTAATGAGGCCAAGAGGATTAGGGCATTGATCTCATCATCGAATTTAATCTCCACCGAGACCAATTGGTTCAGGACTGTGTTGAAACTGTTTAGATGCTCCACCCGAGGCACATTCAGGCATCTTTAAATTAAAGAGCTTCTTCATGAGATGTACCTTGTTGTTGGCTGAGGGCTTCTCATACATCTCTGACAGAGCCTTCATCATCCTAGCTGTAGTAGTCTCCTTTGCAACGTTGTGGGCAACGTTCTTTGACAGCGTCAAACGGATCACACCCAGCACCAGTCTATCAAGGAGATTCCACTCCTCATCCTTCATGCCTTCAGGCTTATTACCCAAGGGCAAGTGCAGTTTCCTGTTATAGAGGTAGTCTTCAACTTGCATCCTCCAATAGGAAAAATCTGAACCATCAAATTTGGTGATACCGGCTGCCGAACCTTCTTCTCCCGTCATTGTTCTTGATCAAAACCTCTACTCTGATACCACTTGTTGGGGAATTAGATGACTCTTAATTCCAAGAATCGTAAGAATGAACAATTACAAAAAAGAAATAGGAGCAAAAAAAGAAAAAAAGAGACACTAAATTTTTATACAGATTCGTCCAAAATTGAGACTACGTCCTGTTTCTGTTGCTTGTAGATTCCACTATGATGAAGGAGATTACAGATTACAAGATAAGTTTCTCACACACTCTCAAATTGTGCTTACCAAAACTCTCTTCTATCTAGCACCCTATGGGAATTTTTCTCTCTCATGGATGGAGCTCTCAAGAATTATGCCTTACACAAAATAATGCCACTCTCAATGTCACACACCCACAATCCTAGCCAAGTTATGTCTATTTATACCCAAGGGAAGAGAAAAATAGCAACTAATGAGAAACCCTAGTAGTTTCCTATTTTTGGGGCGTTTGAGTTCGATTCTAACTCAAAATTTTACAACAAACCAGACTCCGGACGCCGCGGTGTTGGTTCGGGCACCGCGGCGCTAGACTAATGCCCTCTCTTTTTTCTCTTCTTTCTCCTTTGCTAGGTTGATTTGGCTCCATATTGCAACACATCTTTCTTTACCATTGATCTAAATTCAAAGACGACACACGACCATTCGATAGTTCTCCATCGGTGGAAAATGAAATCATTCTCCACAATAAACTTATCCAAATATAAAAGTCACAAAACTTTAGGAGCTCAAATTTTAATTTTTAAAAATGACAACCTTAACTGGACCAGTAAACTCTACTTGTGCTTCCACCACTTAACACAATCATCATAATAGTTTGGGCTCCAGTCCTGAAGCCGAACTAGGCGTTCACCTACATGATAGATTGTGCGAAGTGCAACAAATTGATTAAAGAACCAATTGTTGACGTTTGTGGGTGTATTTCGTGTCAGGCATTATTTACGCATTTTTGGACACATGGAGATATGCAAGAGTGGTGTCAGCTGAAAGAGGAAGTATTTTAATTAATTGAAAGGTGGAAATGTCAAATAACATGTATTTTTATAATAAATAAGCATATTATAAAAATCCAAATAATAAGAATGGAATGACCTGGTAACATCCTTGATTGTAACTTTAATTCTTAACTAAATGCAACAGATATTGTAGTAGTATGTAACTTTGATGGAATTGTTTATTCTGAAGCTTCATGATATCAATGGAATGTAAATGTTAAGTTATTGTACATGTATAATTGTGATGTAAGGAGATTATAACTATAATAGTTGTTTTTACATTTTAACTTTATTTTGTTATTAGTTTATCGTTATTTATATAGTTTATTGTAGTGAGCACTTGTTATCGTTTTGTTACTGGATTATAAATACTCTCCTTAGCCAATTGTAATAGAAAACTAGAATATTGATATTGAATATAAACTTTGAGTGTTTTCTCTCTTTTAGGGGGGTTTTCCTCTTTGAAGGACTTTTCTTTAGGTAAGTTTTCGAATCCTCCGTCTAGATTAAGCTAGTAAAATATTATCTTCCCAATTCTACTGCATCATTTGGTATCAGAGCCTTCAATTTTTCTTGGAGAGGTATAGTAGCCATGGTCAGGTATTGGAGCCACTTTGATGTCGATGAAGATGACTGTGTAATTGGAGTTATGAAGCTCGATGGTGGAGTGCCCACTAATGGCCCCTTCTCCACCATCACCACTTAAATCATTGTCTTCACCCGACGAAGCATAGCAGGAGACATGCTACCGCCACTACAAGCTTCAACACCAATTCTATCGCGTTTAGGCCAAAATGACTTTGGATATTCAAAGAATGATGTTAAGCATGGCAAATACTATTGGGATTGGTGCTCTATAAGCATTGACATTATACATATTGTTAATAAATGAATAAAATGACATTTATAATTATTTTGGTTGCTTATATGTATTATGAATACTTTAATAAACATCAAGAAAATTTCATGATTATTTATGTGACTATAAATTAAGCATATAAATGTTATATGCTTAGAAAATAAAATTTATAGATAACAATTTAAATAGTTTATAATAATTAATTAAAGTTTAGGATCTTTAATTAAATATTACAAGTACGGTTAAATCTCATTTGAAATAACATAGTGTTATCCAAGCTATTAGTATGGAGACATTAAATTAGAGGTACTTTATATAATTAGATTATATAGGACTGGGCTAGATAAATTATAAATCTCTAATAATCGTCCATTACAAATAGAGCATTCAAATTTATCACTATGATGATCATATATATGACAGTCTTAATCCTGAATATTTATTACACTCTTGTTTATGACATTATGTTTTTTGACTTGCATGGTAAGATTTGCGTAAATACAAATCGTAACTTAGCATTTTAGAAACATAATGGAACAAATGGCTGGGAATAATATTATACTGATATGGAATCTATTCCTTCTTGATGGAAGTTAAAAAATACTTCTCTTGAGTGATGATTCGAGATTTGAACAGTAGAGTGTTCATTCATAATAAGATTATAAATTAACTGTTCATTAAAGAGTTATTGGAACTCAAGGATAAAGAAATAATAAAAGAGGTGAACGAAAATTGAATCTAACTCTTATTATGAACTATTTATAGAGGATTGACTTCAATGTAATGATTACATCAATAGAGTACTCGTTAATTTTCTTTGAGTAATTTTCACTATAATCTCAAGAGTTCTTTGAGTAATTTTCACTGGAATCTCAAGAGTTCAGTTTCAAGTTTTTAGTAGAGTAACACTGAAACTATTAAATTTGACATATTAATTAAAGAGTTTGATTAATTATCAAATTTATTGGAGCTTGGGTTATAAGTCTATAGGTCCCCAATGCCACCTCTATACACAGTATTGGAATTAATGCATAAAATGAATTATACATATTTAATTTAAAATTATTGAATTATGAATTAATTATTTCACACTTGAAATATCAATGTGACATAGAAAAATGTTCTTTGTGACACATAATATAATGTGATAAATGTTGTCACATTTAACTGAGCATTAGTTAATTAATTAATTGATTATTTTAATTAATAAGATTAATTAAATATGTTTTAAATTAATTAATTGCTAATATTTGAATAATAAGATTAGTTAAATATAATTTTAATTTTATGTGTGATACATGTATAATGAGATCACATTTTATTTTTTTCAACAACATGGACACAAAATTAAGTTATTAATTGATTCAAAATCTATTCATAAATAAATTTGATTTATTTTTGAATTTAAATATATATATATATGATTATGTTATATTATATATATATATATATATAAATATGTTTATGTGAAAATCAATTAACATAATCTTATATATTATATATATATATATACACACATGAAAATGTTAATGTAATTAAAACGTAGACTTATACAGATATTATATATATATAAACGTAAACATATATTATATATAATTTAAAGAATCACAACATGATTCATTTTTTTATAAAAATAAAAAAATATAAAAAATATGGAGTATATCTCTTCCCATATATCTGATATGGTTGTTATTTGATTCACTCACTAAAAGTTTAGTAGGTGATTATTTCAAATTTAAAAATAAATTAAAATTAATTAGAAATAACTAACTGCTCATATATAAAAAGATAGAGATAACAATTATCAAATTATCGATCTTTTTACGTAACTTTTATAGAATACACAGAGAAAAACGAAGAGTTCTTTTCTAAAAAAAGTTTGCTATCTCATATGTTGAGTACATAGCGGATCCAAAAAAGTGCGGGGTTAATCCATTTTTGTTGTTTGACGCCTACTCGTCTTTCTATTTGTGTAGAGGCTTAGCTAGGAAGATCATAGTGTCAAAGAGAAAAGCTAAGATACCCTAATAGGTTTTCAAGAGGTTTATAAAAATTCTCAAAGATTTCTAATTAAAAGTATATAGCTATTTTATGAACAAAGTTTTTAGAAATTTTTATTTATCAACGGTCTATTTCTTTCGTTAAGTTTCATATTTAATTCCAACAAAAACTCAAGGTGTTTCTCTAAGATTCTAGATTATGATAATTTAGGTGATTATGGGATTCCAAAATTTTACGGGTATGAAAGTATGAGAGCTTTATTTGGTTGGATTGTTGAGGTAGATTCATATTTGAATCTTTTAACATAAATCATGAACAAGAATCTACGATGGCTAAGAGGCTGAGGAATGAAGCTCACTTTTGGTGAAAAACTCTTTAGCAAGATCTTATGGAAGCTCACAAACAAACCACACATTAGAACTTAAGATGCGAATCAAGATGTTGAATCAGTTTTTACCTTTAGATTTTTGGTATCCTTACAGATTTAGGATCAAGAGCAGTCGATCAAGAGACGAATTGAGAGCTCGTGGTACTAAAGTAACTAAACTAGACTTTTTTTTTTACCATGAAAGCATCTCGCTTTCGTCTTCATCGCTGCCGATGTTATGTCTGTCGTTATGCGAACCTGAAATCCGATGCAAGACGCGAGATCCTAACCATCTCAGCTTTGTCGGTTTCTGCTTTGGAAGACAACGGCGTTCAAACTTCGGCCCGACGAAGTGGCAGCGACGACCTTCAACGAAGTAGCAGCGCTCCTTGCTGTTTGGATTCCCTGCTTGCTGTAGATCTAGCTCAGTCAAATGGGCCTTAGAATGTTACCCTAGCCCAAGTTCAAGTTAGCCTAAGTTAGACTCTCAGGCCCAGTAAGCCCATCCTCCTAAATTAGGCTACAGAAGAAATGGACCGAAATCGGGTTTCCTTCCCAAAAAAAAGAGAGCATATGGGTGTGCATTAGATTGTTGATGAAATGTCCAAGTCTAACTTTGTGATGTCCAATTCTAGCTATCAAAGTGATCCACGTCACTTTTTTATGCCAAGCAAGGAACCAAAAAACTATTCCAAACCAAATAGTCAAATTGGTTTAAATTTTTATCCGCAAATTAGACCCACCTAAATTAGACCCAGCAAAATCGCCTAAATGAGCACAAATCGCTGAATAGAACTTGGGAGAAAATGCAAACCAAGATGTTGAACCGATTTCTCTACCTTCAAATTTAAAATCAAGAGAACTAAATCAAAGAGAATGCTCACAACCGATTTAGTACAAGTATGATTTCAATCCTTACAGAATTAGATTCAAGAGAAGTAAATCAAGAGCAGAAGTGGGAACTTGTGGTACTAGAGTCCATAAACTACAAATAGGAGTTCCGAATAAACCATAAAATTTTTATGAGACCATCCTAATGCCATTGCCGTCAAAGCAACCGGCGGTATTCTCGTTGTCGGTTGAGCCTCAAGTTGATGAAGGCCGGAGCAAGCTTGGCAATAGTGGCGTCCGATGAGGCGGAGATGTTAGAGTTCTAAATAGACAATCTAAATATGATTTTCAATATATGTATAAACCAAATTGCATGAACTCATCTAAATACGGAAACGTAAAAGAAATGAAATCTAATTTCCAGCCATTGATAAACACAAGGATGAATAAAGAGTATCTCTGCAAGAATTCTTGAAGAAAATTTTGTGAAAGAAGAGACTCTTCTAAACCTTAAGCAATTAGAATAGATAGTGTATTTCTTTGTATGTTGCTAGCTTAGGGACCCTTAGTTTTTTTATAAAGCGTGTTTATAAACTCCCACCAATAGGGTATACGTTACCACAATAATTGACTTTGAAACATGGCCTTTTTCTTTTTTCTTTTCTGAAACGTGATAAGAGCACACAATCACATTTTGGTTGAAATTCCTTAAAAATAGGGATATAAATTGGACCACTTTTAATTTAATTTATTTAATTATTATTCAAAAAATGAAATAAATAATAATAAATAAAATAAAATAACATTCTCCCACTTGGTCCACATATATTTTCTAGATAACCAAAATCAAGCAATTTCAAACTTAAGGAATAAACACATAAATCATGGTAATAGGTTCTCTTAGAACGAGTTTTATCTTCCATGTATTATAATGTATTATGTCCCTTAACACTAACTCATAAATAGATCCGTAACTTAATGAATAACCCTATGTATATTTTAGGTCCAACTTAATTGATCTTTCTCAAAATAATTGAATATGTACACAACTAAATATGAGAAAACATCACAACTGAATAAGAATTATATTAAAATAACAAATCTACGTATAATGAAATTCATATTATAGAACCAAGTCCCATTCATACTACATGATTTTTAAAATTCTTTGGTGGCATGCCTTTAGCTAAAGGATCGACAATTGTCAACTAAGTGCTAAAATGCTCAATGACCACTTTCTTTTCTTCAACATGCTCTCTTATAACCAAGTACTTAATGTCGATGTGTTTACTTCGACTACTGCTCTTGTTGTTCTTAGCTATAAACACCGCAACTAAATTATCACAATACAATCTCCATGGCCTAGAAATAGAATCTACAATTCTAAGCCTCGATATAAAACTCTTCAACCATACACCATGCGAAGTAGCTTCAAAACAAGAAATGAACTCGGCCTCCATAGTGGAGGTAGCATTCAAAGTTTGCTTCACACTTTTCCAAGATATAGCTTCACCAACAAATATGAAAACGTAAACAGATGTTGATTTTTACAAATTAACACAGCCATCAAAGTTTGAATCAGGGTAACCAATCACCTCCAAAATGTCAATCTATCTATACATGAACATGTAATCTTTAGTCCCTTGAAAGTACCTCATCACCTTTTTTGCAGCTCTTCAATGGTCAACACCTGGGTTACTCTAATATCTGCCCAACATTCCCACAACAAATGTAATGTCAGCTCTTGTGCAGACTTAAGTACACATTAGGCTTCTAACAGCTAAAGCATATGGAATGTTTTTCATTTGTTTCTATTCGAGCTCATTTTTCGGGCACTGGTCCAAATTGAACTTGTCACCCTTCACAATGGATGCCACACTTGGCAAACAATTCTTTATTCGAAAACTCTCTACAACTTTGTTGATATAGGTCTCTTGAGACAAATTAAAAATGCCTTGAGATCTTTCCCTATGGATCTTAATGCCAATGAAATAAGATGCCTCTCCCATATCTTTTATATCAAAGCTCTTTGAGAGAAATTGTTTCACTTGATATGTCATCCACATATAACACAAGGAAATAAATCCTACTCCCACTGACCTTCTAGTATATACGTTGATCCATGATATTTTCTTCAAAACCAAATGAAGAGATAACATCATAGAACTTTAGATACCATTGACGAGAGGCTTGTTTTAAGACATATATGGATTTCTTAAGCTTGTAGACTAAATGCTCACCATTACTAGAGAAGAATCCTTTGGGCTATTTTATATAAACCTCTTTCTCTAGATCACCATTGAGAAAGGTTGTTTTCATATCCATTTGATGCAAATCCAAATCAAAATGGGTGACCAATGCTATAATAACTCGAAGAGAATCCTTTTTAGATACACGAGAAAAGGCCTTCGTGTCGTCAATTCCTTCTCTTTGAGTGAATCATTTAGTAACAAGTCTTGCCTTATGTCTCTTAGTAGTATCTAATGAGTCTTTATTTGCTTTATAGACCTATTTACATCCAATCGCTCTTATACCATTAGGCAACTTAACGAGATGCCAAACTCCATTGGATGCCATAGAATTCATTTCGTTTTTGATGGCACTATATCATAAGTCAAATTCCTTAAAACTCATGGCCTATAAAAATGTTTCAGGATACTTTTTGGCTCCAATATTATAGTCAGACTACTGTAGATAAACAATATAGTCACTAAGAATTGCCGATCACTTTTCTCTAGCAGATCTCCTTAATATTAATTCAACATTCTCCTAAAGAACATGTTGTTCAATAAATTGTTCAACAGGTTCCTGTATCTATTGTTGAGTTGGATCTATTATTTCTTAATCAATAGTCCGTGGAACTCAAACAACTTGTTGTTCATCATGCATTTGAACTCTAGGTGTTTTGTGTACAATAATCACTCTATCACATAAAGTGGAAGGTCGAGCATCTGTATGATCTTTCTCAAGAATAGTGTTCTAGGATCGATTGCTCTCACTAATTAAGTCATTCTCAAGAAATTTTACATTCATTGATTCCACAAATCTAGTACTAAAAAATGGATGGTAAAATATATATCTCTTAGACCGTTCAACATAACCAGCGAAATATGCACTTATGGTCCTTGGGTCTAATTTCTTCTCTTGTGGATTATAAATTCTTACATTCGACGGGCATCCCCAAATGCATACATGTTGCAAACTCGCTTTCCAACCTTTGAGTAACTTAAAAGGCATCTTTGGGACGGCCTTGGTTGGAACTCAGTTCAATATGTACACTGTCGTCTTAGGAGCTTCAGTCCACAAGGACTCAGGAAGTTTAGAGCTAGCAAGCATACTCTATACTATGTCCAATAATGTTTGGTTTCTTCTTTCAGCTACACCATTTTGGTCTGAAGAACTAGGCATAGTGTATTGGGCAATAATCCCATGCTCTTCAAGAAACCTAGCAAACGGACTAGGTGCTTGTCCATGCTTATTGTATCTACCATAGTACTCTCCACCTCTATCGGATTTCATGATCTTAATTTGCTTTCCTTATTGTTTCTCTACTTCTGCTTTAGAGACCTTAAAAGCATCTAGTGCTTTGTTTTTATTATTAAGCAAGTAGAGATACATATATCGTAAGTTGTCATCTATGAAAGAGATGAAGTACCTTTGACCAATATGGGTCCATGTCTGGACTACAAATATCTATATATATGATTTCTAATATGTCAGAACTCATCTTGGCACCCTTCTTTGACTTGGTTGTTTGCTTACCCTTAATGCAATCCACACAAGTATCAAAATCAGTAAAATCTAAAGTATTAAGTACTCCATCATTTACTAATCTCTTAATTCTCTCAATGGAGAAATGTCCCAATCTTTGATGCCACAACATAGAGGATTTATCATCATAACACATCACTTTATACCAAAATTTTCATGACCATACATAATAGTATAATTGGCATCATTTTCCAAATTAAAACGAAAAAGACCATCAGACTACCATATCTAATAAAATAAGATTTATAAAATAAACTGAAGGAAGATTCTAAAAAATTAAAGGAATATCCAATTAATACAAGTCTGGAAACTGAAATTAAATCTCTAGAAAAACTAGGAATATAGAATGTCTTTTTCAAGCACAAAATAAAACCACTACTTAAAACTAGCTTGCACGTTCCTATAGCCTCCACATGTGAGTGCATATTGTTTTTAGAGTAGGTGCTTTGCTCACTTTTCATTGGCTTCCGCAAGTCTTGCAATCCCTGCAAGGAATTGGTAACATAGATTGTAGAACCGGAGTCAATCCACCATGTGTTATAATTAACATCAATTATATTGGATTCATAACAGACAAGTGAGAGTTGAGTACCTTTATTGTCAAGCCACTCTCGAAATTTAGGGCAGTCCTTCTTCATGTGCCCATTCTTCTTGCAAAAGAAATACTTGAACTCCTTTTTAATTCCTGCTGTGCAGGAACCTTGCCTTTCCCCTTTTGCTTGGCCTAAAATTTCTTTTTTTTTTCCTTAGATTGCCAAATTTACTTTCTCTCCCTCTTCCATAATGAGTCTTCCCTCCTCTTGAACACACATGGTCAACAGCTCATTAATTAACCATTTATCCTTATGTGTGTTATAGGAGATCTTAAAGGGACCACACTCAAAGTGAACCAACAAGGAATTAGGCATCTCAACCTCAAGCATCTTCAATTGAGCTGTAATGTCCCTCATGCACTCCTTTAATACCGCTAAACTTCATGGTTGAAAACTGCATGATCAGGGTGCTTGCTAATGCCTTATCTAAAGACTCAAACTGTTCATCAATAGCTTTCAACAGTGCTCAGACATTGTCATGTTAATCGACTGAACCCCTAATCCCAGTAGAGATCTTGGTCTTTATGAACATAATTGAGAGACGATTGGATCGCTTCTTTTCATATCGTTCAACATCATCTAGAATGCTAGTCTCAGTGATAAGGGCGGTTCATCTCTCCTGATAGCATAGTCAATGTCCATCCACACCAAATGAAGGAGAATCTTCCCCTTCTATAGACTTTATAATTATCGCCCTTAACCTCAGGAATATCGCTTTTCGTATCAAATAAAGTAATAGGTTGAATTACTATAATAAATCAAATATACATGCTTATGTCACAAAATTTGAAGCTAATAACTATATGTCATGTTTTACCAATGTAAATCATGCTGCAAAAAGAATGAATCAAATGACATATAAAAATTGTCTATGGGCTAAGTTTCTAATTCACATAAATTCACATACAACCTTATGATAAAACTATTAAACTATATTCTATTTCTTAATTCCTGTGGGCAAATTAAGAAAATAATTTAATATTTCATCATCACCAATCATGTTTAATATAATAAAATTTCCCATGGGATAAATTTTATTATATCAAACATAATTAGTTACAATTAATGTCCATTTAACTACATGTGATTCAAAACACTTAACATATAATTTTAATATAATCAAAGATGCTATGGCTACTCTCAAATAAATTAAAATCATACAAATCACTAAAGACATTAAATTTTTCATGCATCAAATATTCATGAAATTACATGTATCAAAATATAACAACTAAAAAATACATATAAGATTAATTATGCATAAAATTCAAGAAAATCTCAAATATATACAAAGATATAAGCAATAAAATCATTTATACACAATATTCACATTAAATTGTTTGCATCAAATAAAACAAGTAAAGGACACATACAAAATAATTATGTAAAAATTCATAACCATATCTAAAATAAATTTCTAAAATTTTATTTAAACATAAATAATAAAATCTTGGGTTTCATTAAATTCATTCAAGATTCATCAAAATTAAATTTACAAAATACCCAAATCATAAATTTTGTAAAAAAAAAAAATACCAAAAATGCCCTTGAAAATGATATGTCATTTTCCATTATAGGATGAGAATGACGTGTCATTTTCAACAAATGACTTGCGCCTTGTTTGAATAAAATGACTTTGTCGTTTTCACGTGAAAAACGACATGTCGTTTTGTAACATAAAACAACGCCCCCCAGGTCCAAAATAACACGTTGTTTTGGACCCTAAATTTGTCTTCTTCCTAAAAATGGGTCTGCTCAACTCGAAAAAGACCCAGATGGGTCCAACTATAGACCTGGTCATTTCTTGACCTTTTGGGCACCAAATTGATGTTTTAAAAACCCAAAAATGTTAGAAATCGATTTCCTAATGATTTTTAATGTTAGATTTCATCAAAAATTGTCAAAAAATGATTTTATGTATAACAATGTTTTAGGTATTTTGAAAAACTCTAATATACTTTAAGAAGCCATTCATGCATATCAAGGCAGAGGTAAAACAAGGCTCTAAGATCAAATGTTAGAGTTCTAAATAGACAACCTAAATATGACTTTCAATATATGCAAAAACCAAATTGCATAAAATCATCTAAATGTAGAAATGTAAAAGAAATGAAATTTAACCTATAGCCATCGATAAACACAAGGATGAATAGAGAGTATCTTTATAAGAATTCTTGAAGAAAATATTGTAAAAGAAGCAACTCTTCTAAACCTTAAGAATTAGAAAAGATGGTGCATTTCTCTGTATATTGCTAGGCTTAGGGACCCTTAGTTTTTTATAAAGCGTATTTATAAACTCACACTCACCATCAGGGTGTACGTTACTACAATAACTAACTTTGAAACATAGCCTTTTTTTTTTTTGAAACATGATAAGAGCACATAATCACCTTTTGGTTGAAATTCCTTAAAAATAGGGATACATACCGGACCACTTTTAATTTATTCTATGTAATTATTATTCAAAAACTAAAATAAATAATAATAAATAAATTAAAATAACAGGAGAATCACAACTTTGTGGCAGCACATACGTTTGTTGGAAGTTGCCTCTTTCTTCCATACTATTTGTAGACCATAAAAGCCATGTAGAAATTCAGTCGCCTAAAAGGTCTGTCACCAAAGGAGGATAATCCGTCGTGATGCCGTCATCAGTGATCACTCTAGTTTTCACCCATCAGAATGACCTTTGGAGTGGCGGATGCGTCGAGTTACAGACCAATGGCGGCACTGATAGACATTCAAAACTACCGTCTCATCCAAGAGGTACCCCACAACATCAACTCCTACAACAAGAGGGGCCCAACAAAATCGTCCTAGCCCAAGTGCAATTGAGCCCACTTTAATTGTTCAAGCCTAGCTAGTTAATTGACGCAAGTCTTATTCATAGGGAGTTGACTCAAGAGGAAGCCTAGCTAGTTAATTGACGCAAGTCTTATTCATAGGGAGTTGACTCAAAAGGAAAAGCGCCCCCAACAAATTGATATTGAGCAACATCAGAGTTCCAAGCTCAACAATTCTCTTTTTCTTTAGAATTCAAGACCCACTTTGAAGGGTAAACCCACAACCCTTTACAACATTACGCAATTTGTAGCGGATTGGCTTAATTATGAAGAAAGTAAAAATGCTTTTGGTGACAAAATGAGAATGAATTTGATAAATAAGAAATTGATGATCAAACGAGATTGTAGATTCATTTGATTTGGATAAAATTGACAATATAGATGATGCAATTGGTCTTGACACAATTGTTAAAGAAGAGTTGGTAGAGAATTTTGATGTGATCAAAATAGAAGAATTATTGTCACAACTTGCCTTTTTACGGGTTGTGGTTCAACGTTTTCGTTACTTACATATCTAGAAAAACTTGAAAATATTTTTTTTAATAAATATATTACACATACATACTAAAATTTCTTTTATAATTATATGTATAATTATAAAGTAACTTTCTTTTTAAAACAATACCTACTTAGAATGTCCCAAAGAGGTTTTGTCTCACTTAACCATACTATATCATTTATACATCATGATCCAAAATAACTTAAAATACATAGCAACGGAAACATATTTGTGGCGGTATCCACATCCTGGTTTGCACATTGCTCATATTCCCCCGCCAGCTCATTGGCATATTCATTCTGACCTTCTAGTGAAAATTCCTACAGTATGAAATAACTAGGTGAGTTATGCTCAACAAGTTCAAACATAGCCCACGTAAATCTTATACTAATATGCATGATCCATGTATGCTTTCTTATGAATATTCCTTATTCTTGTTATATCTTTTCTTTCATTAGGGCCCAAGTGCTCGTACCATATGTGCACATAGGTCTTCGTCACACCGAGACCATAACATAACTTTAACTTTAAACTCTTTTTTACTTTAGGAGCTGATACGACACTTTTCTTATTTCTGGTGTTTTATTTACCAGTCCAGTTATTTTGGTTATCATACCATGCATGACAATATATACTCATACTAAGTGCAAAATATTTACACTTTTTAATTTTGTAGCACACATAGACATGTTCACATAAATATACTATACCCTTAAACCTACTTTTTCATACTGTAGGTAGGTTTGGTACTTGTTTTTGCCGCTATTAAAACCGTCTTCAGGTTTTCCTTGTTACTCGTTTAAGTATCAGTTTGGCCAATTATATCATTATTACCCAAATCATCACTATTTAGCTACAAGTCAATAAGGTATTTTTTTTCTATTACTATTTCAGAATACTTTTCCAACTACTTAAAGTTCAACCATCCTTTCGTTGTTCTCTATCTTATACGTTTTGGGGTCCGTACTGCTCATTTCATGAAAAATGATGTTTTTGCCCTCGATGGGCCGCTTTGAAGTCCTAGGCCTGATTTGACTAATTTCAGATGAAATGTCACTTATTAGTGTGAAAACAAGTGTTTAGGGCATTGGGTTACTAGTTTGCAATAAAAACCCAAGTTAAACAAAACTTTACAATTTTAACCCTCATTTGAAATTTTTTTTACGATTTTGCCCCTAGGACCAAAAATAATCTTTTTAAACCATTAGTCTCCATTTTTCAGGACGTTCAAATTTTGTCAAAGTACCATACCTAACTCTTTTTGTAAAATGACGTTTTTGCCCTTAAATTTTTTTTTCCAACTTTAACAAATTTTGTAAAATTTATATCTCACAAATGGAAGCGATTTTCAACGAATCACTCGTGTTTTCTAATAGTTTCATCGAGATCTACAACTTTCATGTTTTGACATTTTCAAAATTCTCACTGGAAAGGGGAGCTTTTGGCCTTTTTATTTCTATCGAGAACAAGAATTTTTTTGCAATGTAGTCCATAGGTCTTTTTTTTAGAAAACCAGTTTTTAAACAGTATTTCCACCACTGTGAAGGCAGGCTTTATACTTCCTCAAACCATTTTCATGCCCAATTACAATTCTAACTGTAAACACTCAAACTTTACAAAAACTATCCTATGTTTCACCAAATAACAATTTTCACTTTCAAACCCAAATTTCAACAATAAACTTCAACATAAACCATGGAATTAAGGAAATCAATCCACAACTTTCATAAAGGATCACGTGCCTTTTTGAAACAACAAAACCAAAACTTTAGATTTGAAAAAAAAAAATTGAACTTACCAAAAGAAAAATTTGTGACCCTAGACCTTCCAAGGGCTTCTTTGCAATTTCCTAAACATGTTTCACATGAGCAAATCTTAGATCAAATTTCCCCCCTTAAACCAAGAAAAATACTAGGAAAACTTGAGGAAAGTTTGGATTTTACCTTGAAAGTTTGAAAAACTTGAACCTTGCTCTTGGTCTTGAGTGAAAACTTTTTTTGAAAGTGTGTTTGTGAAAAATTTATTTTGAGAGGGGAGAGTAGGAGCTACCGAACATGGGGGACGAGTAAAGAAGACAATATATGATGTTTAAGTCTTTAATTAAGACTTATCCTTAGTTTTTTTTTTTTTTTGAGAGTCATCACACATATTCATGATTATGGTTTATAAGTGGCTAATTGTGATTGGGCCACATTTCATGATGTGGTGGCCCAATCACAATCTATTGGGTTCCACTTGGTGGGCCCCCAACATTTTACACAGTATAATTTTTCACCATATAGTATTTTTCTTATACTATTGGGGTGAAACCGTTGGAAAACATATTCTTGAACTATATTAAATATCCTTCTTATTTTTTGGTTCACTTTTGGAGTCAAAGCATAGTATTTTCTATATCTGTGTTTTTACCTTAGCAGTGTACTTACACTGCATTGAACCCCTTTTATGCTGTTTTAAGGTATTGGCCTACTTTTCTACCTTATTTTGATCTTAATCACCCATTAATTTATACCACAATATTATAATTAACTGTGATATAAAATTCATTTTATGGATATTATTTACAAATTTTTGAGCTTTTAAGCTCACAAAATCTATATTTGGACCATATCCATCATCGCATCAAATCTATTGTAATATTTTCTATCAACAGCATTCATTATGCATTATCGTAATTTTTATAAAAATATGATTTATGAGGGTAAATTCATTAATTAAACCCAATTAAATATTGGATTTTGTTAATGAATTTCCCTTAGTCATTACAACCTACCCTCCTTAAGAATTTTCATCCCCGAAAATTAGAACTATTCAGGGTAGACTTTCCTCATTTCATCTTCTCGTTCCCAGGTTGCTTCTTCCACTTGTTGGTTACACCATAAAAATTTGATGAGTGGTATCTTTTTGTTCTGTAATTCCTTCTCTTCTCATGCCAAGATTTGAACTAGTTTCTCCTCATACGACAAATTCTTTTGCACCTCAATAGGCTCATGTTGAAGTATATGTGATGGATCAGGTACATATTTTTTTTAACATGGATACATGGAATACATTATGTATCGATGCCATTTCAGGTGGTAGGGCTAACATACACACCTAGTAAACTTTCTTACATTAACATTTTATCATTTTCGGGAGCAGTCATCTCTTCCGGCCAAGATAAACATTGTTGCCGAGAAGGACACCACTTTACCAGTAGTACACTCATGTACAAAATCAGTAAGTCAAGATTACGCTAGCCATATAATTTTATACACTAACGGTACCAAAAAGTCATCAAGTGCCTATTTTCTTCCTAGTCTGAGTCAACCTTTGACATATCACTATTTTTCAGGTCCTCCTATGAGTCTTCCTCCTCCTCTTCACTAGAGTCGGTGGATTGACCATCATTAGCAATTATAAGCTCAGGGGGTATGGAAATGTCCTCAGGTTCCTCTTCCTCATCCTCCTCATCATCCACATCCATTTCCACTAGAGGGTCCTCAAGTGGTGCTACTACGTTCTATTCAGCATGTAGCACTTCCATAATGAAGTCATCTAAGTTGGAGAAGTCTCTAGGGTATTTATCTGTTGCTGTATCTCCACAGGCAGGTGTCGCCAAATCAAATCACAAATACGCCGCAAAGGTATCTCCGGTGGGATCAATGGTATCATGGTACGATAAAATCTTAGGATATAATAGTTCATCGGTTCCCTTACATACCATCCCCATATGGGTTCTACACGTATATAAAGCCGGCGGTGCTAATCTGCCCATACCATCGGAAGCACTTGAACTTGCATATCATCAACGGGTGGTAAAGGTGCAAATTCTACTAAAATTTGTTCCTTAAAGCCTTGCCAGTCCATGTGTTGTTCTTCGGGACCGATCCTAAGCCACCATGCAAGCGTTTCTCTTTGCAACCGTCCTGAGGCTAATAAAACCTTAAGGTGGGGTGGGGTATGGCATGTGGCAAAAATTACTTCTATGGCGTGAAGCCATTCGGTCAAAGCCATGGGCTGTCGACTCCCGTAATATAGTGGTGCCATCATATCTTGAAAAGCAATGCTTGCCATTCGATTCGCTTCCGCATTGGGTTCATTAGGTGGTGTCACCATCTACTACATTTATCTTAATTAATATGTTAATTCCATATAGAGTAAAATCTTACCATTCTTATACTTAAAATTAAACTATCTTACTTGAGCAGTGGCAGAGGAGCATGTGGCAATATATAGTAGGACGGCAGGATATCCGCTCTGATACCAACTGTCACAACCTGCCTTTTTACAGGTTGTGGTTTAACGTTTTCCTTACTTACGTATCTATAAAAACTTGAAAATATTTTTTTAATAAATATATTACACATACATACTGAAATTTCTTTTATAATTATATGTATAATTACACAAGCAACTTTCTTTTTAAAACAACACCTACTTAGAATGTCCCAAAGAGGTTTTGTCTCACTTAACCATATTATATCATTTCTACATCATGATCCAAAATAACTTAAAATACATAGCAACAGAAACATATCTATGGCGGTATCCACACATTGGTTTGCACATTGCTCATATTCCCATCAGCATATTCATTATAACCTTCTAGTGAAAATTCCTACAGCATGAAATAACTAGGTGAGCTTATGTTCAGTCAGTCCAAACATAGCCCACATAAATCTTATACTAATATGCATGATCCATTTATGCTTTTTTATGAACATTCCTTATTCTTGTTATATCTTTTCTTTCATTAGGGCCCAAGTGCTTGTACCATATGTGTACATAGGTCTTCGTAACACTGAGACCATAACATAACTTTATCTTTAAACTCCCCTTTGCTTTAAGAGCTGGTACGACACTTTCTTATTTTTGGTGTTTCATTTACCATTCCAGTTATTTTGGTTATCATACCACGCATGACAATTTATACTCATACTAAGTGCAAAACATTTGCACCATATCCTTAAACCTACTTTTTCATACTATAAGTGGGTTTGAAACTTACTTGTTTTTGCCGCTATTAAAACCGTCTTCAAGTTTTCCTTGTTACTCGTTTAAGGACTTGTTTGGCCAATTATATCATTATTAGCCAAATCATCACTATTTAGCTATACGTCAATAAGGTATTTTTTTTCGATTACTATTTCGGAATACTTTTCTAACTACTTAAAGTTCAACCATCCTCTCATTGTTCTCTATCTTATACGTTTTGGGGTCTGCACTGCTTATTTCATGAACAATGATGTTTTTGCCCTCGATGGTCCGCTTTGAATTCCTAGGCCTGATTTGACTAATTTCACATGAAATGTTGCTTATTAGCGTGAAAACAAGTGTTCAGGGCATTGGGTTACTAGCTTGCAATAAAAGCCCAAGTTAAACAAAACTTTACAATTTATCCTCATTTAAAATTTTTTTACGATTTTAGCCCCGGGACCAAAAATAATCTTTTTAAACCATTAGTCTCCATTTTTCAAGAGGATCAAATTTTCTCAAAGTACCATACCCTAATTTTTTTTTGTAAAATGACGTTGTTGCCCTTAAAATTTTTTTTCCAACTTTAACAAATTTTGTAAAATTTATATCTCACAAACGAAAGCGATTTTTGACGAACCTCTTGTAATTCTTAACCGTTTCATCTAGATCTACAACTTTCGTGTTTTAAATTTTTCAAAATTCCCACTGAAAAGGGGAGTTTTTGGCCTTTTTTAATTCTGTCGAGAATAAGAATTTTTTTTGCAATTTGGTCCCTAGGTCATTTTTGTAAAAAATTAGTTTTAAAACAACATTTCCACCATTGTGAAGGTAGGTTCTATACTTCCTCAAGCCATTTTCATGCCCAAGTACAATTCTAACCCTAAACACTCAAACTTTACAAAAACTACCCTATTTTTCACCAAATAACAATTTTCACTTTCAAACCCAGATTTCAACAATAAACCTCAACATAAACCATGGAATTAAGGAAATCAAACCACAACTTTCATAAAGGATCACATGCCTTTTTGAAACGACAAAACCAAAACTTTAGATTTGAAAAAAAAATTGAACTTACCAAAAGAAAAATTTGTGACCCTAGACCTTCTAAGGGCTTCTTTGCAATTTCCTAAACATGTTTCACATGAGCAAATCTTAGATCAAATTTCCCCCTTAAACCAAGAAAAATACTAGGAAAACTTGAGGAAAGTTTGGATTTTACCTTGAAAGTTTGAAAAACTTGAACCTTGCTCTTGGTCTTGAGTGAAAACTTTGCTTGAAAGTGTGTTGTTTGTGAAAAATTTATTTTGAGAGGGTAGAGTAGGAGCTACCGAACATGGAGGAAGAGTAACAAAGACAATATGTGATGTTTAAGTCTTTAATTAAGACTTATCCTTTGTTTTTTTTTTGTGAGTCATCACACATATTCATGATTATGGTTTATAAGTGGCTAATTGTGATTGGGCCACATTTCATGACATGGTGGCCCAATTACAATCTATTGGGTGTCCACTTGGTGGGCCCCTAACATTTTACACAATATAATTTTTCACCATACAGTATTTTTCTTATACTGTTGGGGTGAAACCTTTGGAAAACATATTCTTGAACTGTATTAAATATCCTTCTTATTCTTTGGTTCACTTTTAGAGTCAAAACACAATATTTTATATATTTGTGTTTTTACCTTAGCAGTATACTTACACTACGTTGAACCCCTTTTTATGTTGTTTTGAGGTTTTTGCCTACTTTTCTACCTTATTTTGATCTTAATCACCCATTAATTTATACCACAATATTATAATTAATTGTGATATAAAATTCGTTTAATGGATATTATTTACAAATTTTTGAGCTTTTAAGCTCACAAAATATGTATTTGGACCATATCCATCATCGCATCAAATCTATCATAATATTTTCTATCAACAGCAACCATTTTGCATTATCGTAATTTTCACAAAAATATGATTTATGAGGGTAAATTAATCAATTAAACCCAATTAAATATTGGATTTTGTTAGTAAATTTTCCTTGGTCATTACAATTAGATGGTCAAATTAGTCTTGAAACACTTGATGAAAAGCAAAGTGATCCAACAAACCTAGTTGATGGACAAATCGACACCACTGAAACCCAAGTTGGACAATTGAAAATTTAGGGCATTATTTGTGATGATTTGGTTACCAAGCCATCAATCTTTGTTGATCAATTTTGTGGGACACTAGTTGTTGATCTTGAGGATGTCAAGACCAAAGGGGCACAATAGTGAAAATGGTGAATAGCGTGGGATTTTTCTGCCTTTAGGTGGACCATTATTTTGGTTTCATTGTGGATTTGGGATGTATTTTGACGGAGCTATTCAGTTGGAGTCTAACACTCTCAGAAGCCAAGATGGAATATCCTCTTCTCTAGAGCTTCCATCATTCCACATATCACACTAGTGGACTCACTTGCTACAAGTTCCTTATCGTATGCTTTTACCAAACTCGTGGTCGAGTTCTTTTCATGGACAGGGTAAATTGATGTAGGGAGTGTTGGAAAACGATACATAGTAGAATTTTAAAAATTTTTAAATCAAAGTCTTTTCCAAACAATAAGTTTGAAATGCTAAGTATATAAATTAATAAAAGATATTACATACCTCTTTAATAGACCGACGACTATAGAAACACCTACCAGAAAGTAACGTCCTAGAAGAGCTTCAACTAATTGGTTTTCTTTGCTATTCTATTCCATGATCAGAATGTGGGAAATCGCATGTCATACAATTCTTTATCCAGTGACTCTCCTTCCAACCACTTGAGAAAACTAAAAGCTAAGATTCCAGATATTGAACAATAGCTCTTTGGGAGTTTCAAAGTTTCTCTCACTAGAAAGCTCACTCTATACTTTTCAATTGGTCTAAAGAACAATGAAAAATAGTTCCCTTTATATAGTGGTTGAATTTGGGGTCAATACCTATTAGATTAGACTTCAAAATTTAAGTCTGGATTAACTTCTAATAAAAACAAGTAAAAAACATGTAAAAGGATTATTACACGGTTGGTCTCCTGATATGTGCGATCGAACTGCCGACTAAGTGATAATCCAAATAGTTTAACATGTTTATCTTGAATTAATTTACAAAATTAATTCAACCAATAAATCAATCATGAATTGTTAAATCCAATATATCGAATTTTAGCCAATCGGCTAATTAACATAAGTTATTAATGTGTAGGAAAAACATGTCGTATCGTTACGTGAATTATTATGAGCTAGCAAAGGGGACCTAATAGACGTATATAGATTAAGCTTCTATAATTATAAATAACATATCCCAAATACTTCTATATTTTATAATTATTAATTCTAACGCTACTCCATTAAAAGCTTAGAGCTCTACTCTTGAACTATATAAAATTACAAAGCTCCAATAAGTTAATCGGCCATGACATATCATAATATGTAACATCCCCCTAGGATATTCATAATCAGCTTAAGGATTTTTTTTTACCTTTCTGATTATTTTTTATCTTATGTTTCATTATCTCATCATTAGAATACTTACTATTCATAAATAGTATACATTCGGTTACAACTATGTATCCAAACGATTGATTGCTCTAGTCTTTCAATTATAGGATAACGCCTATAAGAGAATATCATTAACTCTATAAAAGAGCTATGAATTCCATATTTATGAATAACGAGTCTATGTCAATCAAGAGTCATGCCTCCAACATACTGATATGCGTATCATCATCAAATTAGAATGTCATCCTTTGGTACATCAAAAGACTTAAGTCAAGAATATGGGCCCATTAATTCATTTCAGGATTAAGACATAACACATGTGATTGTCTAAAGTAAAATGATTTAAACAATTGTAAATATTAATCAAATCAATTCAACTTTTGTCTCGATCCAATATGTCGTCACCTATGACAATATACCAATGTTTCTACTTATGGAGTCCCACTTTGATGACCAAGACAAGTCATCTCCCGTTAGGGATGTAGACAACATAACAATCTTAACATGAAAAAAGCGCCTAACTTTATTCCCTCGATTATTGACCTTATCATTTAGACTATCACTTTTAAGATTCATGTTTTCCGTATAATCTATCTATCATATACATGATCTTAAAAGTTTAGAATGATAGTCTCAGACTTTTGTTTGCTTATCATATATTTAACAAAAATAAACATGAAGAGGATAACACTTAATATATGAATAATAAATAAACTCTTTATTGATTAAATGTCTCTAAAAACTTATTACATCATTTAATCATTAGGGCACCTAATCTAATAATCTTTCACTTGCTCTAGGTGAGTAAATATGACATGTTTTGCATCCCCATAGTCTCTACGTGCTTCTCGAAAACCCTCATCAGTAGTGTCTTCCTGAAAAGATCAGCTATATTATCCTCAGATGCGATCTTGAATACTGCAACATATCAATCTTTAATGAAGTTCTTTATGACATGATACTTCAAATGTATATGTTTATTCTTCTTGTGAAATCTTGGTTCCTTACATTGGATATCGCTGTAGTGTTATCACAATGCAATGACATTGACTTATCCATACTAGGAATTATCTCAAGATCCTGAAGGAACTTGTAGAGCCATATAGTTTCTTTCAAAGATTCACTAGTTGCCACATACTCGGCCTTCATCGTTGAATCTGAAGTATAATTTTGCTTGACATACCTAGAGTAAACACAAATCCTAAAGTCGATCTTCTTGAATCTAAACAGGATTAGAAATCTGAGTCAGTGTATTCAAAAGGTGTTAGATCCTCACTAGAATATACTAGCACATAAGATTTAGTCCTTCTTGGGTACTTGAAAATATGTTTACCCATAACCCAATGGTTTGGTCCTAGATTCGACTAAAATTGACTCACTATCCCTACTGCATAATAAATATCTAGTCGTATACAAAGCATATCATACATGAGACTATCCCCTACCAAAGTATAAGACACCTTCTTCATGTATTCTCTTTCTTCAACTGACTTTGGAGAGTCTTTTTTAGAAAGAGTAATTCAAAACCTAGACGGTTGCCCATCTTTCTTGGAATTCTATATTGTATACTTCTCGAGAATTTTATCTATGTAGATAGCTTGGGATAAAGCTATCATTTTTTTTTTCTATCTCAAAAGATTTGAATTCCTAAAACATAATTAGCTTCACCTAAGTCCTTTATATTAAACTGCTTAGTTAACCATAATGACTAATGATAATGGGTAAACGTCATTACCAACAAGCAAATGTCATCTACATAGAGCAATAGAACAACCACCGTTCTATCCTTAATGTGTTTGTAAACACATGGTCCATCCACATTTTATTTGAACCTATAAGTTTTGATCACTTGATCAAATTTTATGTTCCAAAAATGGGAAGCTTGCTTAAGTCCATAAATAGACTTTAGTAGCTTACAGACCTTATTCTCTTATCTCTTAGCTTTGAATCCGTCTAGCTATACCATATATATAGTCTCATCAAGATAGCCATTCAAAAAGGCTGCTTGACATTCATTAGCCAAATCTTGTAATCGAGAGCAGCAGGAATGGACAAGATAATGCGGATGGACTTAAGCATAACTACAGGTGAAAATGTTTCCTCGTAATTGATTCTTTCCTTTTGCTTGTATCCCTTTGCTATCAGTCTAGCCTTATAGGTTTCGACTTTCCCATCTGTTTCTCTCCTTCTCTTGTAGATCCACTTCTACCCTCTAGGTTTTACCCCTTCGGGAAGGTCCACAAGCTCCCAGACTTGATTAGTCTACATAGACTTCATTTTAGTGTTCATAGCTTCTATTAGAGTTTTGAATCAACATCCTTCATAGCCTCTATGTAAGTGTAAGGATCCTTATCTTGTTCAATTGCTTCAGCCAAGTAAGCTTCACCATTGAACATATACTTCTCGAGTTGACGCTTGATCCTCCCACTACGCTGAAGCTTCTAGGTTGTTGTTCAGTCAGTTTTTCTATATTAATTGGATTGTTTCAACCAAAACCCTTGGAATGATTAAATCACTCGCTAACTCCTCGAGTACCACTCTACTACGAGGTTAAAATCGTTCATGTAACTTTCCTTAAGGAAAGTTACATTCGTTGAAACCATGACTTTATTTTCTTTTAGGTTATAAAAATTACCCCTTTTAGTTCCTTTTGAATATCCTACAAACATTTACACTTTCAAATGTGCCTCCAACTTCTTTGCTTCCTTGTAAAGGACATGAGTAGGACATCTCCATATACGAATATGGTTTAAGGATATCTTCCTATCTGTCTGCAACTCGTAAGGAGTTTTAGGAACCGATTTTGAAGGTAAATTGTTTAAAAGATAACATATGGTTTGTAGTGCATATCCAAAAATGGATAAATGTAACGTTGAATAACTTATCATGGACCTAACCATGTTCGACAAAGTCCCATTTCTTCTCTCAGTCGTGCCATTCTGCTGTGGAGTGCCTGGCATAGTCAAATGGGATAAAATCCTATATTCTTTAATAAATGTCCTAAGAACTCATCAGAAATGTATTTTCTACCTCGATTGGATCAAAGTGTTTTTATAGGTTTACTTAATTGCTTTTTCGTTTCAGCTCGAAACTCCTTGAACTTGTCAAAAGTTTTGCTCTTATGATGCATTAGATAGACATACCTATATCTTAAGTAATCATCAACAAAAGTGACAAAATACTCATAGCCTCCTCGCACCTTGATGTTTATGGGATCATAAACATCATTATATACAAGTTCTAGAACCTTTTCAGCTCGATTGTCCAGTAGATCTGAATGGTCTTTTGATCATTTTGCCCTCTAAATAAGATTCACATTGTGGTATAGATTCTATCTCCAAATAACTTAAAGGTCCATCTTTTACCAATATTTGAATCCTATTCAGGCTAATATGACTTAATCGCAAATGCTAAAGATAAGTCTTCTTATGGTGAGAAGTTTTAAGTCTTTTAGAGTTATCATTAATCTCAGTGTTATGCAGAAAGTTCATCTTAGGTTTGATAAAATATAGGTTGTTTTGCTTCTATCCACTCTAGATAAAAGATTTGTTTTACGAATCACAACTTTATTATTAAAAGAAACCAAATAAGAGTCTTTTAATAAACAAACAACAAAAATTAAATTCCTTCTAAGTTTAGGAACATAAAAACGATCCTCGAAATCTAAAGTCCTATAACTATCAAAGTAAAAATAGACATCTCCCATTGCTTTTGCAAACACTAAGGATCCATCGCTCCTCCAAAGTGTGAAGTGCCTATGTAGTAGACTTCTTGTTTCCTTGAACCCCTGTAGAGAAACACAAACCTGATTAGTTGCTCTAAAATCTATGACCTAAGTGTTATTTGATTCCTCAATTAAACAAGTCTCAATAACCAAAAGTTCGCACTTACCTTCTCTAGATTGAAAGTCCTTACAATTCTTCTTAATGTGCTCAACCTTCTTGTAGAAGAAACACTTTGGCTTCTTTGGATTCCTCTTCTTTTTCTTCTTATCCTTGCCTTTTGTCAAAATTGAAGACTTTCCATTCTTGGCTTTTTGCTTCTTTCCATTCCTAGAGTTAGAATTGGAACCAAATGCAATCACCAAATTCACCTCGCCACCAATCGAAGCTTCCCTGATCAGATTCTTAGACTCCTGCAACTGCCTCATCAGCTTAGTTAAGGTCACATCCTATCTATTGCTCAAGTTATATGAAGCTTTAAACAAGATGAACTCTTTAGAAAGAGTCTCAAAGGCTATAGTCATCTATGACTCAGCATCGATGTTAACTCCATAGGTTTGAGCCTCAGCGAGGTAACCTATGACCAATATTGTATGCTTTTTCATAGGCATTCCTAGTCTTTGTTGTAGTTATGGAGCTTTTGAAGAACCCCATGCTATTTTTTCAAAGCTTGGCCTCCAAACTTGTCTTTGAGATTATCTAAGATTTGCAGGGCAGTTTCATAATTTTCATGTTGAGCCTGTAGTACATTACTTATGCTAGCCATGATGTAACAACAGGCCTAATTATCAACATCTTTTCAATGATCATATGCTTAGATTTGTTTGTTCATGGATTTGCCAGTAAGCGTAGGACATAGTGTAGTTAGCACAAATCTGTATTTCTCAAAGAAAAGGAAGATATTTAGGTTATATTTCTAATCATTATAATTCTTGCCAATTAATGTGTTCTTATCAAGTATCGAAGATAAAGCGTTTTTAGACATTTTGATCTGTAATAAAGATTCATATATCAAACATAAGCAAACATTCCATAGCAATTTAGTAAGATAACACAAATAAGTAAGCATACAATGTGCTTATGTGTCAAAATCTTGAAAAATCACAACCTTGTAACGATAATCCCTAACTCAAAATTCAACATGTCGCCTAGGGGAAACTTGCCAAATTCAATTAGGAACACGGATTCCCTCTGATTAATATGTAGCATCCAAGACCCATCTGATCTAGTATATACTAATAATCGTTTTCTTTGGCCATTAATGCCATTAACAAAGCTCTTAGGGGAGGTTAATAATAAAATTAATCTTGAGTGTATAATCATCATTTCAACTACTTTATCCATGATTTATAATTGTCATCTAGGGGTATACAACAAATTGTTCTCTTGAAGATTCAACCCGATACATGATGCAATCCTTTCCTAAGAGTTGGAACAACCATGGGTTACTTATGGACCTACGATAGAGGTGTTAGGTCCTTTATTCAAAAACCTTCTCTCACTCAATATTTTAAAATTCAACGTTTTATGTTAACATACATGAACAATTTTGAATGAGCGGCACTCCTTATTCTACATGGCATGTTATCAACATGCATGGAAAAATATATTATAATACTGACAAGCAACGCAACAGACAAGCTAGAATCAATATAAAAAATGACCGTAATATCATGGTTCTATCCTAAAGAAAAGAAAAAAAATACAAATGATCAATCGAAACATATATCGATTCTTCATCTTGTATCTTCTCGTTGTATCATTCTTCATGTGGCATCCCTCTTTAATTTTTAAATCTCATATAGATCAAAAAAATTATTTTTCTAGTTTTCATAAAATTCCATGTTTCTCAGAATTGTCTCAAAAAACAAAAATAAAAACTACATTGAAAAGCACACTATTTAAAAAAAAAAACGATTCTGCCCATTGCCGACCTACCAATCTATGACCATCGACCTGCCGGTCTATGACCATCGATTCATCGATACAGGGCACGCCTACCAACTGATGCTGAACCAGCATTTTCTAAACTTTTGTATAATAATTTTTAAGTAGTATTTAATTTATTTTTCAACAATTCAAAAACATAAAAATTTATAAATATAGAAAAAATATAGGACTACAATCAATTTCATCTTTGAAATTCGTCCTTACTTCGAATAATTATTTTAATAAAAATTTTACAAAACATAAATTAAAATAAAAAATCCTAGACGATGATGATAGACCGCCATCTAATTACATGAAAAACCTATACATTCTAACCTCTAAGAAACCATAATCGATAAAATTAATTAATTAATATAATAATTGAAATAGAAATTAAGTTAACCATATTAATTAATAAACATCTACCATATAATCTCATGACAGCATTTAATTATATAGAAAATTTAGAGTGCCAACTCTCTAAAAAATTAAATTCAAGCATAGGAGAGATTAAGATCATTTAATTTTATATACATGGCATGATTACAAACTTATAAAATCAATGTAAAACCAAGCTCTGATACCAATTGTTAAAAAATGATATGTAGTGAAATTTTAAAACTTTTTAAATCACAGTATTTTTCAAATAACAAGTTTGACACACTAAGTATATAAATTAATAAAAGATCTTACATACCTCTTTAGTAGATCGAAGACTATAAAATCACCGATTAGAGAAGAACATCACAAAAGAGCCTCAACCAACTATTCTACCTTACTATTATCATTCCACAATCAGATGCGGATGGTCGCACATTGTATAGTTCTTCCTCTAGTGACTTTCTTTCTAACCACTTAAGAAAACTAAGAGCTAAGGTTTCAAATGTTAAACAATAGCTCTCTATGAATTTTAGAGTTTCTCTCATTATAAAACTCACTCTATGCTTCTTAATTGATCTAAGGAACAATGAAAACTAGTTTGCTTTATATAGTGGTAAAGTTTGGGTCAATCCCTATAAGATTAAGCTTCAAAATTCGAGTTTGGATCAACTTTTGATAAAAAAGGCATCAAAAACGTGTAAGAGGATTATCGTACGATCGATCTACTAATCTGTGCGATCAGCCTGTCGAACTGGTTGCACCGGCATGCCAAACTTGGCCATTGGCCTACCGATCGAGTGATAATTTGAAAATTTCAGAATATCTTATTTTATACAGGAATCTTAGATAGAGCCTTAGTTTTAATTTAAATAACCTAATAGAGAAGTTATTAGATTAAAATATTCATATAGAGATAATCCCATATCAAATAAAATATTATCTAAATAATTCAACATGTTTGTCTTGAATAAATCAATCATGATTTATTAAATCCAATGTATCAAATTTCAGCCAATCTAATAATTAACATAAGTCACTAATATGTAGTAAAAACATATTGTATCGTTACAAAAATTATTATAAGCTTGCAAAAGGAAATTGAAATATATAGATCAAGGTTCTATAATTATAAAATAACATATCCCAGATACATATATATTTTATAATTATCAATTTTAACGCCACTCCACTAAAAGCTTATAGTTGTACTCTCGAACTATATAAAATTACGAAGCTTCAATATGCTAATCGTCCATGACATATCATAATGTGTCACAGCGCCATAGGATATTCATAATCGGCTTAAGGATAAATTTTGTTTTACCTTTCCGATTACTTTTAACTTATGTTCCTTTATCTCATTATTAGAATACTTACTATTCATAAACAATATACCATTCAGTTACACTTATGTATCCAAATGGTTGAAAGCTCTAGTCTTCCAATTATAGGATAATGCCTATAAGAGAATATCATTAACTCTACAAAAAAGCTATGGATTTCATATATATGAATAACGAGTCTATGTCAATCAAGAGTTATATCTCAAATGTGCCGGTATACGTACCATTAGCAAATCAGGATGTCATCCTTTGGTACATTAAAAGACGTAAGTCAAGAATATGGGACCATTAATTCATTTTAGGATTAATACTTAACAAATATGATTGTCTAAAGTGAATTAATTTAAACAAATAGAATTATTAATCAAATCAATTCAACTTTTGTCCCGAACCAATATATCATCACCTATGATAATATACCAATGTTTCTACTTATGGAGTCCCACTTTGATGACCAAGACAAGTCATCTCTCGTTAGAGATGTAGATAACATAACAATCTTAACATAAATAAAGCGCCCAATTTTATTCCCTCGATTGCTTGTTATATTTAATGTTTTAGATTCTTGTGCTTCTTTGAAATTATTACAAGGTTATAGATATATAATCTCAATATGTAATATTATTGATATATAAATAATTGAGTTTTAAGCATGTAGCTATACAATTTCCTTGTTAAGCATATTTGACATAAGGTTGGTTATATGATTTATGGAACTAAAGGTATTATGGTTTGAGCTCTAAATGACAAATATCTATAATGTTTTAGTAAAGAGTCTCACACCTTGTTTATGATATGTGATTTATCTTGTGTTGTTATGAAGCATGTTATAATGTCTTAGGTATGGTTATGTTTATGCCTTCTTAATTTGGTTTGCCATGTTTTGACAACAAAAGAATGGTGACTTGCTCTCTTATTGTGTTTGTGTATACTAAAAATTGAATGAAAGTGTATTTTTTATGTATATGATTGTTTTAGAAATTGGGACATAACTAGAGCCTTACACATGCTCTAAGTCGCTTAATGAGATTGTTAGCTTTGTGAAGAACATGTGTGTGAGTGTTGGTTTGGTTTGCTTTGACATTTTGGATATTAATAAGCCTATAGGAGGTGAAATTGGTTGTTTTTCCCTGATTAAATAGTATAACCATGATGCAGTTGGTTGTCTTTAAGTTAGTATACAATTTGATTTTTTGCATAACCTTATAAGTGGCTACCTTAGAGAAACCAAATAATTATATATATCTATTTAGTTTCTGCCTTAGAAACTTAAAGGAAAAATATACATTCTAAGCTTCACATAGCCTCAAGAGTTATCTCAATCAGATAATCGTAGCCTAAGTTGTACGCTTTAGAAATTTCGCTTAGAAACTTTCCAATTGTAGCAAAGTTTCGTGAAGACTAAGACTCTGATATCTTGGGATTACTCTAAGGAATTTAGAGGATTTAGGTAATAGTGTGAAATGGCATCATGTAAGCTTTATCGGTGAAATTCCTTTAATGCCAATTCTGCTATTTTTGGTGCCTTTGAGAATTATGAGAATTGAACTCTAGTGTGAGATCTAAGGAAATGTTTTCATGCTATGAATATGTTTTATTCTATATAAGTATTAGATTGGCATATGTATTGCATTTGCATTGATTGCTGCACTTGACAAGACAGTGCACATGAAGGCCTTTGAGTTATTAGCTAAGGTTATGGTATTCAGGTAAGTAAGCTTACCCTTGAGCTCTATTGCTCGTGTCATAGTATGATATCTACTATGGGTAATGTGAACCCTATAACAGAGTAAGTACATGTGTGAGTTTATCTTTTATTGAATTTTTCTACTATTTAAATATTGTTATTTACTTTTCAATTCTGCTAGCCATGATGGGTCACATCCTATTTTGATCGGACATATTTCCCAGTGAGTAGGTTGAAATAGGTTGGCTAGTCTTGGTAAGGCTTGTTGCACATGGCTTAGTGAGGTTCCCTGTGTTTATATATATCGATGTCGATGAGGTTCACCATGTTTATATATATATATATATATATACACACACATATATATATCGATGGTAAGATTCATTGTTGTTGAGTTCAGTGACAGAATGATTCTAAGTCCTTTAGAGAAACAGTCAGGTTTGAAGACTCTAAAAGAGCTTCAAAACAAGTTCAGTAGCTCAAGAATGAGCTCCACGTTTGGCTCTATATACTGGCATGCATATATACACTGTTATGTGATGACTTGGTGATCTTGTTGTGCTTTATACTACGAATTGTGTATCTGTGAGTTAATGCATGTGGTTGATGTTGTTTTCTCGTCATAATCCCTTTTCCCCTACTGAGCATTCGGCTCACCCTTTGTTTTATGTTTTCCCCTTTTTCAAGATTTTACAGATTCTGTTAGATGTTAGTAGAGTTTAGTTGCAGCTTTTAGAGGCTCGAACCCCGAGACAGCTTATGTACGATTTTACTGTATTTATTTTTTAATTCTTAGTGTGATATTGTATTTTGTGTATAAAACTATATTGGTATGATAGTGTACCATGTTTGTATACTTTTGAGACATTCCATAATTTTGGATTATTTTTACTATTTTTAATTTAAGGACTCCGAAGCAAGTATTGTATCTATTTTTTAGTAATAGTTTATTGTTTTAGTTTTAAATCAGCTTAATCCGTTTTATTCACCTTAAATTTCAATTATCTATTAACCTCCACTTTGGGGCGTGACAATGGCACTCTAGGGATTCTATATGTGAATTAAAATGTCTAGGGAATATTAATTATGTGTTATCATGTGAATGTATATTAAATAGTAATTAATTATTATTTGTTAATTTTTAATTATTGCCGGTTATGGTTTCTCAGAGGTTAGAAAATTATATTTAGAATTTATTCATGAAATTGTAATTGTAATTGTAATTGTAATTGTAATAAGATCTGCTCTGTAATCACCGCTTAGAATTTATTGCATTTTAGAATTCATGTAAACCGAAGATAGTCTAGGGTTTTCTATGTAATTAATTCTATGAAGACGGAGCATAAAGATCGAGCATTCTATTAAAAATTTACAATCTATTTCTTAAAATTTTTTCTGCAATTTTTATAGATTTATATATATATATATATATGTATATGTACTGTTGAACGATTGCTCTCCGTGTAGTATAAGAGTTGGGAACCCTTACGGGACTGCACGGGCGTGGTTATATGTTTTTTTTCCTCCACCTGGATCGCACTTATTTATTTCACATTTCAAAATACCTGATATTATTTACAAAGGACCGTAAAAATCTACTATATGATACAATTTTAAGAAAACAAATAAAAATAAAAATTGAGCACAACCCATCTCGTGCTCATCCGGGCAACTGATTGTGTTTGGGGCAATAAAACAAATGGATTGTGCCCAGTGACCAGCAGTCAATAAAACCTTCATATGCACCAAGGAAGAAATGCATATGTTGCATTCTATGTTCACTAAAGGGTTGGGTGGCACATAAAATGTCAGTAGGTATTTGATTGTCTAATGGTGTCACTTTGAAAGCTAGCCTTTGGTTGTACGCTACACTAGTCAGCTTTGAAAACTTTAGAGTAGATTAGATATTTTATAATCAAGCAAACTTGATATTGGCTTCAACATAATCTTTATTCTAAAAGTCATTATGTAAACACTCGCTCAATTTTTGTACCCATTAGGGACTAGGGAGTCAAGTCGATGACAATACATTAATTCAACAAAAAACTTTACTCAAGTTTTAAAAGACAACTTAAGTTTTCTATTTGCATATGGACCGTGCACAAGACAAAGCTTTTTTTTTTTTTCATGTGCTTGTTAATTACAATTGCAGATACAAACTGGCTAGTTGAACTTATTTTTGTAATTTATAGAGAGTTAATCCTGTAGCCAATGTGCCCCCTCTGTTCTTTTTGACCTGGAGGAATGGCTTCCTGAGAAAGCCTAATTATTTCCTTTCCCCTTTTTATGCTGCCTTTGGGCATTCCATTCTCAAAGAAGATCAGTTTAAAAGAAAAAAAGAGAAGAAATAATTAGATGTCAAAGCAAACATTAGACAATGAAAAACAAAATGCCATTTGTGAACAACTTACCAAGTGACTGTTCACAATAGACATGAAAATAAAGCGATAGAAAACATTGAAAGTGTAATCAGCAAAAGAAAAAAGAAGTAAAAAATTGTGATGTTATAAAATTCATGAAGTGGCAGATGTGAGATAAACTAGGAAAAAAAAAAATCTATAATTGAGCTTTTTTTTTTAGGAGCGTGAAATGAAACATGACATGAAAAAATAAGAAGTGACGTAAAGAGAAACCTTAACATTCATGATGCCATTAAAAAGGCACACATATATGATAGAGGAAATGTCTTCCATCCGGCAGGTGGAAAACTACCTGTCCGGTCAGCACATCAATTATAGCCATTAGATTGGTAATAGACGATCCTGATTCGTCAAGGTGCTACTGATTTTTTTTTTTTTTTTGTGTGCAAATGATGAGTAGCTAATTAATCAGGTATCAAAAAGCTGATTTAAATATTCTGAAAAGTAGTCATAAAAGCACTTTTTTAATTTAAAATAAAAAGGACAAAGACTGCTTTTACCATGTGAAAACCTGACGTATTGCACTCTATTTTTTTTTTTTGCTAGTTAAAAGAACGAGGAAGAATTTATTATGGGTGATCTCGGCGGCCCAAGGCTTAAAGCTGAGATTAAGACGAAAATAAATAACAGCCCCAAGTTCTAATGGAAAGCTCTCCCTCACGTCGAGATTGTTTGCGCTTGAAACGAGGGCGAGATGACAAAGAGACCAAGTTCATTGGACTAAGAAGCCTCAGTTACGATGTGGGCAAGAGAATCCGTGAGAAATTAGGAAGTTAGGCCCTTCATGCATAATGTGGAAAGTCAAACGTAGAGTTAGTGGGAGTGAAATCAGGAAAGTAAATATCCTTGATTTCATTTAGGTACTATTTTTAATAATTTAATATTAATTGCCTCTATAAAAGGGATGTTACTACTAACTCCCTTATCATTTTGTATATTGAAAGAAATAGTAAGAATTCTCTAGAGTAGGCATAGCTTTAAAGAGTGAATCACTATAATCTCTTATGTTCTTTAGTTTTTAGTTTTTATTTTTTTCTTGCTTCTTTGTACAAACACTATGAGAGATTAGTATAATTATCAACGAATTTTCACCATTGACGCTAGAAGGAGGGCCAGATTATTCAGAGATTGAATCTTTTATTCCAAGGATTCTCTCACAATCATCATGGTGACCACATGTACCAATCATTCGAACTGCACTAGAGACAACAACAACTTCGTCACCTAGGGCAACAACCAGTATATTGGTGGTAGCATTGCTGGAGCTGGTGGTGTTGGGGGGTCAAGAAGAGGCCGTCAGTCCTCAAGGACCATCCTTCTGGAGCAAAGGGTAAAAAAGATGAGCGGGCTACTTGCAAAGATCTCGGCGGCCTTGGATGATATTTTGGGCAAAGTGGTGATGTTACAGTTGATGACCTAGGAGTCCAGAGGAACCATGCTAGTAACCAAAACGATAGTGGCCAGTAGGGTAACCTTAAAGGAACTGACGAGACTGTAGGTGGCCGATAGAGAAGAGCTAATTCCATGGGTAGCCAAGAAAGGAAAAGAAGAGCAGCATAAGCTTAGAGTCAAGGAGCGAATCGGCAAAATTAGCAAGCCTAGAATATAGGTCTATCTCCTCTCTTGTCAAGATATGAAGCCAGGCAAGATGCAGCCTCCATGCACGACAAAGGCAATTTAAGAGGCCAACTACGCAAAGGCGATCTAAAAGATTGGTTGTGTGCTAGGAGAGCTATCTTGCTAGGACACGAACTCAATATGGTAGATCTCCCTGTTGTCTATCAGCCAATAAAAAACCCATCAGTCAACCCTCAGTTGATAACATAGCAGATTAACTTGTAGTACAAGCCACGCTGGGACTACCCGTAGAAGACGTGGGGTGTTTATTTGTGCGAGTTAGAGAATTAGAGGAAAAACTTGACGTCCACTATGGCAAAGAGATAATGTACGCTAATCCTATCTCTCTTGCAATTAGAAACGTTGCTCTTCCAAAAAGGTTCAAGCCACTGCAAATGACCCCGTATGAGGGACAGACCGACCCTGATGATCATATCTAAATTTATGAATCATACATGGAAATGTATGGAGTGTCAAACGAGATCATATGTCGAGCTTTTAGCTAGACTCTTAGAGGATCTGCCACAAGCTAGTTCAAAAGCTTGAAAGAAAGGAGTATCACATGCTTTCAGGGCCTAAGAATAACATTCCTAAAAAAGTTCGTAGGGGTAAGAGCTTTCCTACTGTTGAAGGAAAAGCTCAGCTTCTTGACTCAGGGACCTAATGAGTCTTTGAAATATTGGTTAGCTAAGTACACCAAGGAGAGTCGTACTTATGGGAGCACTTAGCAGTATACGCATTGGAATTCCCTTTAAGGATGATCTCGACCATTAGAGTACTAAGTCACACAGGGGGTTCTTAGAAAGAGCCCAAGGATTTGTAAACCAAGAAGAGGTTAAAGGCCTAGTTCATTAGCAAATAATGGGAGGAAGAAGTAGTGGTAGTAGTCATGGGTCGAGTCAACAGGGGAAAAAGAGAAGCAATCCACAAGGATGGGGTAATGCACCTAAGCTGTTGATTTATGACCTGCATCAAAACCCCCCAACTGAGCAGTTATCATTGATAATGCTAAATGGCAAAGACAGGATGATAGTTGACCTAGGCTACAATAGAAGTATGATAACTACTATGACCTCACCATTCCAATAGTAGACATATACCACAAGATTAATGATTAGCCTTATTTGCAATGACCTTTGCCTATGAGGTCTAACCTTAACAAATGTAACCAAAACAAGTATTGTAGGTCCCATGGTGACGTGAGACACTACACAAATAAGTGTGCAGATCTCAAGGACGAGATAGTGAAACTGATCAGAGAGAGACGGTTGCAAGAATACAGAGCCGATAAAAGCAATAGAAGACACGATGAGAGAAATGATCGTAGAGACGATCAGAGGAATGATGTCTGACAACGAGAGGACAACCTCCAAGAGAATAATGCGGCAGCGCCCGCAAAGATAACTAGCATGATACATGGGGGACCTTAGCTTGGGGGAGACTCTAGGAGATCCCAGAAGAATTACATTCACAAAGCTAGAGAAATAACAAAGCAAAGATGCTTAAATGTGTCAACAAGCAGGCCAACCAAGATACGAAGGTATGATGGAATTGAGATCACATTCTCCGAAGAGGATGCAAATGGAGTACACTTTCATCAAAATGATGCCTTGGATGTTGAGGCAATTATTGGCAACTTTATGGTCTATAGAATCTTGGTTGACAATGGAAGTTCAGTCAACATCCTTTACGCTGAATACCTTGCCAAATCGAAAATTTTGCTAAACTATATGACTCTAATTATCAACCCTTATATGGCTTTATAGGAGACAGCGTCATTCTAGAAGGGACAATTAAGCTGCCAATCATAGTAGGGGATAAGCCGAAGATGACAATAATTATTCCAATTTCATAGTGGTCAAACGTAGAAAACAGTATAATATGGTCATTGGAAGACCGACGTTGAGGCCTCTGAAGGCTATCACTAGTATATGTCACCAAAAGGTGTAATTCCTCACTCCCAAAGGAGTGGGTGAAATGAAAGGAAATCAATACGACTCAAGGTTGACATATTTAAATGTAGTGCATAGTAAGTTGATCCTAAGGAAAATGGAGGCAAGAATGGTTCACCAAGGACTTAAGGAAGGAGAAATTAACTCTAGGCTCCAGAATGAGATTACAGGGACAGAGTTAGTTGAAGATCTTGTTGAGATTAAGGTTGACGATCAAGATCCAATGAGAGTGCTAAAAGTTGGGTCAGGAATAACGACAAATTAGGCAGATGGGCTCAACAAATTCTAAGTACGAATCTTGATGTATTTGCATGGACTCAGAAGGGAATGGTAGGAATTGATCTCGAAATCACCTATCATCATTTGAACATCGATCCCAGCTATTCCCTAAAGAGACAGAAGAGATGACCAATGAACTTGGAGAGGTATGAAGCTCTTTGCGAGGAGGTCGACAAGTTAGAAAAGAATGGTTTCATTAGAGAATTGCATTACCCAAAGTAAATCTCAAACTTGGTTCTTGTGCATAAGCCTAATGGGAAATGGAGAACATATAGATTTTAGATATCTTAACAAAGCACGTCCCAAGGATAGTTTTTTGCTTCCACGAACTAATCAATTGGTCGATGCCACTACGCGGCATGAGTTGTTAAGTTTTATGGATGCCTACTTAGGCTATAATCAAATACTAATGCACTCAAGAGATCAGAAGCACATGTCATTCATTATTGACAAAAGGTTATACTGTTATCTCTTCATGCCCTTTAGGTTTGAAAAACTCAAGCTCAACGTATCAATGTTTGGTGGAAAAATGTTTGCCAAGCAAATTAGAAAACTATAGAAGTCTATGTCGACAATATGCTGGTCAAGAGCATGAGTGCAAATTTATACATCACTCATCTTGATTAGATGTTCTAGGTGTTGCATGAATACAAGATGAAGCTTAACCCGCTAAAATGTGCATTTGGAGTGACGTTGGGGACGTTCTTAGGATTTATGGTAAGTCGTCGAGATATCAAGGCTAACCCAAAAAAAATACAAGCTCTGCTGGATATAAAAACACCCAAAAAGCCAAAGGAAGTTCAGAAATTGACTGCTTATGTTGCTGCTCTCAATTGGTTTGTTTCAAGGGCAACTGACAAGTGCATACCATTTTATGACATTTTGAAAGGAAAGAAGCTGTTTAAATGGGTGGAAAATGTGATGAGGTGTTCAAATGCCTAAAAGGGTACCTGAGGAAACATTTGTTGCTTTCTAAAGCTCTATCGGGGAAGACCCTCTACATCTACTTGGTTGTGTCATCCCATCCCTTAAGTTAGGTCCTTGTAAGAGGGGAAAAGAGGACTCAGCTCTTAGTCTATTACGCGAGTAAGTGCCTACTTGATGTGGAGATGAGATACATGGAAATGGAAAAGCTAGCACTAGCCTAGGTTATGTCCGTTAGGAAATTGAAAAGGTATTTTCTAGAGTGCAAAATTGTGGTTTTAACCAATTACCCACTAAGGCAGACTTTTTAGAGACCAAAGACCTTAGGTCGTCTGCTGAAGTGGACAGTCGAGCTAAGTTAATTTGATATCAATTACAAGCTTTGCACAACGATCAAGGGACAAGCCTTAGAATACTTTGTGGCTAAATTTATAGCTCGATTAGGGAGGCATAGAAGTAGAGGTCGAGGTAGAACAACAAAAGTGAAAGTTAAATGTCGATAATTAATCGAACGACATGGCTCAAGGGTAGGGGTTATATTGGTAAGCCCCAAAAACCATAAGCTCATAATGACAATAAGATTTAAATTCAAAGCATTGAACAATGAGGCTGAGCCCGAGGCAATAATCATATAATTATGTCTCACCCATCATCTGAAAGCTGATCCATTGGAAGTTTACATGAATTCCTAACTTGTTGTGAAACAAATTTCAGATGAATATAAAGCTAGAGATGGTGCGATGATGAAGTAACTATGGAAGGTGAAGGAAGAGCTCTCCAAGTTCTAGTCATGTTAGATTAAATAGATACCTCAAGTTGAAAGCATCAATGTCAATGCCTTAGCTCGACTTCCAACATGAAAAGACACGAGATTGCTCAAGGTTGTGCTTGCCAATGTCTTAAAAGTACCGACCATAGAGAATGAAGAGAAAGAGGAAGCCCCATGCCAATAATGTAAAGGGATAGTTGGATGACCCCGATAATGAAATACATAATTAACAAAGTGTTACTAGCTAACTCAAAAGAGGCAAAGAAGACCTGTTATAGGTCAACTTGTTATCTCTTACATGACGGAATACTCTATAGGCGAGGTCCCTTAGCTCCTCTTTTAAGATGCTTAGATAGGGAAGAAGGACAAAAGGTTTTAAGTGAGATCTACAAAGGATTATATGGAAACCATTCTAAGGGGAAGTCATTGGCCAATAAAATGCTAAGGCAGGGCTACTATTGGCCGATCTTGAAAAAGGACATAGTAGAATGTGCACATGGTGCAACAAGTGTCAGCAATACGTTGTAGTACTAAGGTCTCATCCTAAAAACTTTACATCGATCTTAAGCCCATGGCCATTCATAAAATGGGGAATTGATATTATTGGTCTATTTATCATGGCACTAGGAGGCTTTAAATTTGCCATAGTAGCGGTTGACTATTACACGAAGTGGGTAGAAGCAAAAGAATTTACGACAATCATAAAGGGCAAATGCATAAGCTTTATCTGGTCTTATATCGTCTACTATTTTGGCATTCCACATTCGCTCCTCTCCATAATGGAAAGTAGTTCGAACAAAAGAAGAAAGTTCTGTGATAATCTTAGCATTGATAATAATTTTTCAACTGTCATTTACCCACAACTGAATGGTTTGGTCGAGGCGGTCAATAAGATTAGAAAGTATACTCTGAAAAAAATATATCGATGACCTAAAGGGTAAATGAGCGGAAGAGTTTCTTTAAGTGTTATGGGCTTACAAAACGATGAGCAAAATGACTACAGGCGAGATGCCATTCTCATTGACCCACGATGTTGAGGCTGTTTTGCCTGTCGAAATGATCACACCCACTAGTCAAGTGGTCGCATACAATGAGGAAGCAAATGCATGGTTAATGGTCGTAGAATTCGACCTGCTTGAGGAATGAAGGATGGAATCTTGAATGCATCTTGCCACTTATCAATAGAGAACAGCGAGATATTACAATACGAAACTTCGAGAAAAGAGGTTCATTATAGGTGATTTGGTACTCAGAATGGTGACTCCAAATACACAGTCGAGAAATATGGGTCCCCTTGATCCAAACTAGGACGGGCCCTATAGGGTTTGAGACATTATTAGGCCAGGGACCTATGTGTTGGAGTCTATGGCAGGTCGACGTGTGGAGCATCCATGGAATGCTGAACATTTGCACCCTTACTATCAATAACGTGCAATAGTTTTTTGAGTTTATTATGTGATATTATTGTTGGTTTAGTTTAAGTTATGTTGACTACAAGTACTTAATTAGTAAAACTCCAAAAGATTTATTTTCTCTCTAATTATTTTATCCACTTTATTTTTTCTATTTGCTACGAATATATTTTTAAGTGAATGTCAAAGACTGAGTTAAATACTCGGTATTTGACATGGAGGCGAGAGACAAGCGAGGCTAAAGGCCCTGATAAGCCTTTCCTTTTACTTTGAGACTCTAGATTTTAATGAAATTTATCGCTAGTAATCAGTACTTATAAATCTTAAAGAAATTTCGTAACGTTGGCGTTGTTTAAAGTCTGCCTCTTTTACAACAGGAAACAAATATGACAAGAAATTGCAAATTGCATTAAGTTCCAAAGTTATTAGAAAAGTGGCTGAAGCCCTCTGTGTTTCGACATGTAAAAAAAAGAAAAATACGAAGAAGAGAGCCTCATTTATTATTTGCCGCTTGAGCCTCTTTCTTTGCCTTCGTTGTAGCAGCCAACTCATCAACTGGGGTCAAGATGTTTGAAGAGTACAAGAAAGGTAAATCCAAGTCGAGGTGAATTATGCTAAGCTATTCTACGATTTGCTTGCCTGTCGACATAAGAATTGCCTTTTGAGTACTAGCATTCTCCTTGGAGGCCTTGTATTTCTCAATGGCCATCTCAACTACAGTAGAAATTGCCTTAGCAATTTCCTCTTCCTATTTCTTCTCTGCATCAAGGGCAGCCACCGTAAAGGTTTCCTCAACTTTAAGCAACTTCTATTTCTCTCCTTCGACCTTAGCCTTAAGGACGTCAATTTCCACGGAGAGGTTGGTTGTGTTCTCTTGCTCCATAAAAAGGAGAGCTTGGACTTTAGCCTCCTTGTCTTTTGCTTCCTTGGTTGCCAGTTTTTTGCTATTTAAGAGAGCTCTCAGAGGCTCGATCTCTTGGCAAAGACCTTCAGTATTCCGCACCAGTTGCTCAATCTCGCCGTATGAGATAAGAGACATCATGAGAGCCTGCAAAAAAAAGACGAGTTAAAAGAGGCGATCTAAAGAGGAAGAAAAGGAAATATAATGAAAACCGCTTACTCTGACTTGGCTACATTTTTGTTCTCTATGGCATTTGAGGATAGGAGATTTCTCTACGGTAGCGTAGTCTTTTCTCAAAAAGAATTCATATGTCACCTAGAATACGAGGCCAAACCGCAGAGAAAGGTTGAGCATATTCCCAACCTAGGAATCAAACACATCACCCACTATAAAATTGGAGTCTCTACATCAACCCCTAAAAGCAATCGGAGAGGATTCTCCAATGGAAGGGATGGAAGATCCAAAATCTTAACCACTAGGGCCTTTTCGCGACGTTTGGGGCCAACTGTCCTCGTCGACCCCTTTGTTTCTTATTTGGAACGGTTTCACTAGAGTGGCGACTAATGTCTTTCTTTGGGTTAGACTTCTTTTGTGTGGCCCCACTCCCTAACAAAGTTTCGTCGATAGAGGCTTGAACTTTCTTGGATAGGGGGAGCTTCAAGTTAAGCATATCTTCAAAAGAAAAAAAAAAGTTAGCATAAGCAAGTTGCGTGAATCCATTTCCAGACATAATTAGATAAGGTTAATTATGAGACCTGAGTTTCGTTTATTCTCAATGGTTAGAAAGTTAGCTATTTTTCTTTGCTCTTTAGGCAACTCAATAATATCTCTAAGCCTAAGTTGCCTCGCCCTTGAAGAGCAGGGCATTCTACAAGTGTAAGTATTTTCTAGGTGGTGTCGTCTTCGTACTTCTTTTCTCCATATCCTTTTTCACCATCCAAAGGATGAATGTTAAAGCCGCTTTTGAGAAAGAAGAACATTTTCTTCGAATCATGACTGGAGGCGGGCAAGTCTAAAACTATAGGAGGGACCTTGTCCTCAGCTCCATTGCAGGCCCCGGCGTAATAATACCCTTTGGAAGGTGATTGACTGGTGTAATAGCAATACAAGAACTCATTTAGTTCAATAGAAGCCTGAAGTGTAGGTACCACAAGATCCACATTCTTGAAAAGATGTACCAAAAATTGAGAGATAGCTACGTTGGCAACATCTCGAGCTCACAGCATAAGCTCTTCACAGAGGGATGAAGAGTAAACGTTTAACCGAGCATCGCGCACAATTTGTAAAAGATGAGATAACCCCTAGGAGCAGCATCCGTATGCTAGTGCTTGTTAGGAATCATGAACACGAAATAGCGGCCGTTGATCTGGCCTTTCACAAACACTTTATGGCCGCCGCGAATTCGACATGCCGACTTCGTGTTTCTTACTTTTTCCAATAGCACCTCTCCAATGAAAATCGCCAATGGCTCGTTTACTGGTGTCGCTGCTCTATATGATGCCTGCTTTTGAGATTTAGGGTCGTTGGCAAGTGGACGAGGATAATGAGGAACTGGAATAGCAACGAAGAAGGGAATGGGAACACTATCGACCATTTCATCTATACTGTTTGTTGAAGGAACAGTACCAAAGTTATCTATGTCCCTAAAGAAGAAATCATACATAGGAATTAGATTGTCCCCTCGTTGAGATGCCTCGGTGATTTTGGCGTCATTAGGACGAACCTTTAAGGAAGACTTGACCTCTCAAGGACCACTAGGTGAGGACATGATTTGGTGAAACAAGGGAAAAAGAGTCAAAAGGTCATCCTATATCAAGAGGTTGACCTAAGACTAAACATTTCTAAGGGTAGCTCAGGCACCAAGCTATGAGACTAACAGTCGACTTAATCAAAAAACTCTAGAGACGCATTCCCCAGATTGTCTACAAACACGCAAAATGCTTTCAAACTACAAGGATAGGAAAGTTCTAATTCCTAAGCTTGTTTCTATGCACTAACATGTTCTTTGTAGGAAAGCCCCTAGATTAAAGGCATAAAAGAAATTTAAATAGGAAAGAGGGGATACAGGAACATACTGTTTTGCGATTCCTTGCTAAGCGATTCTCGGTATTGAAGGACTCTCTTCGGTGGGGGAAAAGTACTCATAAAAATTGTAAGATTAACAATAAAGATGGATTGAAAGCTTAAAAGAATGGCAATGGAGGATTAAAATGAGTATAGAGCTTTGGTGAAGACCAAGAACAAAAATAGAAAATAGGAGTTTTAAAACTTGTATATATATGCTTTTGGGGAAGAAAATTTGAATTGTTAGATCTAAAGGCTATCAATCGAATGGTAAGCATTAAGGCGGTCAAAGGTTGCCATCCAACAATCAGGATTTTAGGTCGGAAACCCAAAGATGATCTAACCGCTTAGATCAAAACTAATTGAAGATAAAACAATGTCTGACATAGGGACATGACAGCTGCTACGATCGACCATCCGACTGCCTCGGAAGTCAAAGTGTTAGGCACGCAAGAGTAACTCTATACAACCCGAAGGGGTTGTAACCCTATTTGAGTTGGCTACAAGGGAGGGCTCCAGGTATTGAGAAAAAAAAGGGAAAGGTGGGCCCTGGGTACATAAAAAACAAGGGGAGTTTAAATCGATTTTAGAGCACAAAAAATAATAAAAAATTGTTTCTCACTTGATCTTTATAAAAGTAATAAAATAAAAGAATAAAAAAATCCTAAAGCGTACAAGAGGAGCTAAAACGCCCATTCTTGCTTTATGTTCTTCCCTTATTGCTTTTTTCTTCCCTGATCACCTTTTTACCCTGTTTCAAGAAATGAAGAATCTTTTGTGAAGAAGAGAACCGACTTCATCGACTTAAACCAGGTAAAATGAAAATGTTCTAATTTATTAGGAGTTTTTTTTATACATGCCATGATATTTCTTTATTTAGATTAAATTTTTTTGTTAGTTTTGTTATTATATTGAACGTTTATTTGTAATTTTTTAAAAAAGATCTTTATTTAAAAAAAAAAGAAAATGCAATGTCATATGAATATATATATATATAGGTATAACAATGTTATAAATGAATTAAATGGGAGAAATATAAACTTTTATGCCTTAGGCTTAACAAAAAAAGTGCCAAAAAAAATAATAAAGTAAATAAAGAGACCCATGAAATAACATAACTTGATAAAAGTGAAAAAAAAAATTCGTTAAGAACAAGTTAAAAGGCCTTCAGAAAAAGCATAAGAATGTGTCATACGATGTGCCATTGGTTTTTTTATTCTTTTATTTTATTACTTTTATAAAAATTAAGTGAGAAACAATTTTTTTATTATTTTTTGTGTACTAAAATCGATTCAAACTTTCCCTGCTTTTAATGTTCTTGGAGCCCACTTTTTTCCTTTTTTCTCTTAATACCTGGAGCCCTCCCGTGCAGCCAACTCAGATGGGTTACAACCCCTTCGGGTTGTATAGAGTTACTCGGCACGCAATTATAGTGTTAGTCAAAGGCTTCTTCAATAAGCAACTCTTGCATTGGAACAGGCTCCACCAACCTATAGAAGGCTTGACCTCAGAAACATAAAGCGACTCGAAGAGTCACTCCATGCTCTCCATGCTAGGGGCAATTGTAGGAGGTGATCTTGACGTCCCAAGGCCCAAAGCTGAGATTAAGAATAAAATTCAAAACAACCCCTAGTTTCTATTGAAAGCTCTCCCCCACGTTGAGGTTGTCTACACTTGAAAGGAGGTCGAGATGACAAAGAGAGTAGGTTCATTAGACTAAGAAGTCTAAGTTACAACATGGGTAAGAGAATCTCCAAGAAATTAGGAAGTTGCGCCCTTCATGCATGATATGAAAAGTCAAACGTAGAGTTAGTGGGAATGAAATCAGAAAAGTAAATATTCCTTATTTCATTTATGAGCTATTTTTTATTCATTTTTATTAATTGCTATCACATGAGACTTAGTGTCTATAAATAGGAATAAAAAAACTCTGTAAAAGAGAAGTTATTGCCAACTGCCTTATCATTCTGTACATGGAAGAAATACTAAGAATGCTCTATAATGGATGTAACTATAAGGAGCGAACTATTATAATCTCTTGTATTTTTTAGTTTCTAGTTTTTATTTTCTTCTTACTTCTTTGCACAAACATCGTGAGAGATTAGTAAAATAATTGTTGATAAATTTTTACAGTCAATAGAATTCAAAAAAAAAAAAAAAAACAATTACACATATTTAGCCAAGAAACCAATTAGTTACCTAAGAAACAGAACAAAAGCAGTGGACATGCTACAGGAATGTTCCATACACTTTTGCCACATTTAAACTTAAATGTAGAGATAATTTAAGTCACTAAAATACATGCGTTGTTTGGAAAATTGTATCTGTATTATATATAGGATGCAAAAAGAAACAAGAGTAATTACCTTTTTATACCTTTTGTTTTATGTTATATTTTTGGTTTTTGACTTCGTTAAATAGATACTTTCATATTAGATTTAATACATAAATTTACGCATTTTTCTAGTCAGCTTTCAATGTTAAGCTAAAAAATTACTTAATATACCCTCAAATAAAAAAATAAAAGAACTTTAAATTTAAAACACTATAAACTAAGAGTTTTGACTTCAAAAATATTAGAACACCCTCACAAATAGATGTTTTTGTTGGAAAATGGCTTAGGAAAAGCATGTTAAAGTACCATTTTTAGACTTACTTTTGAGTGGGATCTACTATGAGTCAGTAACGAGTCAAGCGAAAACTGATTCTCCTCTGTATTGAAATCAAAATAATATATTCATATGCTTGAAATGGTAAATAGGTGAATGAGAAAATGACACTCAAAGTGAACACTTGTACATGTAAAATTTCAATGCTAAAGTGGAAAATTATTTTGCCCCACATCAGAAAGAAAGTGAAGCCATAGTCTCCTCTAAACCCTATATAAGAGACCCTATTCTGTTTTTTATATGCTAAAATTTAGAGCCTTCTCTACCGTTAAAAATTATCTCTAGAGTTTTTAGGTTTCAATGCGATAGAGTTCTTCTAATAATCTTTTTCATAGGCGGATATCATATTATTCGTGTGCCCAATAGAACGCATTTGGAGGGCATGCTGGTACCCCTTGAGCAAGATGTGGCAAAAGGAAGGAGACAAATGAATGGTGATTGACAATTTCTGCCCCCAGCTCACTTCGACGTTTCCAATTGCCATAAGCTCGGCTCAAGGTGAAAGCTCAAAAAAGAAAGAAAAGAAGTCGCTTTTTCTCATTTTCTTAGGATTATGAAATGAATTCGGCTGGAGATAGGCATTCGGCCAAACCAATATCAAATATCTCTTATCTCTGTTGGGGGTCCACTCAACTAAAAGGAGAGGAACATGATTCTTTCATAGACTCTTCTGGGTGCATGCATAAAGGCATGATTAGTTCCACGAATCTCCATCGCAATCAAACCAGAGGTACTGGCCACCAAGATCAATGCGAAAGGAGTCAATGGTCTTAGTCCTCTCAGTCCAGTCAATCAATCAATCAAGCACTCACTAAGTTACTTATAGAATCTCAAATCTCTTTTGACGCTGAGAATTTTTTATGTGTCCTGGTCGATCTAGGAGTGTGAGCAGTACGAGCAGAAACGATCAAATTTAGTTCGCTCTGAGAGCAGAAATGAGAATTTTGAGAAGTTACATTTTGTGCTTTGATAGGACTTATAGAGAGCAAAAGTACTTCTAATAGATCATCCAAACACTTTCAAAAGCAACTTTTGGACTCAAGAAACTAAAAGCAACTTCTAGAAAGCACTTCCAAACAGGCCCATAAATGTTTTGGTTTGTAGTACTTTGTATAATTTCTTGTTAAAAGTTCTATTGTTCAATATTTATTGTCCATTCACTAATATTACTATTCTCTTTTCCAGTTATGTGAAAATAGGAAAGTAAAGAAAAAAAATATGCGTTCAGCTTTGCTTTCAACATCGTTTTGTTAAGGGGTTAGAATATTTGTGACTTTTAATATTATTGCTATTTTAGTTGCCGTTTTGGGTTCTAATTGTGCATTAATTTTTTTTTTTTTCAAAATCGATTTTTTGGCCCATAAGATTTTTTGCAAATTATTGTTGGGAACATGTGTGTGATTGAGTGGAAAGTACGAATGTAGGGAAGTTTTGTCTAAGATGCTGATTTTGGCCTAGGAGATACTCCCTCTTATCTTGAAACGTTATTCTGTCTAAGGAGGTTGGTTTTTAAGGAGGTCTTGCCCCACCAATCTTTCCTAGAAACATCTTTAGTGATTACCATTCGCAATGACCCTGCAGTTGTTGTCAATTACTATTGGAAAACAATTCAATTGACAAATTATTGTTGCCCACTAAATTTGTTTTGATAATTAAACTTGGTTCTAAACTTGGACTTAAAATTTAGTTTGTTTTGAACATAAATGCTTTGGAGAAAATAATTTGATCACTGGCCCCAAGGCATGAGTGCTAACCTTGTAGTACCGGTTTAGGTTTTGGTGAACTATGAGAAGAAACAGGAGAAATTTGATAAGTCGAATTTCAAAAGGTGACAACAGAGAAGTTGTTCTATTTTATGAGCTTGAATCTTTCTAAATTCTTGATTGAGAATGCCCCCAAGCTCAAAGATAATGAGCAAGATGTGCAAGTCATCAATGCAGCTGATGCATAGGAGCATTCTAATTTCCCATGCCATAATTACGCGATGAAAAATTTATTTGATTAATTGTACAATGTGTACGAGACGGCTCAAGAATTCTGGGAGACTTTGGACCATGTATAAGATTGAGGATTTCAATGCTACGAAATCTGTTGTAGGCCGGATACTAGTGCCACAAAATTTGGTGTGGGTTGAATGCCAATGCCACGTAATCTGTTGTAGGTCGGCTTTTAGACTATAAGATGGTGGACTCCAAAACGATGATATCTCAAGTGCAAGAGATCCAAGCGATCTTACACGAGATTCAAGCTAAGAGGATAATATTAAACCTTCCAAATAGCTCCTATCATTGAAAAGCTAACCCTCAAATGTTAGAAATTCAAAATTACCTTAAGCATAAGCAAAAGGAGATGAACATCAAAGGACTGATCGTTAGATTTCAAATTGAAGAAGACAACAAAGGTTCTAAGAAGAAAGACTCGCCTCAGGCAATTACTAATGCCAATGTTGTGGAGCACGGTTAGATCTCCAAATCCAAGAAAAAAACAAGTCGAGCAATGGGTCCAAGCTGGGACCAAAGAGAGAAATCTTTAAGAAGAAGAATTTCTTAGGGAAATGCTTAATCATGAGTCACAAATTGACGGATTGCAAGTTGTCGAAGAAAAAAATGGGGCAAACATGATAGATGACATCACTCAAGGTGTTTCATATATAAGCCTCTCTACAATATGTATTTGAAAGTGAACTTGGTTGAATGTAAATCTAAAAGGAATAGTGGATCGTCACTAGTGCTACTAAGCACATGCGCTCAAACAAAGGGATGTTCACTACCTTTGAGCATATTGAGAATGGGGCAAAGCTTTACTAGAGCAATTTGGCTGCATTTATGATAGATGACCAATACAAGATGATCTTGAAAATGACATTAGGGTAAAAGCTGACTCTAAACATTATTGAATAGGCATAGAGTCTGCATAATTTTCAAGTCAGATAAGGTCATATTGACTAAGAATGGAACATATGGGAAAGGGATATGTAAAAGATAGCTTGTTTAAGCTCAATGAAATGATTGTGAGGCCCACTATTAGCAAAATGAAGGATTCTTCTGTTTATGTTAATTATGATACTCTATGGAGACTCATTAACTTGGATCACTTACCCGCTTTTATATTGATTCCAAACACAAGTATAAGACACGTAATGGCAAAAATGACAAGGTCATCGTTCCAAGGAATTGCAAGGAACACCAAGCCCCTATATATGATTTGAAATTTGTTCAAACAAGTGGTGACCATAAGTATTTTATTACTTTTTTGATAACACAAAATTTTGCTATAGAGAAATTTTCTCTTTGTAGGAAAGAAGTTGAGAATCAACCTAGCAAGAAGACTAAAATGGTAAGAAGTGACCGTGGTAGTGAATATGAAGCACCTTTTAGTAATTTTTGTGCATGAGGTCACGCCAACTTATTCACCATGGTCAAATGGAATGGCTGAATGAAAAAATCGTACCTTGAAGGACATGATGATGCAATGTTGATAAGTTCTAGATTACCTCAAAACATGTAGGAAGAAGCCAATCTATCGGCAAGTTACCTTTGAAATGAGGTCCCCCGAAAGAAAGAAGATTAGACCCCATATAAACTATAGAAAGGAAGGCAACCTTCCTATAAATTCTTACAAATATGGGGGTGTCTAGCCAAAGTGGCCATATCTACACCAAAGAAGGTGAAAATAGGTTTACAAATTGTTGATTACATTGTCATGTTTCTATATACAAACACATGAGAGTTCACCATTGGAAAGCAATAGTATAAGTACTGAGGTAGTTACTTTATACTCATAATTATGGGCTACATTATATCAGATATCTTTCTATTCTAGAAAGATATAGTGATGCAAATTAGATATCTGATATGAAAGACTTAAAGTCAACTAAAGGATATGTGTTCAACCTAGGAAGTATAGCTATATCATGGAAATTCTCTAAACAAACTGTTATAGCCAAATCCACAATGGAGTCTAAGTTTATTGCCTTGAATAAATATGGTGAAGTGGCAAAATGGGTAGGCCATTTCTTAGAGGATATTCCAAGATGGCCTAAGTCTATACTTGCAATAAGTATACTGTGACAATTGATCTACAATTGGAAGGGCATAAAGCAACATGTACAATGGTAAGCCCAGGCAAATACGTCATAGACATAATACCATCAGACAACTACTCTCAATCGGGGTTATATCTATTGACTATATGATGTAAAAAGATAGCATTACAGGATCGCTAACCAAAGGGTTAACTAGAGAGTTGGTTAATAAGTCATCAAGGGGAATAGGACTAAAGCTCATGAAATAATTACTCGATACAATTGAAACCCAACCGAATTGGTAGGAGATCCCAAGATCTAGGTCAAGAGGGACAACCTAGTAGTAGAGACTATGTGAGATCACTATGGAGGGTTATTCTCCTATCCATTGCTATGATGAAAACAGTGATACCCATAGGGATAAGGTTAAGCTATGCTTTTAATGATTTTTAGGTGTCAGAATTGGAAGTTCAAGTAAACTAATGCAGATTACTCTTGGATAAAAAATACCTATGTGAAAGAGAAGTGGGGCCGCTTTAAAGGAGAATTGTTTAGAGCTCAATTTTTTAGAAACTCTTATAGAATTAGGGAGATGTTCATGACCAAAACAAACATAACACTGAGAATTGAATTGTGTTAGTACAGACTCTTATTGGAGGTATATCATCATTTATACACACGTCAAAATAGCTTTAGGACATCGTGTCTACTATCAGCCAGTAAAGTAAATATACTTTCACAAAGGAAGGTTCAAGGGTGACACCTATCTATCCTATACAGGGTCTGGCTGTTGAACTCTATCACATGATCAAACTTCATTGTTTTTTATGTTACCTCCATCAATTTTCATTCATACAGGGGATTGTTGCAAAATGTTTTAGGAAAAGCATGTTGAAATATCATTTTCAGACTCAATTTTGAGTGGGACTTGCTATGCGTTAGTGACAGGTCAAAGTGGAAACTTGTTCTTCTCTAGATAGATATTGAAACGGTATATTCATATGCTCAAAATGGTAAATAGGTGTATAAGAAATTGACACCTAAAGTGTATACTCGCTCATGCGAAATTTCAAAGGTGAAGTGAAAAATTCTCTTGTTCCACATCGGAAAGAGAGCGAAGCCATGGTCTCCTCTAAACCTATATATGAGACCCCCTATTCCATTTTTCTGCACACCATTTTTCTGCACGACATATGGTGATAGGGTGAATCTGTTCTAAGGACACTATGTGATACACAGGCTTAAGTGATTTTATAGTTTTTAACTTCATATTAAATTTGTTGTTATTCTTTTTTCTAGTATTGTGATATTGATGTTGCAATATTTGTTTTATTGATAATATTATTCTAGTTTCTGTTCGTTATGTTATGATAATTTTTAACAGTTTTGTCTGCTTTTGTTTTTTGTTATTATCTAAATTTTTTAAAAGTTTTAGTTCTTTCTCTCTCTTATATAAGCATAATTTGGTAATTTTAAGCTCAAAATCAATTATTAGCTTAGATAAGATATACATTTGTGTATCAAATTTATTCTGAAGATATATATGCATTCGATGAAATTAAAAGCCAAAGGATAGTTTTTGAATAATCGAGAAATAGAAGGCATAATAAGATAATGTAGTTGCAATGTTAAAAGATTTTATCAATTTTATATCATCTAAAACATTTGTTTAACTTTCGTCTTCCTTAAATATGTAATTTTAGCTTTATCAGACGAAAATATAAAAAGAAAAGAAGGGGGACGGTAAGTAACAAAATTACAATGTCGTAATATTCATGTTGAATCATAGAACTGTAATAAACTAGAAAATAACATACTATAATTAAGCCTGGCACACGGAATAAAAATAACATAAAAAGTGACAAAGTGACATAGAAAACGATCTAAAAGATAAGATTAAGTGGAAACTACAACGTTTTTTTTTTTTTTACAGGTTATGGGATGTAGTGCACAGTGAGAAGCATCTGCATTGGGTATTTGAATTCCTAGTCGTGGATCTGAAGAAGCACATGGATTCTTTTCCAGAATTTGCATAGGATCTTTGCCAGATGAAGTTGATTTTTGTCTGTTGATCTTAAAAAAAATAAATAGTACATTTCATATAAGTTGCAGGCCATTTTCCTGATTATCTTACTAGACTTTTTGAGGATGTTAAACGAGTTATGTCAATATCTTACTCTTCATTCACCATGTGTGATTTCCAAACGAAGTTCCAATATTCCACAACCTCGTATCAGATGTTTGGTATAAATTTCCCGTCTTTAATATCTACGTCATTTTGCGTCAGTGCCATTTTACTTCTGGATGTTCTTTGTAAAACATATTTGTTGTGTTACATATCTTTATCTATCAGTTAACTTTCCTTTTTGCGGATGTTTGTCCATCAAATTCTTCATATGCATTGCGTACTGTATTCTCATAGAGTTCTTCATCGAGATTTGAAATCACAGATTTCATTGAGAGACGTCGCAAAAATGCACTAAAGCTTGCAGGTTTGGGATTAGCCAAAGGATTTGGCTTCCAGTCAGGAAATTTTTTCATGAGGCATGAACAATATACTGTACATAATGGCTTCCTTCTTTGTTCATAGGGTAGCTGATAATTAATTTGAGATCTCCAAGACTCTTTCCTTTCCCATTTTTTGGAAGCATCTTCCTAGAGAGCTATTAGGATTAAAACATTTTTTACTCTTACATGATCTTAAAACTTGTGGCCCAAGCGTTCGTACTGAGTGCACACGATCATTAAAGGTTAGAGGTTTACAAGGTTATTAACAATACTAAGATTATAAATTTATTCTTAATATGATCCTCCTCTTAGATTGAGTGGTTGTTGATTCTCCTTTTAGGTCCGAAGGTTAATACGACAATTAATTTATCTTTATTATCATCTTGACTAGCATGTTTTTATTACCACAGTTGTTTATTAAACGAGCATAAACATAACAACTGTAATAGTAAATCTATAATATGTATAAAACCTACAAAAATCATTACCGTTGAAAAACAACTATGCAACAAAATTTAAAATTTTTTAAATTAATTTTCCATAAATGAGTTAGATATGTTATATATATATATATATATATAAATTAATCTAAGATCTTCATACCTTATAAAATTGGAACTGCACTTCTGACAAAAAATCGCTTGACAAAACTACTACTAAGAATTGTGTTCAGAATAGTTTTAATGTCACGCCCCGGAGTACGGGAGGTGACGTGGCGGAATATTTAGATCAATTAAAAGAGAACTTAATCGAAATTAAGGGTTTAAAAATCCCATTAAGCAAGAAACAAAGAAGATTTTTCCACCACATTTTTATAAAGGAATTTAAAATCATTAATCAAATAACAATAATTGAATAAAAACCGCGAATATGGGTTCCACAACCCACAACTTGTGCACACACATGGACCTGACAATATCACAAATACAATTACAGTCCAGAACAAATAAAGTTGAGCCTTACATGCCTTGAATTAATAATACTGAATATAAATAAATTCTCCTAGTGCTCCTGAGTCCGGTCTGAAGAATCTCCTCCAAACCTATATGGAAAACCACCTAGAAGGGGGGGGAGAATTTAAAACAATAAAACGTGAGCGAAAGGCTCAGTAGGACTAGGTTTTATAAAATAATTTGATGCAAAGAAACAAAACATTATCAGGAGTATACAGAAATAAAACGTTAGATAAATAAATAAATAAATTGAGTAGAACCGTTCTGACACAGAACAGCCTACTCGTCAAATCAAAACACCAATTTACTTTTACCTAGGCAAACCATGATATCACCACCGTAGTGGCCCAGCTGGGTTTCGGGACCTGCCCCCAAGGTCGTTCGTCACACGACCCGATCTCTGATATGGCATCATGCCTTAGTGTTTGTTATCATTATCATTCAAACCCAATTACCGAGTATTGTCAATTACGTTCATTATGAAATTCATTTCATAATCACGGTGTATTAAAATACTACCGATAAAACCATTTCCAAACAACCGTTGAGAACATTTTGATAGAAATCACTTTCAAAGCCAAATCATTTCAAAACCAGGCTACCAAAGGAATAGGATAGAAGTCCTACCTCAGTACTCGTGCCGGTACCCCACACCGTAATCCCGGTCCGCTATACGTTAGCTCCACGGAACCACGAACAATCCTAGATACAAACTAAGCCGATCAATATCTAGTTCGAGACATTCTATGTTACTAAATCATTTCATGATGTCCTAGTGTGCCATTTGTATCATTAAAATCATCCTATAAGGTTGGGATTTAAATTAGGGTTCAAAACAATGAAATCGGGTAAAAATCACAAAATTTTCCATGCCTCGGTCGGCCTGCCGGACGCCCTGCTTCGGCCTGCCGAACTGCACAGTTCGGCCTGCCGGAAACAAGGTTCGGCCTGCCGAACATTGCCCCAGATTCGGCCTGCCGATCGGAAGAACACCGGCCTGCCGATCATCACTCCGGCCTGCCGAACATGAACTTCGGCCTGCCGAACTGGGAAAATCCAGAAATCCCAGCCACGGGTTTCTCGATCCCCAAAATCCAAATCTGAATTCCAACCTGTTTTTCTCAATTCCCAGGCATGAAAAATAACTATAGTTGATAGAAAAACATTCTAAAACATGTTTGGAATCATTTAAACAACATTTGAACTCAAAATCTTCAAAAATCCGAAAATGAGAAAAAGAGGAGAAAAATGAAAATCTTGAATCCAATCCGTTTTTCTTCAATCTAGGTTTAGATTCTAGTTGTTCTAAGCTCATTTAACACAAATCCACGGTTTTCTAAGCTTAAACAAACTTAGATTTCAAAAACACACAAATTCGAAAATTTTGTAAAAGTTTAGAAATTTCGAATCTAACCTCGAATCGAAGCTTCAATCCGCGTTCTCGGTCGCCGAATCACGTCCCCGAGCTTCCTCCTTGCTGTTCCGAAGCTTGGATTCGAATGGAAACCAAAATTTTTTGAAGAAATTAGAGAGAGAGAGAGGCTGCCGAGAGGGAGAGTGAAGAGAGAGAGAGAGAGTTCGTGAGAGTGAGGAGAGAGAGAGAGGAAAGGAAAATAAATAGAGAAAATCGGTGGGCGGTTTTACTGTGCGAAAACCATGTGCCGCCCACGGTTTTGTAAAACAGAGTATTTTTAACATTTTACAAATTGTTGTGTTTTAAAACTCAAAACATCATTTTAAAACAAATGAGAAATCATTTGAATACATCAGTTTAACAAAACAACCAAAATTCAAAATCCAACCAAATAATCTAATTAAAGTTAAAACTTTAATTATGGCACACTAATTCATCATTTACATTACATTAATGTTAAATAAATTTCGGGACGTTACAGCTCTCCACCCCTAAAAGAAATTTCGTCCACGAAATTTACAACTCATTTCAGAAACAAAACAAATGCGGATACAATTCCCGCATATTCGATTCTAGTTCCCAAGCGGCTTCATCAACCCCGTGATGCTGCCACACGACCTTTACCAACGGTATCTCACGACGACGCAAGCTAATCACTTTCCGGTCGATGATCTGAATCGGCACTTCTTCGTACGTCGTATCCTCCTGAACCTGCACATCGCGAAACGAAACTATCTTATCCTGCTCAGGTGGACACTTCCTAAGCATCGACACATGAAACACATCATGCACATGAGAAAGTTCGGGCGGAAGATCAAGCCGATAAGCGACCACGCCAACACGCTGAGTGACCTCGAACGGCCCAATATACCTCGGCGCGAGCTTCCCACTCACTCCGAACCGCATAGTTCCCTTACGAGGTGACACCCTCAAGAGAACAAAATCTCCAACCGCGAATTCTAAGGGTCTACGTCTCCTATCCGCGTAGCTCTTCTGCCGACTCTGAGCTGCCCTCAACCGATCTCGAATCACCGCGACTTTCTCGTTGCTATCACGAATCTCTTCCGGCCCAAGAATAACTCTATCTTCCGGCTCGGCCCAACACACAGGTGACCGACACGGTCGCCCATACAATGCCTCAAATGGTGCCATACTGATACTCGCCTGATAACTGTTGTTGTACGCGAACTCCGCCAAATGCAAATGTTGCTTCCAATTTCCGCCGAAGTCCAACGCACAAGCACGCAACATATCCTCGAGAACCTGAATAACCCGCTCAGACTGCCCATCAGTCTGAGGATGAAACGCCGTACTGAAGTTCAAATCCGTACCCAAAGCCCCCTGAAAACTCCTCCAGTACTTGGCATTAAACCTGGTGTCTCGATCAGAGGTGATGGACAAAGGAACTCCATGCAACCTCACAATGTTTTGCATATACAACTCCCCGAGAGTCTTCCTGGAACACGTCGACCTAAACGGAATGAAATGCGCCGATTTCGTCAACCTGTCGACCACAACCCAAACTGCATCATGCCGCTGCTCCGTCCTCGGCAAACCTGTGAGAAAATCCATCGTCACATGCTCCCATTTCCACCCTGGAATAGGAAGCGGCTGAAGCTGACCTGCAGGCTTCTGATGCTCGGCTTTCACCTGAAGACACGTCAAACACTTGGCCACGTACTCGCGAACATCTTTCTTCATGCCTCTCCACCAATAGTGCCTCTTCAAATCACGATACATCTTGGTGCTCCCTGGATGAATAGCGAACTGAGACCTATGAGCTTCATCTAGAACGGCTTTCGTCACCTCGGCGATAACTGGAACTGCAAGACGCTCCCGGAAGTACAACGATCCATCTGCATGCACGCTCCATTCTTCAAACTGCTCCCCGTTCTGAATCCGCGACCAAATCCCCTGCAAATGTCGATCCTGCCACTGACCTTGCTTCACCATCCGAACAAGAGCTGGAGTCGCTTTCACGTGATATAACAAAACTCGATCACCGTCATCACGATACTGTAGCCGATACTCACTCACTGTCGCATCCCTGCTCCAGTCCTCAAAAATCAAACAAGCGAGAATCCCTGAAGACCTCCTGCTAAGCGCGTCCGCGACCACATTAGCTTTTCCAGGATGATACTGCAACGCGAAATCATAATCCTCCATGTACTCTACCCATCTGCGCTGCCTCAAGTTGAGATCCCTCTGAGTGAACAAATGCCTCAAACTCTTGTGATCGGAGAAGACCTGAAACGACGCTCCATACAAATAACATCTCCAAATCTTCAGCGCGTAGATCACCGCTGCAAGCTCTAAATCGTGAGTAGGATAATTCCGCTCGTGAGGTCGTAGCTGTCTCGATCCGTACGCAACCACACGTCCATGCTGCATCAACACGCATCCAAGTCCACGCCCTGAAGCATCAGCATAAACCTCATACGGCTCGTCACTACTAGGAATAACTAATACTGGAGCTGAAGTCAACCGGTTCTTCAATTCCTGAAAAGCAGACTCACAGTCTTCATCCCACTCAAACCTGACATTTTTCTTGGTCAACCTCGTCAACGGAGCTGCAATCTTCGAAAAGTCCTTTACAAATTTCCTGTAATATCCAGCAAGACCTAAGAAGCTGCGAATCTCCGCTACATTCCTTGGTCGTTCCCACTCCAATATAGCTTCAATCTTGGACGGATCCACTGAAATACCATGCTCCGAGATGACATGACCCAGAAATTTGACCTCGGTCAACCAGAACTCACATTTTTCCCTCTTAGCATACAACTGGTGCTCCCGCAAAGTCTGAAGCACGATCCGAAGATGCTGCTCATGCTCCTCCCATGTCTTAGAATACACAAGAATATCATCGATGAACACGATCACAAACTGATCCAGATACGGCCTGAATATCCTGTTCATCAGATCCATGAAAGCTGCTGGAGCATTCGTCAACCCGAAAGACATAACCAGAAACTCGAAGTGCCCATACCGAGTCCTAAAAGCTGTCTTGGGAATATCCTCTTCCTTGATTCTGAGCTGATGATAACCTGACCGTAAATCAATCTTCGAGAAGTACCGCGAACCTCCCAACTGATCAAATAGCTCATCAATCCTAGGCAAAGGATACTTGTTCTTCACCGTAACACGGTTCAGCTGCCGATAATCCACACATAACCTGAGAGTCCCATCGTGCTTCTTAGCAAACAAAACTGGTGCTCCCCACGGAGATGTGCTATTCCGAATATATCCTTTATCAGCAAGCTCCTGAAGTTGCTTCCTCAATTCCTTCATTTCTGCCGGCGCCATCCGATAAGGTGCCATAGAAATCGGTGATGTCCCTGGAAACAACTCGATACCAAACTCAATTTCCCGATACGGTGGCAATCCTGGCAACTCGTCGGGGAAAACATCCTCGAACTCACCAACCACCGGAATCGCTACACTACTACTCGAAACATAGGGCTCGCAATCTAGATTGGCAAGAAAAGCAAAACAATCTAGATTCCTTCGCCCTCCTAGACATGACTTCATGAGACGCTCACTCATTAGCCAATCACCACCACCCTGGTAAGTGATTACCGTCCCCCTATCAGACACTAGGGTCACTTTTCTAAGTTGGCAGTCCACAACTGCACTATACCTGGACAACCAGTCCATTCCTAGAATCACATCATAGGAACTCATGGGGAGTATAATCAAATCACTTTTCAAAATCTCATCCCCAATCTTTATTTTACAAGATTTACACATATGATTTACACACACCCGCCCCAAGGGAGAAATTATAGCTAGGGGTTCATTAAACTCTTCTATCTCTAATCCCAAGGCATGTACAAAAGAACTCGAAATGAGAGAATGAGATGCACCGGTATCAAATAGAACGCGTGCTAGAGATCTGGAAACCAAGATCATACCATCAACAACTGCGTTACCAGTCTGAGAATCTGACCCTCCAGATGCCATCGCATGAACCTGCACTGGCGCTTTTCCTTTTCCTCTACCGACATTGCTGGGTCCTGCATTATTCGGTCGATACTGCTGAGATGGAGACAACTGCACACTACCTGCACTCGGAGCTCTATACTGAGGAACACTGCGCTGGAAATACTGCTGCTGCTGTCCCCGTGCCGGATATGTGAATTGCTGAGGAGAAAACTGCGGATACTGCAACTGCGGGTACTGCGGAGGCGGAGGTAGGGTCTGAGGCTGAGGCTGAGATGAACGACTGGCATCCTCCCCGGTCTGCGATCCAAGACGAGCACTCCTGATTGGGCAATTCCTCTTGATGTGTCCGGGCTGCTGACAGAAATGACAATGGAAGCTGTAGGGATTGCTGCGCCCGCTGCCAGACGAACTGCTGCTACCACTGGTCGCACCGCCTTGCTTGCTTTTCCCCGGAGTTGGACGACTACTGGTGCTCTTCCTGCCACTCCTCTGCGGTCCTCCTGAAGCCTTGGCTCGATCTTCACAATACTGCACGTAATCATTCTCCACGGAGATCGCCGACGACACAAGCTCTCCGAAACTCCTAAGCCGTAGAGCAACCAACTGCCGCCGAATAGGAGCCTTGAGTCCTTCCTGGAACTTGATGCATTTCTCGCGCTCCGATGCCACAGCTGATGGAGCAAACCTAGCCAACTCGCTAAACTTCGCCTCATACTCCCGAACTGAAAGATCACCCTGCTGCAATCTATAAAACTCAGCTGCCTTCTGGTCTCTATATCCCTGCGGAAAATACCGATCATAGAACAGCTCCTCAAACTTGTTCTAACCAATATCGCCACCGCGCTCCAGACGCTTAGTTTGTTTCCACCAGGTGTTAGCGCCACCCTCGAGCTTATACGCCGCAAACTCTACACGATACTCCTCAGGCACACCAAGGGTATCAAGATGCTTCAAAATCGAATCCAACCAATACTCTGCTAACTGCGGATCCCCATTGCCATCAAAAGTCGGAATAGACGCCCGCCGAAATTCCTTAAAGAAGGCATGCCGACTACCAACACTGGAATCTTCCGGTCTAGTCCTGGCTGCCATCTGCCGGAAAGCTGCCATCATAGACCTCATCAGGCCCTCATCATTTCCGAACTCCGCGTCAGCTGTCGAATGACGTCTAGGTGCCATTCTCTCACTTCTGAAAACAAAATTTGGACTGTCAGAGGTATTTCATTGTCAAACCTATGTGTGCACAATTCCCAAGGTTCATAACCTTGAGCTCTGATACCATTCTGTCACGCCCCGGAGTACGGGAGGTGACGTGGCGGAATATTTAGATTAATTAAAAGAGAACTTAATCGAAATTAAGGGTTTAAAAATCCCATTAAGCAAGAAACAAAGAAGATTTTTCCACCACATTTTTATAAAGGAATTTAAAATCATTAATCAAATAACAATAATTGAATAAAAACCGCGAATATGGGTTCCACAACCCACAACTTGTGCACACACATGGACCTGACAATATCACAAATACAATTACAGTCCAGAACAAATAAAGTTGAGCCTTACATGCCTTGAATTAATAATACTGAATATAAATAAATTCTCCTAGTGCTCCTGAGTCCGGTCTGAAGAATCTCCTCCAAACCTATATGGAAAACCACCTAGAAGGGGGGGGAGAATTTAAAACAATAAAACGTGAGCGAAAGGCTCAGTAGGACTAGGTTTTATAAAATAATTTGATGCAAAGAAACAAAACATTATCAGGAGTATACAGAAATAAAACGTTAGATAAATAAATAAATAAATTGAGTAGAACCGTTCTGACACAGAACAGCCTACTCGTCAAATCAAAACACCAATTTACTTTTACCTAGGCAAACCATGATATCACCACCGTAGTGGCCCAGCTGGGTTTCGGGACCTGCCCCCAAGGTCGTTCGTCACACGACCCGATCTCTGATATGGCATCATGCCTTAGTGTTTGTTATCATTATCATTCAAACCCAATTACCGAGTATTGTCAATTACGTTCATTATGAAATTCATTTCATAATCACGGTGTATTAAAATACTACCGATAAAACCATTTCCAAACAACCGTTGAGAACATTTTGATAGAAATCACTTTCAAAGCCAAATCATTTCAAAACCAGGCTACCAAAGGAATAGGATAGAAGTCCTACCTCAGTACTCGTGCCGGTACCCCACACCGTAATCCCGGTCCGCTATACGTTAGCTCCACGGAACCACGAACAATCCTAGATACAAACTAAGCCGATCAATATCTAGTTCGAGACATTCTATGTTACTAAATCATTTCATGATGTCCTAGTGTGCCATTTGTATCATTAAAATCATCCTATAAGGTTGGGATTTAAATTAGGGTTCAAAACAATGAAATCGGGTAAAAATCACAAAATTTTCCATGCCTCGGTCGGCCTGCCGGACGCCCTGCTTCGGCCTGCCGAACTGCACAGTTCGGCCTGCCGGAAACAAGGTTCGGCCTGCCGAACATTGCCCCAGATTCGGCCTGCCGATCGGAAGAACACCGGCCTGCCGATCATCACTCCGGCCTGCCGAACATGAACTTCGGCCTGCCGAACTGGGAAAATCCAGAAATCCCAGCCACGGGTTTCTCGATCCCCAAAATCCAAATCTGAATTCCAACCTGTTTTTCTCAATTCCCAGGCATGAAAAATAACTATAGTTGATAGAAAAACATTCTAAAACATGTTTGGAATCATTTAAACAACATTTGAACTCAAAATCTTCAAAAATCCGAAAATGAGAAAAAGAGGAGAAAAATGAAAATCTTGAATCCAATCCGTTTTTCTTCAATCTAGGTTTAGATTCTAGTTGTTCTAAGCTCATTTAACACAAATCCACGGTTTTCTAAGCTAAAACAAACTTAGATTTCAAAAACACACAAATTCGAAAATTTTGTAAAAGTTTAGAAATTTCGAATCTAACCTCGAATCGAAGCTTCAATCCGCGTTCTCGGTCGCCGAATCACGTCCCCGAGCTTCCTCCTTGCTGTTCCGAAGCTTGGATTCGAATGGAAACCAAAATTTTTTGAAGAAATTAGAGAGAGAGAGGCTGCCGAGAGGGAGAGTGAAGAGAGAGAGAGAGAGTTCGTGAGAGTGAGGAGAGAGAGAGAGGAAAGGAAAATAAATAGAGAAAATCGGGGGGCGGTTTTACTGTACGAAAACCATGTGCCGCCCACGGTTTTGTAAAACAGAGTATTTTTAACATTTTACAAATTGTTGTGTTTTAAAACTCAAAACATCATTTTAAAACAAATGAGAAATCATTTGAATACATCAGTTTAACAAAACAACCAAAATTCAAAATCCAACCAAATAATCTAATTAAAGTTAAAACTTTAATTATGGCACACTAATTCATCATTTACATTACATTAATGTTAAATAAATTTCGGGACGTTACATTTAACCAACTAGTCTTCCTTGTTATTCTCATTACAATTTGAAAATCTTTTAAAAAATTTTAAACTTTTAGCATTGACAAATTTGAAAACTGTCGTTGCTAAAAAAGTGCTAACGTCATGCGGCTTCTATTCGTGGCCTTAATAACTGGCTATGACTAAATTGCTCGGAAGGTTTCCAACCTTTTTAAAAAAGTGTGATTTCATCCCAACATTTTTTTATTTAACTAAATCTAACCATTAAAAAAATATGCGATTTGATCTCTAGTTGTTTAATTTTAGACTAAAACACAAGTTTTAACAACTTTCACAAGGTATTTAGTAAAATATTTAATATTTTTTAAAAAATTAAAATTAAAACATAAAAAGGCAAAAATTACTCTAAAAATAAAAAATTAGCAAAAAAAAGAGCAAAATAAGAAATCTACGTTTTGAATCAAAATTCTCGTTTAGCAAAACTGGGTCTAAAATTTCTCTATCTCTCTCCGTACCCTCTCTCTCTCTATGTTCAAAAAAAAAAAATAGAAATCAGAAATCTCAGCTAAAAAGCTTGACCATTCGTCAACAGAAACCAAAAATCTCCCCTCTCTTTATCCTGTCCCTACCGCTGGAAACAATGTGTGCGCGAGCCGCCGCTGGCAACAATCTGGGGTTCATTGAGGCTGTGGCCGATGGCGATGGAGGTGAAGTTGCAGAGGCCGTAACCATGAAAGTTGTAGGGCATGGGAGGGAGAGGGCGCCAAGTGAGGGTCTAGGGGGTCGAAGAGGTCAGGGGAGACGACGGCGGGGTCTTTGTTAGAACCATGGAGCTACAAGAGTTTTTTATGTTTTTAAAAGGTGTTTGATAATCTCGGTTAGTATCATAGTTGTGATTACTAAATAATATAAAACTTTTACATACTATAATAAAAAATAAAAAATTATTATAGTATAAAATTCTTATATATTACAGTATTTTAAACCATAAATATAGTTTTAACCATACTTTCTAAACATCCTGTTAATCTTCCCTAACTGGGTTTTGATGGAAATCATCAATCGATTTTGGGTTAAGAATTAAGGACAAAAAAAAAAAAAAAAACCTTTGAAAAATTCACCACACCTCCCTTTGTTTTCCATTCAAAGTCGATCACACCTCCCTCTGGCAGCAGCGACAGATTTAGGCTCACGCCAGTGAGATCTCTTCCTTCTCGGATCTAAGACAGATTTTTTTGTTAGCATAGCATTTGAGGAAGAAGATGACGATTTAAGGGTAAAAAAACAGAATGATCTTCAATTTTTTGTGAGATTGAGATCTGGTATTTTAAATGGTTTTATGTTTTGATGAGTAATTGAATGTTGCGTCTGAAGCAGAAAGAGCAAAAAATTTGAAAATCATTCAGCTTTGAATGTTGGGATTAAATGATTGAATGTGATCCACAATGAATGATTTTCGTTTTTTTTTCCTTCTCAGCCTTTTTTTTTTGTTTCATTTTTTATTTTAATATTGATGTTAAAGATGTTGACTTATTTAGGGGTATTATAGTTTTTTTAAAATTATTTTTTAGGCTCATTTAGTAATTTTAATTAACAATGATTTACAAAACTTTTTAATCTAAAATTAAACAGTTGGAAACCTAATACACTTTTTGTTAACCGATAGACCCAATTAAATAAAAAAATTTAAGATAAAATCACATCCTTTTAAAAAGGTTAAAAACTTTCTAAATAATTTACTCAATTTTTTAGCGACTATTTTTTTAGCGACGAATGTAGTTGATAAAGGCTTAAATTCTTGTAGTGTGTTTGAAGCAAGTGACAGACAAATGGGACATTTTCTATTGGTATTACAGTATTTACCTTGTTTTTTGCATTGATTTTACGGTTGTGTTTAAGTTTGTGATATAAAAATAATAAAATTCTGCACTCTTCTATGTCCTTAATTTTTTTTTATCATGGGCATAATCATCAACTCTTGCGAGAAATTATAAAAGAACTAGAGCTTTCTACTATAAGGAATATGCATTGATACTACATTTTTTTTTAATGTTTAAGCTGATCAAAATTTTATTAAAATAAAAAATTATTCAAAATTAACCCTTATAAAGAGCGACACATCAAAGTAGTCTCAAACCAATAAAGGTTTTTATATATTCTATCCGAGATATTATATACTCCATGAAAGATATCTATAACATGAGTTCAAAGACGGTATATTACATAGAAAGGATACAAAGAGACCATTTGATATTATTTTTAAAATAGGTGAAAATATTTTTGTTTTAAAAAATAAATTTTTTTTAAAAATTATACTGAGAGTGTTTTTAAAATTTTTTTCTTGAAAAACGTATGAAAATATTTTTAAAAATTTATAAGAACAAAAACAAATGGGGTATTTGTTTTGGCCTACATGATTAACGCAAAATTTATTAAACATTTATTTAACAATATGCTTTAAGAGTGTTGATATAAAAATAGTGCACAATACAACACTAAAATACTCTCAATCACACAATTAAAAGTAATTAAATGGCTAAAACAGCGTACTTTTCCAATAAGCGAAACACAATCAGCTCTGCGGAATATTATACAACCGACAGCAATCACGCAACTTGAGTTTCACATTACTTAAAAGAAGAAAAACATTTTTTTGGGATCAGCGTGTTGTGCTTTGTGCTCCCTCATTAAATTATTAAAAAAAAAAAAAAAAGATTCTGCTTTGGGCCTTTATGCTTTGTCCCCATCGCTTTTGTGCTTGTATGTAGACTATACGTCCGGATGAAGAATAAAGAGAATAAACAATTAAGGCTGTCCATTAAAATAAGTTCAAAATAAGTTGCTATTTGATATGTTAATACTGAAAATTTGAGACTTGAAAATGATTATCTATACTGGCTTTTAGTTTGACTACGACTGTCATATAGTGTTACTGTGTATTATTTAGCCACATGATATGATTGCACTTTAGACCATCTTCAATATAAATGTTAATATCAATGCTAATTGTATATTTGTCATAAAAAAATATATAAAAATAGTATATTTGATATGTTATTTTATTTTGTACTTTAATACAAAATCCTATTTAAAATGTTATATTTATCTTTTATCGTAATTATTAAATCTTAAAACTTACAAAAATGAACTTTTAATATTAAATAATTAAAAAGTGATATTGTTTTAATTGTTAAGGTAAAAAAAGTTAATTTATCAACCAATAGATTTTTATACTTAAATATTAAATTTGCTATTGACCTATCAATTTAGCAATGTATTAGAGATTTTTTTTTATAAAAAATGAAAATTGCTATTTTTCACCTCTTCCACACATATCACCTCTCTTTGTTTTGCAACATATAGAAGTGAGAAGTGAAATATGATATTTTTATTTAATAACAATGTCGTTAAAAATGTATATGATTACTTTGGTATCTAGCTAAGAGAGTTAGCTATCGCAAAACAAAGTCTTCTATTATACAATGGAGACTTAAATTTTTTGTCTAAAATTCTTTGTCTTAAATGGTATCCAATCAATTAAATTATGATCTATTCTTTAAAAAATTTAAAGGCTTTATATATGAATTCTCCATTTAACCAAGCTATTTTTTTGCTGTCTGTTACTTTTTTTTTTCCTCTCTCTTTTTCCATGTACCTAAAATGAAAGTCACCTTGAGAGCAATAAAAAATTGAAAGGGAGAAAGGTGTTGCAGAGTGAAGAGATTATGCACATCTCAAAAAAGGGAAAGAAAAAAATAAAAGTAAATGTTAGTAAAAAGATAAGATGGCTAAATTAAAATAGAAGACTCGATTTAAAAGCTTTTAAAGTTTTTTTAATGACTAGGAAATATTGTACGTGCACACGCATGTCATTAGCATTTTTTGAATTTATTATTAATCAAAGAGCAGTTAAATTATGATGCTCGGGGAGAGGCCAACAAGTTTTAGGTAAAAAAGATGAAAATAAGGTAAATAAAGAAAAAGTAAGGAAATAGTCATGAAAGTAAAAAATATCATTGGCGGTCATCATCACGTGAATGCCACGAAGGTGGAGCCGAGATCTTATCTTCATTCACCATCACGTGGATGTTTACCACGAAGGTGGGTAACTAAATAAAATACAAACCAATCATTAATACAAAATTATTGAAAATCATCGTATTTGAAATAAATAACACGGTGAGACTCGCAAATATGAAAATGACATCAACAGTGACATCGGGATAAGTCGTACAGTACATGCATCATATCAAAGTTTCATAAAAAATACCATTTCTACTCAAAGAGCCAAGTTTTGATCCTAAGACCTTCCTTCCTCTTCAAACTTGGAAGGGGGATTTTTTAAAAAATAGGAAAACGTGAGAGGAAGACTTAATATGATAATTATTTAAAAACAAGTTATTTAAAAGTAGTTGTCAAAAATAGAGAATTGTTCACAATTCGTTCTAATTCAAATAAATCTCAAAGTCTTAACAAATCAATAAAACCACTTACTTGAAAGCAACTTGATAAAAGATCACCGTATGGGTTTTAGAAATCCGAAAGGAATATCGAAATACAATTCTTCAAAATAAAGAAAGAAATCATTCTTAAAAGGAAACATTTAAGAAATAAACTTTGGCCAAATCAATTTAAAAGAGGCTACCCAAGAAAGGGGATAGAAATATATGTATATCCTAACTCAATTGAAATTCCAATAACGTAAGCTCCAAATTGAATTCAACGTATGCTCCTTATATGTCTGAGACCTTAAAAACTGCATTTAAAATCAAAAATCACTTTCAATAAATATCATCATACTAATTTATTTAGCAGTGTGCCTTTTGATCCATAATAATCTTTTTCTTTGTTTTTGGGAAAAAGCATCTGCCAGTGGATGAGAGAAGCACACGTGACTAGCCCGTTTTCATCCAACTTAAGTGGCCATGTAATTTACAAAAAAATGACGGGCAAAAAAAAGGAAAAAAAAAAAAAAACGACGAGATGCTTTTAGGCTTTTACTACATATAATAGATATGTTACAATGTATTAATTATACATTATTTTTTTTTGAGACTGGCAACTTTGGCTAAATTATTTGAGTCCATAGAGCGGGATCAAATATTACTTTGGCTGCGGTCTAATGATGACAATATCCCTCATAATTTGTGATCACAACTAATCACATCGGAAAACCAAAAGGTTGTGGTCAATCACGGCCAATGTCATTGGGCATACATATCAATTTGGAGCCCTCAATGAGCTCTGCATGACATGAAAATCAGAGTATTCACGAATATATTCATATAACAAATATATCTTATTAATATTATGTTTCCTTCACCGAATTCCGTTCAATTTGTATATTTTTAAAGAAAAAATCATTCTCAAACTTTAGACAACCCATTTTCATAATATAGAACAATATAATCCGTCGTATAAATATTAGATACTTTCAATTATTGAATATTTACTTTATTATAATGTGCATAGTATTTTTAATTCAAACGAAAATGTAAAGCTCCCATATATTACAGTAAGTTTAATCAATTAATTTATAACAATTGGTTCTAATTGATGTTTTTAAACACTTTATAAGATAAATTTTATTGGGTGAATAATTTTATGGTGATATTTTATAAGGGTTTTAGGATGTATAAATTAAACCAATAATTTAAATCAATTTTAAATACTTGGTTAAAAATACTATAACATATAAAAATTTTATATTTTAATTTATTTTTTTAACATTGTTACATATAAAAATTTTACCTTACACAACTAAAAAGTTTTAGTGAAATTTGAAATTGTCAAAAAGGCACTAATAGTCTTTTCTGGTTATTTATGTATATCAAAACAAAATACGTCTTTTAACAATATAATATTATATATAAAGTAGATATTGATGAGTTCACGTGGGCTGCTAGGGTTAAGATAATCGCTAATCAATCACCCTCGGATTCGAAAGAGGGAAATGAAGCGGCAAAGGTACCCAAAAAAAAAAAAAAAAGTTACAAAAGAGGATGTGTTAGAAAATCTCGAGCATTATAATTGACCTAACAAAAAAGTTGGAATTTGAGAAGCTATTTGCTCCGAGGGCCTCCGTCTACACTAGAATAACAAGAGAAATTACACTAAATAATACCATTTTAATTGTTAATATAAATAAATAGCATATTTTTAAAAATATTTAAGTACATATAAAGTTACGTTTTTTTTAAATACTTGAATTTTAAATTTTAGCTTATCTTTTTTCTTCTTTTTCTTTTTCTCTTTTTTTTTGGTTTTTCATTATCTCAATGTTGTTTTGTGTTTTTCTCTACGTTATTTTATACTAAAATAAATATTGTTTTACTTATCATTATTATATTTTGTTCTATTTACTTTTAATCCCAATAAAAGTTGTCTAATTCCCTACTTCTCCCAAATAATAATTAGAGTTGTTGGCAATATTTTATTTTTTTCCTTAAAAAAGTGCTGTGAAGCGGCCATTTAGCAATCTATAGAGTTCATAAGATGGATGCAAACAATAAAAATCGTTGAATTCTAGGTAAGAGAGCCTGGTAGGTTGCCCTTAGTCATTATGCCACAAGCATTGATGATTATTTGATGGTGATAATTGTTGATACTCTTTGTTTAGCATGCTGGTTCGAACTCTTCAGTTAAAACCATCTACAATGTAAAGCAAAAAAGTAGGTATAGTGTAAAGCATTGAACAGCTACAGTTTTCTGAATCAAAGATGGTTTGAACACCCTTCCAAGCACTCTGTAAAATATATATCCTAAAAAGAAATTAATTGTCAATATGCATCTCAAGCATTGACATTTATGTCTTTTTTCAAAAAAATAAAAAACCAATCTTTTAGAGCATCACTAATGCAATGCTAAATTGACGTGTCAATAAGAAATTTGGCATTTCAATAAAAAAGCACTCTCCAATGCAATGCTATTTTTAATGTTAAATTGCTATATGCTAAACTTGAGAACAAGTTTGACAAATAGCAAATTTGGTATTGATTCTTATTGGTTTATAGGTTGACTTTTTTGTTTTAATAATTACAATATTCTCACTTTTTAATTATTTTAATATCAAAAGTTTACTTTTATAAATTTTAGGGTTTAATAATTATGACAAAAAGTAAATATCGCATTTCAAATAGCATTATGCATTTCAAATAGCATTCTTCAATGCAATATTAAATTGCTATATGCTACACTTGGTAACAAGTTTGACAAATAGCAAATTTGGTATTGATTCTTATTGGTTTATAGGTTGACTTTTTTGTTTTAATAATTACAATATTCACACTTTTTAATTATTTTAATATCAAAAGTTTACTTTTACAAATTTTAGGGTTTAATAATTATGACAAAAAGTAAATATCGCATTTCAAATAGCATTATGCATTGCAGTATAAAATAAAATTACACAGTAAATATGTTATTTTTATACTTTTTGATAGTATATATAACATTGATATTGATATTTGCATTAGAGATGCTCTCACAAAAGAAGCCAATATGCACCACTAAATTTGTACTATGAGATCTACTCCAAAGCTTAGAAGGATAAGGGCGATCATTGAACACCCGATTTAGTAAAACTCAACGGAAAAATATACCAAAATTTCAAGCTATCACTAGAAGTTTGATGGTAAAACCCTAATGGAGAGGGGGAAAAAAGTACTCGACTTAACTACTGGTTGAAGTTGACTTTACCCTTTGTTGTCACTAAAAGCCCCAAGTTGTCTAGATTTCTTGGAAATTACCTAGCCAACTTTTTCCTTTTTTATCTTTAGATATATAAAAGGTGTCTGCGCACGTTTCGTCATATGCTTAGTTTCGTTCATAGGGTTTTATTCCCTCTTTTTTTTTTGTTTTTGCTGCTTATTTTTTTTTTATTTTGTTTTGCTTTTTTTCCTTTGTCTTTTCCAATTTCTTTTCCTCTTAAAATTTTTATCCTCTATATTTTATAATATGTTTGATAAATAATTCTTTATTCTTCTAATTTGTCTATATTAGGCTATAGTTTTTGTTTTTATGGCATTATCAACTACTATTTCACTCACCATACAATCTTTCTAATTATCTATAAGGGTGTTTGGCAAAATCAATTCTAACAAAAACTTTTGGTCATTGTTGTGTAAAGCTCTTGCATTCTACAGTGATTATTAAAAAAATAATTTATGGCGTAAAGTTTTCAAATGCTATGGCTTTCAGTTCAAAAGTTCCATAGATACTTGCCAAAACCCTATATGTTAAAATAGCGTTCTTTTTTCAAACTATTTCTATAAATCAGTTATAATCAAAATTTTTAGTCATTATGTTGGAAAATGTGAACGTAGCAGAATTTTAAAAATTTTGAATCAAAGCCTTTTTCAAAATAGCAAGTTAGACATGCTATGTATATAAATTAATAAAAGATCTTTTGTACCTCTTAAGTAGACCAAAAACTATAGGAATTATGACGAGAAAAATCTACCAAAAGTGCTTCAACCAACTAGTCTTCCTTACTATTCTCTTTCCATGATCAGAATGCGGATGGTTGTACGTTGTTCAATTTTTCCTTAGGTGACCTCTCTTTTCAACCATAAAAGAAAACCAATAGCAAAATTTCAAGATGTTAAACAATAGCTCTATAGGAGTTCTAGAGTTTCTCTCTCTAAAATACTCTTTTTAAACTTCTCAAGTGATCTAAGAAACGATAGAAAATAGTTCCATTTATATAGTGATCAGATTGGGATTAGTCCTTATCAGATTTAACCATAAAATTTGAATCAGACTCAAAATCCATGCTGAAAATGCGTGAAACACTTTTTGTTGAAAAACTGGGTGTGGTCGACCGTGCCTTTCTAATACGGCCGACCGTGGCGTTGCAGCCAAGTTACCAGACATGTTTTTCGTACTTCTCAGATATCTGATTCATCGAATTTGAATTGATTTGATAAATTCTGTCTTATTTGACCTCGTTATCTTTTATAGAACCTCAATTTTAATTCAAATAAGCTAATGGAGAAGTTATATAATTAAAACAATCATATATAGATAATCTAATACAAATAAAATCTATTTTAAATAATTCAACATGTTTATCTTGAATTAATTTTATGAATTAATTCAACTAATAAACAAACATGAATTATTAAATCCATTGTATTGAATTTTGGCCAAACTAATAAATAACATAAATTACCCATCTGTAGGAAAAACATGTATCGTTATAAGAAATATTATAAGCTAACAAAGGGGACCTAATGGACATATATAGATCAAGCTCTTATAATTATAAAATAACATATCCCCGATACGTATATTTTACAATTATCAACTCTAAAGCTGTAATGACCAAAAAATCTAAAATTAATAAGTACGATCATGGAAGAAAATATCGGTATAGGTAGAAATATTGATACTCTATTTTTATAGAAATATTGTAAAAAATATCGATATCAATAGAATTATTGAAAAAATTTATGAAAATTATGGAAATTTACATTAGAACATGATTTTAATACTTTCTGATAGCATGAACATTAAAAAGATACATAAATATATAAGTTTCACATAACAAAAATCATACATGTTACATTTCTTAATACCAAAAGGAAGTTCTATGAGGCTCAAATGTGGTCGAGATCCCATCTTGATTCAAACAGTATTCGTACCATGACATATTATTTGAATAATGTTGAATAAAGTTACAAACATGCTACATATAAGTTTGTTGATCACTTTTCACTTTATTTCTATAAATTAGAAATTGTGAATTCTCCCAATTGTTTACCTGAGAAGGCGATGCTATGTTCGGATCAAGAATAAAAATATCGATATTGGTAGAAATATCAGTACTCGAAATTTATAAAAATTTTGAAGAAAATATTGAAAAAGTTACAAAAACTATGAATATTTACTTTATATTAAAAATATGATATAAACTAAGATTGTGTAAAAAAATAATATTCTACAACCCATGATAAATCAATATTTTTATTGATTATTATTAAGTAAAATTTTCCTTAAATTTTAGCGTTCGAACAAAAATTTTTCAATATTTTTAAAATTTCCTCCAAAATTTTAGAATTTCTAAAGTCTCAAAATGTCCTCTAGGAATAAATTAAAACACCTTTAAAAATTTTTTAAAAATTTTGATAAATATAAAAAAAAAATTGTTTACATCAAAAGATTAATTAATGATTTTTCATAATTACTCTATTAAGTACTCGAGAAAGTACAAGCTTAGAATTTGTAAACACACAATTTAAAAGTCTTAATAGCCATAAGACTTCAGAAATAAAAAATATTATGAATGCATAATTTTATGTACATTATATATGAAACATATAGCAAATGTGATGTAATGATAGTACACTTAAATAATTAAAAATAATTATTTAATGTACTAAATTAAAATTTTATGATTCAATAATTTCATAAATGAGCCAAAGTAATGACATTTATAAGAATCTCAATTAGAATATTTAAATTGAGATTATTTGATAAAAGGAATTTCCAACTCCATACAATTATACGGAATTCCTATACGATGCCATTTCAAGTCAACATGTAATCAATAACTAATACCATGACAAAGAAATGTTAAGCATAAAGTTTATATATGTAAGATTGATCTCGATTTTCATGAGATCACATGACATGACAAGCATTTTCTAAGTCATAAGAGTTATTGGAAATTCATGAATGCATGATGTCTTGTAAGTGCACAATAAATTACTTACAAGTGTAGATAAATGTGCGAAATTTATAATAATAATAATAAATTATTATTATTATTATAAAAACGTTAGTGGAATTCACAAACATTGCATAGGCCTTTAGAGGCAAATGCAAAATCACAAATGGGTAAATTTCATGCTGTAAGGTGATTATGAAAAGTTTAAAGATCATTCATAGATTAGATGTGGAGTCATAAATGACATTTTACAAGGATCAGTTCGGGTTATAATCGTAAAACACGTAACGTGCTAAGTCTAGATTTTGAATTAAATTGACTTGTAGATAGTCAATTTAATTTACAAAAAATCTTTATAAATTATAACAATTATTTTTAAGGTAAAATAAAAAGTTTATAATATGAAAATTTTTAATAAAAAATATATGTTTTAATTAACATTTTAAAGTTTTAAAAGTTATAAAATTATTTTGATCAAAGTTCTAAATACATAGTATTATTTTTTTTTTAAAAAAAGAGAGTAAATGTGGTAAATACAATTAATCACCAGTTTTGAAGTCGAATGTGTCAAAGTTGGTTATTTTAGAATAAACTCACAAAATCCATAAAGTATGGATAATTCATGAAAATGATTTTAAGACAGTATGAATATTTTGATAAGACAATAATACAATAAGAAAATTAGAATTTATGCAATTGTTTTTAAAGAGCAAGAATATTACAGTTTTAGAAAGTAAAGCTATGTTTATAGAAATTTAAAGTTTACAGATCAAATTTGATCAATCCAACACGATATAGAATTAGACTATAAGGTCTCATTGTCTATAATACATGGACACAAAAAAAAAAAAAAGCCAATAGAAATCAGCCACACTCTCTCAACTTTCTTTCTCTCCTTTAGCTTAGTCCAAGAATCTAGTGTTGGTCTTTGAAACTTCCTGCACCAACAAAAAGCTTTCATCAAGCTGAGTCCAACAGTGTGCCATGCCACCCACAACTCTATCGGAGGAAGCCACACTTGCCAATCAAAATGATAGAAATATCCAAAACTTTTCGACGAGATATATTTGTTGTCCAGCATCCAATCAACATGATTCTTCTTCCTACATAACTGCCATGATGAGTAGAACAAGATCCAAGCTTGGTTGCACCTCAAAAAGCTATCGAAGAGCTCCACCCATGTACCCCCCCATCACTGTCGTCATGCCATTGTTAACCTTGTTGTTCTAGGGGAAGTTGAAGCACACTGCCCAGCCTAAAAGAATCAGGGGGAGAAGACATGCAAGATGCCCTACCCAATTGCACAATTGTGTCACCACTCATGGGAGACCGAGGATGCCCGTCGCCACCGTCGTGGGAGAACTTGATTCCAAATATTCTAGTAATGTTGAGTCAAATTGACACTTCAAGCAAGTCTAGAATAGCACGAGTATCATGTATGTGCCTCCAATTTCATCAAACTTGCACGGGAAGAAGGAGAATGAGCTCTGCCATGGAGCGCCACTGTGAGGAGGGTGGGTCCACCATTCTAGGTGGTGGTGAGACACACCACCCATGCCAAAACATTCAGAGGATGCCGAGGATCATTTTGCCCCTCTCAATTTCATGGTAATGCGACTGTTCGTCGAAATCCAAGAACGCCACAACACACTATCATCGAGTCTTCGATTCGAGTAGTTGAAGGCCAAATTGGGAAAAATTGATTGCACAAATCAACTCAAAAGGCCAAAAATAGGGTAGCCAAAGTTGTAGCTTAGTCTGGTCACCAGAGCCGCCGAACATACCCATGTGTCGCCGCAGGTGATCAGGCACTAGCAACCTCAGGTTTTGGTGATTGCTACCGCTAATCGACGATCTAAGACCACCTTCCGAGTCGTTTTGACATTCTAGATGCCATGGTTTCCTCCATTTGAGCTAATTTCACTCCGTTGAAAATATCTAGTACCAGTTGTACATGGATTAGTTGACTCAAACTATAGTTTAGCATGATGTTTGTAGCAATTATAAATCTTCATGAAGCATTCCTAGCCATCCACGGTCGCTCAAGGACCACTATCAAGGATGCTCGCAGACTATAGATATAGATATAGCGAGGTATAGCTAGACTCACTCAGTTTAGAGTCTAGATAAGTAGGAATCTCGCGTATAGTATGAATAGCTTTTAAATAAATTGTTTCATATGTTTTCATAAAAAGTTATGAAAATGCATGATTAGTGATTTATCACACTACGTTATGTAATGATGTGCTGTTATGTTATAATATTATGATTTATTATGTTTATGTTATGCCATGTCATGTTATGTTATGTTGTGATTATGTCATGATCAACATACGATGTATGCAATATTAAATCATATTGTTTAGTCACCTTCAAGCTAAACATATTTATGATTTATGGTTTATGATTTATGTAATTGTGATGTGATATAGTAACATGTCATACTGCATATACACAATAAAATAAGTAAAATTAATAAGACAAGTTAAGAGTGTCTTATCAACCTCTCAACCTACGGAGAGGCTTCAATACTATTTATGATCTCGATGTCATTGAGGACCTCGCGAACCCTGACTTCTTGAGGATCGCGCGCAACTGGTATGATCACCTGGTCCCAATTAATAAGGTATGTTATAGCTTAAATAATTAAGCATAAAACAAGTTGATAAACAAGCATAAAATGTTCATGCATATTTTTGTTTAAATGAGTTTAATTATGTTTTGCGAATCTAATTTCCTACTTGATGAGTGAAAGCTCATTGAAGTATGTTTATACTGTAGGTATGAAAACTTGTCAACGACACTTAATGGGCAGCGGTGAGCATCAAATGATGGGTAGAGATGGGAATGGATAACGCTCATGTAATGTAACATTTCCATAATTTTAGTTTACAAAGTTATGCATGTTTTTATTTTACGAAAGTATGTATGTCTTTAGTTTACAAAAAATTGTGTACGTATAAATAAGTAAATAAAATTATGTAATTATACCTTAAAAACGGAGGTTCTAATTATACAACGTTGGTATAGAGAATTTTAAGATTTAAAATGTTGCAATAGAAAATGTAACAAATGCACGAAAATTTTTAAGCAAGGAAATTATGAAATTATTTATAGTTAAGAAATGTCATATGAGTTTTACGTTAGATTAAGTAAGAATTTTTATTATGAAGTTTAAAAGAATACATTTTTAAGAACTGATATGTTAGACTTTAGTAAGTAAATTATAAGTACTTATTATCGTGTTAAGGTTAAAAAGGAATAGATTTTAAGAAACCAATATGTCAATTTTAAAATAATTAATTACAAAAAAATACATAACGATAATTTTAAGGAGTTTCAAAAAGCATTTAAAATAGGTATTTATAGCGATATTTTATTTAGAATTATTTTAGAAATATATTCATTTAATTAAAGAATGTTTTAAAGGAAGTAATTTTTAAATAATTACCTTCACATTTAAAAGAAAAGTTTTAAAGAATTATTATTATTTTTATGTTATAAGAAAAATAATGTTATAAGCAATGTAAAGGATTAAGTTTTTTAGAAATTATGATTATGTTGAAACGTAATAATTATTATTACATTATTATCAAGTTTAAGAAATTAATATTAGTATGTTAGATTTATGGAATTAATTAAGTTTTAGAAAACAATTATTATTTTCTTTTAAGGAAATATGTTAAGAATTTATCATCAAGATGTTGTTTTAAAAAAAAATTTATTTTGCAAATTTAAGTACTTTACGTTAATGCATGTTAAGATTAAGATTATGTAGTTAAGTAATGGTCGTGTAAGTAGAGTTGTTATAAAAGTTATTTCACTAAAAGCTTTGAGCTGCACTTTTGAACTATATAAAATTATGAGACTTTAATAAGTTTATATTCTATGACACATCATAATGTATAACATCTCCATAGGATATTCATAATCAGCTTAAGAATAAACTCTATTTTACTTTCTTGGTTATTTTTATCGTATATTCCATTATCTTACCATTAGAATACTTACAATTCGTAACCAATAACAAATAGTGTACCATTTGGTTACACATATGTATCTAAAGGGTTAAGCGTTTGAGTTTTCAATTATAGGATAATACCTATAAGAGAATATTATTAGCTCTATAAAAGAGCTATGAATTAAATATCTATGAATAACAAGTCTACATCAATCAAGAGTCATGTCTCCAATGTACTAGTATGCGTACCATCATCTAATTTAGGATGTCAGCCTTTGGTACATTACGGACTCATTGATTCATTTCAGGATTAAGATGTAACACATTGTCTAAAGTGAATTAATATAAACAAATAGAATTATTAATCAAATCAATTCACTTTTCATCTTGATCCAATATATTGTCACCTATAACATTATACCAATGTTTTTACTCATGTAGTCCAACTCTGATGACCAACATAAGTCATATCCTGCACAATTTTATTCCCTACATTGTGAACCTTATCATATAGACTATTATCTTTAAAATTCATGTCTTCTGCATAATCTGTCCAGCATATGCACGATCTTAAAGGTTCAGATTGGCACTCTTAGGCTTTTGATTGCTTATCATATATTTGACATAAATGAACATAAAGAAGACAGCATTTGATATATAAAATTAAATAATAAACTCTTTATTAATTAAATGTCTCCAAAAAACTATTACGTTATTTAATCCTTAGGTCACCTAGTCTAACAATCTCCCACTTACCCTATGTGAGTAAATTTGATATGTTACGCATCCCTATAGCTTCGATAGGCTATAATGTCCTCAAACGTGATCTTCTAAATTGCTACATTTCTACTTACCATGATGTCCTTTATCACATGATAATTCTAATGTATATGTTTACTCTTCTTATGAAATCTTTGTTCTTTAGCATTAGCTATCGTTACAGTGTTATCATAGTATAGCATTATCAGCTTACCCATGCTAGTAAGTATGTCAAGATCTCCAAGGAAGTTGTGGAGCCATGCAGCTTCTATTGAAGCTTCACTAACTGCCACATACTCAGCCTCTATCGTTGAATCTGAAGTACAATCTTGCTTGACACTTCTCCAAACAGTGGCACTTCCTCCTAAAGTAAACACAGATCTTGAAATAGGACTGAAAACCTGAATTAGTATATCTAAAAGGTGTTAAATCCTCACCAGAATATACTGGTATATAACATCTAGTCCTTTTTAGGTACATAAAAATATACTTGACTACAACCCAATGGTTTGGTCCTAGATCTGATTAAAATTGACTCACTATCCTGACCATATAACATATGTCAGGTCGTGTGCAAAGCATGGCATACATGTGATTGCCTACTGCCAAAGCATAAGGCACCTTTTTCATGTATTCTCTTTCTTCATTAGACTTTGGAGAGTCTTTCTTAGAAAGAGTAATTCCAGATCTAGATGGTTGCCCACCTTTCTTGGAATTCTATATTGCATACTTCTCGAGAATCTTGTCTATGTAGGTAGCTTAGAATAAATCTATCATTTTGTTCTTCCTATCTTGAAAGATTGGGATACCCAGAACATAATTAGCTTCACCTAAGTCTTTCATGTCAAATTACTTAGTCAATCATAATTTGACTAAAGACAATGTTCCAAGTCATTGCCAACAAGCAGAATGTCATCTGCATAAAGCAGTAGAAAAACCACCTTCTCATCCTTAATGTGTTTATAAACACATGGTTCATCCACGTCTTGTTCGAACCAACAAGTCTTGATTACTTTATTAAATCTTATATTCCAAGAACGAAAAGCTTACCTAAGTCCGTAAATAGACTTTAGTAGCTTACAGACCTTATTCTCTTGACCCTTAGCTTTGAACCATTTGGCTATACCATATATATGGTCTCATCAAGATAGCCATTCAAAAAAGCCATCTTGATATCCATTTGTCAAATCTCGTAATTGAGAGCGACAGCAATGGACAAGAGAATGGGATGGACTTAAGTATGGCTGCAGGCAAATAGGTTTCCTCATACACGATTCTTTCATTTTGCATGTATCCCTTTGCTACTAGTCTTGCCTTATAGGATTTGACTTTCACATCTGCTCCTTTCTTTCTCTTGTAGGCCCACTTACATCCCATAATTTTTACCCCCCTAGGAATGTTCACAAGCTCCCAAACTTAATTAATCTTAATAGACTTCACCTCAATATTCATAGCTTCTGTCTAGAGCTTTGAGTCAACATCCTCCATAGCCTCTTTTTAAGTGTAAGGATCCCTATCATGTTTAACCAATTTAGCCAAGTAAGCTCTACCATTAAACATATATCTTTTGGGTTGACATCTGATCCTTCTACTACGCCAAAACTCCCTAGGTTGTTGTTCGACCGGTTTTTCTACATTGATTGGATTGGTTTCAACTGGAACCCTTTGAATGATCAAATCACTCAACAACTCCTTGACTATCACTCTACTACAAGCCTTAAGTCGTTCATGTAACTTTCTTCAAGGAAAGTTGCATTTGTTGAAACCACGACTTTATTTTCTTCTAGGTTATAAAAAGTCCCTTATTGGATATCCTACAAGTACGCACACCTCTGAACGTGCTTCTAACTTATTCATTTTCTTGTCCAGGACATGAGCAAGACATCCCCATATTCAAATATAGTTTAAAGATGTCATCCTACCCATCCATAACTCATGAGGAGTTTTAGGAAACGATTTTTAAGATACATCATTCAAAAGATAATATGCGGTTTGTAGTGCATATCCCTGAGAAAATAAAGGCAATATCGAATAACTCATCATGGATCTAACCATGTCCAACAAAGTCCTATTCGTTCTCTTAACCACACTATGCTTCTATGGAGTGCCTGTCGCAGTCAAATAGGATAAAATTTCACTCTACTAAGTGTATTAAGAACTCATCGAGAGGTACTCTTTATCTCAATTGGATCAAAATGTCTTTATAGGTTTACTTAATTGCTTCTCTGCTTCAGCTCAAAACTCCTTGAACTTGTCAAAAGTTTTGCTCTTGTGATACATTAGGTAGACATACCCATATCTCGAGTAATCATCAATAGAAGTAGCAAAATACTTGTACCCGCCCTGTACCTTGATGTTCATGGGACCATAAACATCACTATGTATAAGTTCTAGAACCACTTATGCTCAATTAAACTTAGACCCGAATGGTCTTTTAGACATTTTGCCTTCTAAACAAGATTCACATTATGGTATAGATTCTACCTCTAAATGACTTAAAGGTCCATCCCTTATCAGCCTTTAAATTCTATTCAGGCCAATATGACCTAATCGCAGGTGACAAAGATAAGTCTTATTAAAGTGAGAAGTTTTAAGTCTTTTAGAGTTATCATTTGTCTCATTGCTTAGCAGTGAGTTGATCTTATGTTTGATAAAATATAGGTTGTTTTGATAAGGTTTATTTGTATGAATCACAACTTTGATAAGGTTCCTTAAACAAATAAGCGACATAAATTAAATTCCTTTTAAGTTTAAAACCACAAAAAAATCTCTCAAAACTAAACTCCCATAACTATTAAAATAAAGATGGACGTCTCCTACTGCTTTAGCCAACACAAAGGATCTATCACCCATCTGTAACATGAAGTGCTCATGTAATAGACTTCTTGTTTCCTTGAACTCATGCAGAGAAACACAAACATGATTAGTTGCTCCAAAATCTATGACCCAGGTGTCACTTAATTTTTCAACTAAACAAGTCTCAACAACTAGAAGTTCACACTTATCTCATTTAGCATAAAAGTCCTTACAATTTTTCTTAATGTTCCTGACCTTCCTGCTGAAGAAACACTTTAGTTTCTTTGGGTTCCTCTTCCTTTTCTTCTTATCTTTGCCATTTGATGGAATAGAAGACTTCATGTTCTTGTCCTTTTGCTTCTTTCCATTCCCAAAATTAGAATTGGAACTAGATAGAATTGCCAAGTTTGCCTTGCCACTAGCTAGAACTTCCCTGACCAAGTTTTCAAACTCATGCAACTACTTCATCAACTCAGTGTAAGTCACATCTTGTCTATTGCTCATATTATACGAAGCCCTAAATGGGATAACCTCCTTAGAAATAGTTTAAAAAACCATAAAAATCTATGACTCAACATCAATGTCAGCTCCATGAGTTTGAGCCTTAGCGAGATAACCTATGACCAACATCATATGCTCCTTCACAGGTGTCCCTAGTTTTTGCTTGCAATTAAGAAGTTTCCGAAGAGCCCTTTGCCACTTCGTCAAGGCTTGGCCTCTAAACATGTATTCAAGATTATCTTTGATCTAATGACCAATCTCATGATCTTCATGTTGAACCTATAGCTTGTTATTCATGCTAGCCATGATATAGCAGCATGCCTGATCATCAGCATCCTTCCAGCAAACATACGCTTGGATTTGTTCATTAGTGGATTCTCTAGTAGGCACTGAAGGACACGATGTGGTTAGCACAAATTTTAGCTTCTCAAAGGTAGGACGATATTTAGGTTCCGTTTTCAATCATTATAGTTCTTGCCAGTTAAAGTGTTTCTATCAAGAATCGAAGATAAAGCTTTTTTAGACATTTTGATCTATAATAAAGATTTATACATCAAACATAAGCAAACATTTAATAACAATTTATAAGATAACACAATCAAGTAAGAATACAATGTATTTATGTGTCAAAACCTTAAAAAAACCACAATTTTACAATGATAATTCCTAAATGAGAATTCAACATGCCGCCTAGGAGAGACTTGCCAGATTCAATTAGGAACACAGATCCCTTTCGATTAGTATATACCATCTAAAACCTGTGTGATCTAGCATATACTAATAATCTCTTTCGTTGGCTATTAATTTTATTAACAGAGCTCCTAGGGGAGGTTAATAATAAAATTTATCTTGAGCATTTAACTATCATTTCAAGTACTTTATCCATGGTTTATAATCGATGCATAGGGGTGAACAACGATAAAACATGTTAAAGCAAATTATCCTCTTAAAGATCCAACCCGATACATGATAAATCCCTTCCTAGAGGTCAGAACCATCATGTGTTACTTACAAACCGACGATTGAGGCCTTAGGTCTTCTCTTCGAAAACCTTCTTCCCCTCAATGTTTTAGAAATCAAGGTTTTATGTTAATATGCTTGAACATTTTTTAATGAGCGGCACTCCCTATTTTATATGACATGCTATCAACATATATGGCAAAAAATATTATAATGCAAACAAGCAATGCAACAAGCAAAGCTACAAGTAATACGATAAATAACCATAATATTATGGTTTCATCCTAGAAAAAGAAAATAAAGATTTACAAAAATTAAACGAAACATATCATCGCTTCTTCTTCTTGCATCTTCTAGTAGTATCTTTCTTCACGTAATGTCCATCCTCAATTTCAATCTCATATAGATCGAAATTTATTCTCTGGTTATCATAAGATCTTGTTTGTTTTCCCAAAATTGTTTCATAAAAGAAAAACCTCACAAAAATAATAGAAAATGGCTTTCTATTGCCTCATGGTCGACCGCACTATGTATATTGCTTTCGACCGTGCCTTCGTAGTCTAGAATCTAAGAAGCCTTTTTCTTCATTATTTTGGTAGTTTTAATGTTAATAACAATTCAAAAAACTCACGAAAATTTTATAAACATAGAAAAATAAATAGCCTAGCAATCAATTCTATCTTTTAGATCTGTTTTCTCTTCGAATAATTATTTTAGTACAAATTTTTGAACCAAAATTAAAATAATAAATCCTAGATGGTGATAATAGACCAACATCTAATTACATGAAAAACCTAAATATACATTCTAATCTCTAAGAAACCATAACAGGAAAAATTAATTAATTAATGTGATAATTAAAGCAAAAATTTAATCAACAATAATTAATTAATAAACATTTACCATATAATCTCATGAAAACATATAATTATATAGAAATTCTAGGGTGCCACCTCTCTAAAAAATATAATTCAAACATAGAAGAGATCAAGATCATATAATTTATGTACATAGCATGATCACAAACCCCTAAAAAAACTCCGAAAAACTATGTCTCTGATACCAATTGTTAGAAAACATGAATGTAACGAAATTTTAAAAAACTTTAAATCAAAGTCTTTTTTCAAATAACAAGTTAGACATGCTATGTATATAAATTAATAAAAAAACTTTTGTACCTTTTAAGTAGACCAAAAACTGCAAGAATTGCAATAAGAGAAATCTACTAGAAGAGCCTTTGCCAACTGGTCTTCCTTGCTATTCTCTTTCTACGATCAAAATTTGGGTGGTCGCAATTGTTTAGTTTTTCCTCAGGTGACTTCTCCTTCCAGCCATAAGAGAAGGTTCGAGAAGTTAAGTAATAGCTCTATGGGAGTTTTAGAGTTTCTCTCTCTAAAACACTCTTTCTAAACTTCTTAAGTGATCTAAAAAACAATAGAAAAAAGTTCCATTTATATAGTGGTTGGATTGAGGTAAGTCCTTATTAGATCTAGCCCAAAATTTAGATCAGACTTAAAGTCCTTGCTAAAAATGAGTGAAACGCATTTTGCTAAAAAACTGGGTGCGGTCAACTGTGTTTTTGTAATGCGGTCAAGCACGGCGTCATGGCCAAATTGCCAGACACATTTTTTGTACTTCTTAGACTCATTTAATTCACCCTATTTGAACCGATTTGATAAATCCTATCTTATTTGACCTAGGCATCCTTTATAGAGCCTTAATTTTTAATTTAACCCACTAGAGAAGTTTTTTGATTAAAATAATCATATACATATAATCCATACAAATAATTCATGTCTCCAAGTTATCTGACCCAAGTATCCTTTATGCCAATAAAAAGTCATATCTGCAACGTGCCGGTATGCATACTATCATCTAATTCAAGATGTCACCCTTTGGTACATCAAAAGACACAAGTCAAGAATATGGACTCATTGATTCATTTCAATATTAAGATGTGACACATATGATTATCTAAAGTGAATTAATTTAAACAAATGGAATTATTTACAAATTAATTCATATTTGGTCCTGATCTAATATATCATCACCTATGACAATATTCAAATGTTTCTACTAATGGAGTCCAACTTCGATGACCAAGACAAGTCATCTCCCATTAGAGATGTAAAGAATATTGTTAGACATGCATGCTCTAAGGAGTAAAAATGTAATATATTTTTGAAGACATTTTTATCAATAAAGAATTTATTTATTATTCATATACCAAATTGCTGTCCTCTTTACGTTCATATTACTACAAGAAATTTTGGATTAGACGACCTTTATTTAATGACCGTTTCCCAAAAATGGTTGTGATAAGGTGAGAAAAGCGTAACGAGTTACGCCCGCGATAACAAAGACCGTTGTGGAAGGGGGTGGGAGCTACCACGACGGTTTTTTAAAAAACTGTTGTGAAATACCTAAGATTCCACAACAGTTTTTTGAAAAACCATCGTGGAAGCTTCTTGATTCCATGATGATTTTTGAGAAAATCATCGTGGAATATCAAGCTACCACGACGATTTTGTAAAAAACCATCGTGGAATCTTAGGTATTTCATGACGGTTTTTTAAAAAATCGTCGTGGTAGCTAAAACATTCCACGATGGTTTTTTAACAAAACCGTCATGGTATCTTACTTAAAACCCCTTTTCCACCTCAACATTCAGACATAATTCAAAAACTTACTTCTCAAATATAGACACAAACTTGTCTGAATCAGCCACCTCCACACTACTTAATCTCAGCCCAAATTGTAAGTTTTTGTTAGAAATTGATAAATTGTTGTTGATTGTGTTGTATAATTAATCAAAATTGATAAATAGTTGTTGATTTTGTTGTTTATTCCGTGAAATTTGTATTGTGGATCATGGGTATGATTTCTTTGTTTTATAATGAGTATGTGTAACTTGTTTTATGATGGGTGATGTTTTTGTTTTATGATTAATTAATATATATAGGTAGGTATATATATATATATAGATTGTGAAATTAATTTTAATTGAATATTTGCTATTTATTATTTTGATTTACGTATTGCAAAATGGATAGGAAATGGATGTGGGATTTTTAATTGTCTAGAGAGTATGTGAATGGTGTGGAAACCATATGCCAATGGTGATAAAATTCGGTGTCCATGTGTTCAATGTGGAAACCATAGATTGCATCTAATTCCAATTGTTAGAGGACATTTATTTCAAAATGGAATTATAAGTAGTTATCAAACGTGGCATTTTCATGGCGAGTCTAATTTTAATCCAACTTTACTAAGTAAAGAAAAGCAAACTATTATGGAGGATAATATGGATGATCAAGACAATATGGTTGACATGGTCAATGATTTAGAAGAACACTTTGTGCACCATCTGGATTTATTTGAGACAATGATGAATGATGCAGAGACACCCGTGTATGAGGGGTGTACCAATTTCACTAAATTGTCTGCTTTAGTTGGATTATGGAATTTGAAAGCATCGGGTGGATGGTCAAATTCTAGTTTCACAAAGTTGTTGGAATTTTTGGGAAGGCTTCTACCAGAGGGTAATAAATTATCAACTAGTACGTATGAGGCTAAGAAGACTTTGAGCACTTTAGGAATGGATTATGAGAAAATTCATGCTTGTGAAAATGATTGTGTTCTCTATAGGCATGAGTATGAGGATGAGAATTATTGTCCAGTTTGTCAACAAGCAAGGTGGAAGAAAGAAAAGGAGCCAAAAGACAGCACGAATGGAGTGCCAAAAAAGGTGTTATGGTACATTCCATAGGTACCACATTTGAGGCGTTTTATTCAAAAACCTAGAACATACCAAGAATTTGACATGGCATCATGACAAACAGGTGGATGATGGTATGCTTAGACACCCAGCGGATTCACCACAATGGAAGACTTTTGAAGCCAATCCTCCCAACTTTAGTGTGGAACCAAGAAACATACATTTCATTTTGTCGACAGATGGAATGAACCCACATGGTAACATGAGTAGTAGGCATAGCACTTGGCCCGTAATACTTGTTAACTATAATCTCCCTCCGAAGTTGTCCATGAAGTAGAAGTTTTTAATGTTGTCTTTATTGATTTTGGGTCCTCACCAACCAGGCAATGACCTTGATGTATACTTGGCACCGTTAATCGATGACCTAAAAAAGTTGTGGGAAAATGGAGTTGAAGTTAGAGATGCTTACCAAAAAGAGAGACGTTCACACTCCATGCAATGTTGATATGGACAATTAACGACTTCATGAGTCTCTAATCTTATATTTTTGAATTGTTAAAAATAAAATTGATGAATTACATTTAAAAGTGTATTTTCTAGAATGGGAGATTTCTGCTCAGTCGGCATGCCAAGCTCACTAGTTCGGGAGGCCGATGGTCATAGATCGGTAGGCCGAACAAGAGGTTCAGGAAGCCGTCAGTGGGGTAGAAATCAAGTGGCTCTAGCGGCAGGCCAAACTTTCATGAGTCGGTAGGCCGATGCAGCATGACCGAGAGCTGGAAATTTTTTTAGAAAAGGTGCAGTTTTCAGTACAATTTTAATTTTGTCTTTGGGACAATTTTGAGAAACATTAAATTTCGATATGACCGAAAATATAAAATAGTCAATTCATACGGGTTTGAAGACCTGAAGATGGGTATTACATGAAGAAGGATACAGCTTCAGAATTCAAGGATGAAGAATCAATAATATGTCTCTATTATTCTCTTGTAATCTTAGTTTTCTATTCTCTAGGATGGAACCATAATATTACGGTTATTATTATTTTGCTTATGGCTTTGCTTATCTGCTTTGCTTGTCTGCATTATAATATGATTTGCCATGTATATTGATAACATGTCATATAGAATAGGGAGTGCCGTTCATATTAAAATTGTTCATGTATATTCTTAAAATAAAACCTTGATTTCAAAAGATTGACTGGGAGAAGGTTTTCGAAGAAAGAACCTAAGGCCTCATTGTTGCTCCATAGGTAGAACATGGTAATCCCGACCTCTAGGAAGGGATTTCTATCATGTACCAGATTGGATCTCTGAGAGGATAAGGTATTTTAGTATGATTTATGGTTGTACACCCCTAGGTGGTGATTATAAATCATGGATAAAATATTGAAACGATGGTTATACGCTCACGTTAATTTTATTATTAACCTCCCTTGGGAGCTCTGTTAATAAAATTAATGGCCAAAGAAACGATTATTAATATATGCTGGATCATACGGGTCCTGGATGGCATATATTAATCAGGAGGGGATCCGTGTTCCTGATTGAATTTGGCATGAGTCCCCTAGGAGCTTGTTGAATTCTGAGTTGGGAATTATCATTGTAAGGTTGTGATATTTTCAAGGTTTTGATACATAAACACATTTGTATTTTTTTGCATGATTGTGTTATCTTACTAAATTGTTATTATATGTTTGCTTATGTTTGGAATATGATTCTTTATTGTAGATTAAAAATTTTTAAAAACGCTTTATCATTGATACTTGACAAAAACCTATTAACTGGAGAGAATTATAATGATTGGCAACGGAACCTGGATATCATCCTCTCCTTTGAGAAATTGAAATATGTACTGACAACCCCTTGTCCTCCTGAGCCTATGGGAGACTCAACTAATGAGTAATTCCAAGCGTATGATCGCTAGAAAGATGCTAATGATTAGGCCCGTTGTTATGTTACGGCTAGCATGAATAATGTGTTGCAGGCTCAACATTAGGATTATGAGACTGCGAAGCAGATCTTGGATAATCTTGAGGATATGTTTGGAGGCCAGGCCATAACAAAGCAGCAAGGGGAAACTCCCTAAGAGCTCTTGTTCACAAATCATGAACGCTAGCTTTAGGTTCTCTCAATTGGTTGGAAGGAGAGCCACCTAGAGGAAGAGCTGTTTGTGTGAGCCCACACTTACTCCAATCGTGGATAGAGAATAACAAAGAAGACCAGTTGGTTGAGGCTCTTCTGGAACGTTGCTTCTCTTCACGGATTGCGGGAGTTCTTCGGCATTCAAAGGTTAGTAAGATCTGGTTGATTTATGCATATAGCATGTCAAACTTGAGTTTTGGAAAATACTCTGATACAAAATTTTAAAATTCTACCGCGTACTATTTTCCAACACTTTGGTCCTATATTAATATGGTTAATGGACAAGATTATCGAGATGCATAAGGTTTTGATAGCAAAATTCATAAGCTCATAAGGTATAATTCACATTTATAAAGTTACATATATAGCCCAAGTGGGAGATTGTTGGAATTAATCTAATATATGAGTTAATATATTAAGTAAATGTGTATTAAAGGCTATCAGATAAGGTTAGCCCAATTAAAGTGATCAATTTAGGTTTTGAGCTTTTAATGCATCATTAAATATGGGCCTCCTATGTGTAGAGACCAAAATATAATTACTGATTTTATGATGGGCTAAATTAGTTTTTAAAAATAACTGTTAGGGTTTGCAGTTATATAAAGGTGTTGTGGTCGGTAAGTCAGCATGTACCTTATTTTTCTGTCACCTATCTATAGAAAAATTACAAAGGTATACTTTGAAGGAGGACTTACATACTTGACATGAATGATCCTAGGTGATGCTAGTTTTCATCATAATATTTTGTTCAAACATGGTGTTGTAGATGTCGCACTCTCAATAGAAATACCACTAGAAGTGGGTGTAAAGGGTGGCTTGCTAGGCCTCAAAGTTGAATCGGTAGAAGGTCGAGAGTCGACACTACTCCATAAAGCAACGGCCTATTCTTTACTTGGCTACGTAGTGTTGTGCATTGTTATGTTAATCGTGAGGAAGCCTTGACCACCAAGACTATAAGAAGAAAGAGCATATTTAATAAGTATATTATTTCATGTGTCAAATCATTTGCAAAATTGAAAATTGTCCACCCATCCCTAATGCTATGGTTTCCGGTGATGATGGTCTCATTAATCCTATTTCCAAGCAAGAACAAGTTCTTATTACTCACAATAAAAACATGCTCTTCATAGACACCGGTAGTGACGTATATCAAGAAGTATCAGCCAAAAGCTACCGAGTTTTTGGGCTCCACCACAATCACTTCATTGATAGTTCTAAAGTTCTAATACCAATCCTCATTCACAGCCACAATGTCCTTCACCACAATCGTCTCATCCCCAGCCAAGAGAAGCTTCCTTGGATGGTGGTTCCTCATCTAATCATAGATAGTCTTGACCTGCTCCTACATCTTAGTCGGTAGTTGTCTGTTTAAGGAACCCTATGCCTCCTCAGTCGCTGTAACTCTGTGTGTTTCTATTTGGGGACCCAACCCTTTATGTGGAGAGCTAAAGAGATATTGTGCAATTTTGAATTGTCAAATATTGTCTATGATAGGCCATTTTTGACCAAGGGCGATGCCATTAGAGCATGTCTGGAGGTTGGTCATGACGATGTTGAGTTAGGGTTGGAGGTCATTGGCTTTCAAGGTCGGAAGGAGCTTACTTGTATTATTTAAGGTTCCAATCGCATTCATTAGCAAGTTGACGTTGAGGGAGAGAAGTTCATGGCAACCGTGAAGAGCTCAGATTGTGGCTGGACAAGGAGGCCGAGTTACATTAGGGATAACAATTGATAGCGCTTAGGCAGTTTGTGTTAGACATGTATGCCCTAAGGAGTAAAAATGTAATAAGTTTTTGGAGACATTTTTATCAATAAAGAATGTATTTATTATTATATACCAAATCTTGTCCTCGTCACGTTCATATTGTTGAATGTATGTTAAGCAAACAAGAGTCTAAGACTGTCAGTCTAAACCTTTAAGAATTGGGCATATGATGGACAGATTATGCAGAAGACACGATTCTTAAGGTGACGGTCTAAATCATAAGATCCACAATCGAGAGAAAAAAGTTGGGCGCTTTATTCATGTAAAGATTGTTATGTTGTCTATATCCTAATTAGGAGATGGTTTGCCTTGGCCATTGGATGTGGACTCAGTGAATAGAAACATTGGCACGTTGTCATATGTGATGATGTGTTGGATCGGGACATAAAGTGAATTGATTTGGATTAATAATTCTATCTCGGCAAATCGATTCACTTTAGACAATCATTTGTATTGTATCTTAATCCTGAGATGAATAGTGGGGCCATTGTCTTGACTTATGTCTTTTGATGTACCAAAGGGTGACACCTACATCTCAATAGTGGTATGCATGTCGGTAGGCTGGAGGCATGACTCTTGATGGCGTAGACCTATTATTCATAGATATAGAATCCATAGCTCCTCTTTAGAAGTAGTGATATCCTCTTATGTGCGTTATCCTGTAATTGAAAAACTAGAGCACTCAACCATTTGGATACATACGTGTAACCGAATAGTATACTGTCTTTAGATGGTAAGTTTTTCGATGGTGAGACAATGGAACGTAAGATAAAAATAATCGGGAAGGTAGGATAAAACTTGTCCTTAAGCTGATTATGGATAATCCTATAGGGATATGATACACCATGATATGTCATGGAGACTTAGCTCAACGGGCTTCGTAATTCTATGTAGTTCGAGAATGCAGCTATAAGCTTTTAGTGGAGTAGTGCTAGAGTTGATAATTATGATATGTATATCTGGGATATTGGGTTTCATAATTATCAGGAGCTTGAACTATATAGGTCCATTTGGTCCCCTTTGCTAACTCACAAAATCATGTAACGATATGGCATGTTTTTCCAATAATAGGTGACTTATGTTAGATTTATTAGATTGGTTGAAATTCTGAATAATCAAATAATTCACGTCTGTTTATCGGTTGAATTAATTTTGTGAAAAAATTAATTCAAGATAAACTTGTTGAATTATTGGGATCAGATAATTCTTGTCTATTTATCGGTTGATTTAATTTTGAATAAATTAAATAAAGATAGACTTGTAGAATTATTAGGAATTCACTTATTTTCCTAGAGATTATCTAGATAAAGTTGTTTTAATTAGATAACTTTTCTATTGAGTTATTTGAATTAAAACTGAGACTTTATCCTATAGAATCTCAGTTGGAAAATAAAAGATTCGCTGAGATTTTTTTCAGCAGTTTGGCATGTCAATCCTCTAGCTCGGCTTGCCGATGGGCAAGTTCAGCCTGCTGATTGGTAGATCGGCCTGCCAATGTGCGAAGGATAAGATCATGCGTTTTATAGAGATTTTATCAGATATTGATCCGAATTTGATTCTAATTCAAATTTTTGAGACCTAATCAGATAAGGATTGACCCTAGACCCAACCTCTATAAATAGGGAGTAAGTCACATAAGTTATTCAGATCAATTGAGAGATTAAGAGTGATACTCTGTTGGTGAGAATCTGGAACTCCTTGAGAGCTCTTGTTCACAAATCACGAACACTAGCTTTGGATTCTCTCAATTGGTTGGAAGGAGAGTCACTGGTGGAAGAGCTATACGTGTGAGCCCACTCTCACTCTGGTCGTGGATAAAGAATAGCAAAGAAGACCAGTTGGTTGAGGCTCTTTTGGAACTTTACTTCTCTTCACAGATTGCGGGAGTTCTTTGGCATTCAAAGGTTAGTAAGATCTTGTTAATTTATGCATATAGCATGCCAAACTTGTGTTTTGAAAAATACTCTGATATAAAATTTTTTAAAATTCTGTTGCGTATTATTTTTCCAACAATTGGTATCAGAACTATGGTTTTTACATAAATTTACGAGTTTGTGATTATGTTATATGTATAAATTTTGTGATCTTAATCTTTCCTATGCTTGAATTTAATTTTATAGAGAGTTGACACTCTAGGCTTCTATATATTTTATATGTTGTCATTGATTATGTGATGAATGTTCTTTAATTAATTATGGTTGGTTAAATTGTTATTTAATTATTTATTAATTAATTAATTTATACCGGTTATGGTTCCTTAGAGTTAGAATGTGTATATAGGTTTTTCATGTAATTAGATGGCGGACTATCATCTCCGTCTAGATATTATTATTTATTTTTAAATTTGTAAGAATTTTATAATTAAATAATCATTTGGAGAAGATAGATCTAGAAGGCGGATCTAGAAGATAGATGATGACGCTCCAAGGTATTTCTTGAGTCTCTAATTTTATGTTTTTGAATTGTTGAAAATAAAATTGATGAATTGCATTAAAAATTATATTTTCTGAAAAGGGTGATTTATGCTCGGTCGGCATACCGAACCATCTAGTTCGGCAGGTCGATGGTCGCAGATCGGCAGGCCAGACATAAGGTTCGGTAGGCCGACAGTGGGGTGAAAATCAAATGGCTTTAGCAGCAGGCCAAACTTTTATTTTGGCAGGCCGATCTATCATGAATCGATAGGCCAATCTTCACAGATCGATAGGCCGATGGGTCATGACCGGCAGGCCGATTACCCAAATCGGCTGCCAGTAGAGAGCTGGAAATTTCTCCATAAAAGATGTATTTTTTCAATGCAGTTGTAATTTAATTTTTGGGACAATTCTAAGAAACATTGAACTTGGATACGACCAGAAATATGAAGTATTCGATTCATACGGGATTGAAGACTTGAAGATGAACATTACATGATGAGAGATACAACCTGAGAATTCAAGAATGAAGAATCGATAATATGTTTCGATTATTCTCTTGTGATCTTTATTTTCTATTCTTTAGGGTGGAACCATAATATTACGGTTATTATTATTTTGCTTGTAGCTTTGCTTGATTGCTTTGCTTGTCTACATTATAATATGATTTGCCATGTATATTGATAACATGTCATATAGAATAAGGAGTGCCGCTTATTTTAAAATTGTTCATGCATGTCTCTTAAAATAAAACCTTGATTTCAAAAGATTAAGTGGGAGAAGGTTTTCAAAGAGAAGACCTAAGGCCTCCATTGTTGGTCCATAGGAAGAACATGGTGGTCCTGACCCCTAGGAAGGGATTTCTATCATGTACCAGATTAGATCTCTGAGAGGATAAGGTATTTTAGCATAATTTCTATCATGTTGGTCCATAGGAAGAACATGGTGGTCCCGATCCCTAGGAAGAGATTTCTATCATATACCAGATTGGATCTCTAAAAAGATAAGGTATTTTAGCATGATTTATGGTTGTACACCCATTGGTGGTGATTATAAATCATGTTTAAAATATTGAAACAATGGTTATACACTCACGTTAATTTTATTATTAACCTCCCCCAGGAGCTCTGTTAATAAAGTAATGGCCAAAGAAACGATTATTAATATATGTTGGATCATACCAGTCCTGGATGGCATATATTAATCAGGAGGGGATCCATGTTCTTGATTGAATTTGGCATGACTCCCCTAGGAGCTTGTTGAATTTTGAGTTGGGAATTATCATTGTAAGGTTGTGATACTTTCAAGGTTTTGACACATAAATACATTTGTATGTTTTTTACATGATTGTGTTATCTTACTAAATTATTATGATATGTTTGCTTATGTTGGTATATGATTCTTTATTATAGATTAAAAATGTCTAAAAATGCCTTATCTTCGATACTTGACAAAAACCTATTAACCGGAGAGAATTATAATGATTGGAAACGAAACCTGGATATCGTCCTTTCCTTTAAGAAACTGAAATTTGTGCTGACAACCCCTTGTCCTCTCGAGCCTATGGGAGATTCCACTAATGAGCAATTCCAAGCGTACGATCGCTAGAAAGATGCAAACGATCAGGCTCGCTGCTATGTTATGGCTAGCATGAATAACGTGTTTTAGGCTCAACATGAAGATTATGAGACTGCAAAACAAATCTTAGATAATCTTGAAGGCATGTTTAGAGGCTAGGCTATAACAAAGCGGCAAGGGGCACTTCAGAAACTTCTTAACTATAAGTAGAGGCCAGAGACATCTATAAAGGAGCACATGATGTTGGTCATGGGTTACCTCGCTAAGGCTCAAACCAATAGAGCCGACATCGATGCTGAAACTCAAATGACTATGGTCTTTGAGACTCTGTCAAAGGAATTTATTCCGTTTAGAGCTACTTTTAATTTAAGCATAGGGGAGATATGACCTTAACAAAATTAATGAAATAGTTACAGGAGTTAAAATTGCTGATCAGGGAGTCTCTTACGAGTGGAGAGGCCAACATAGTAGCTGCTTCTGGTTCCAATCCCAACTCTGGGAATGGAAAGAAGCAACGGGCCAAGAACGGGAAATCTTCTATTCCTACTAGTACCAAGAGCAAGAAAAAGAAGAAGAAGAACCCGAAGAACCTTAAGTGCTTCTTCTGTAGGAAGGTCGGGCACATCAAGAAGCATTGCAAGGACTTCCTTTCCAAAGGAGGTAGGTGTGATCTTCTGTATTTAGAAACTTGTTTGGTTGAGGAATCTAGTGACATTTGGGTCATAGATTCTGGTGCAACTAATCATGTTTGTGTTTCTCTGTAGGGGTTTAAAGAAACGAGAAGTCTGCTACATGAAGACTTCACGCTTCGGATGGGTGATGGATCCTTGGTCTTAGCGGAAGCAGTGGAAGACGTCCATCTTTATTTTGATAATTATAGGAATTTAATTTTACAAGATTGTTTTTATGTTCCTAAATTTAAAAGGAATTTAATTTCTATAGCTTGTTTATTTAAAGACTCCTATTTGGTTTCTTTTAATAATAAAGTGGTGATTTGTAAAAACAAATCTTTTATCTGTTCTGGATGGATGCAAAATAATCTATATTTTATCAAACCTAAGATGGACTTACTGCTTAATGCTGAGATGAATGATAATGACTCTAAAAGACTTAAAACTTCTCACTCTAATAAGACATATCTTTGGCATTTGCGCCTTGGTCATATTAACCTGAATAGGATTCAAAGGTTGGTAAGGGATGGACCTTTAAGTCACTTAAAGGTAGAATCTATACCTCAATGTGAATCTTGTTTGGAGGGTAAATTGACCAAAAGACCATTCGGGTCTAAGGGCAATAGGGCCGAAGGGGTTCTAGAACTTGTACATCGTGATGTTTGCGGACCAATGAACATCCGGGCACGAGGAGGGTATGAGTACTTTGTCACTTTTATTGACGATTACTCAAGGTATGGGTATGTGTACCTGATGCATCACAAAAGCGAAACTTTTGACAAGTTTAGGGAGTTTTGGGCTAAAGTGGAAAAGCAATTGGGTAGACCCATGAAGGCACTTCGATCCGATCAAGGTGGAGAATACCTTTCTGATGAGTTCTTGGGACACTTATTAGAGAATGAAATTTTATCCCATTTGACTGCACCGGGCACTTTGCAGTAGAATGACATAGCAGAGAGAAGAAATAGGACTTTATTGGACATGATCAGGTCCATGATGAGTTATTCATCATTACCTTTATCCTTTTGGGGATACACACTATAAACAACATGTTATCTTTTGAACAATGTACTTTCAAAATCGACCCTTAAAACTCCTCACAAGTTATGGACAGGCATGAATACATCCTTAAACCATATTCACATATGGGGATGTCTGGCTCATATGCTGTTTAAGGATGCGAATAAGTTGGAAGCACATTCAAAAGTTTGCAAGTTTATAGGATATCCAAAGGGACTAAAGGGGGTTATTTCTATAACCCAAAGGAAAATAAAGTCGTGGTTTCAACTAATGCAACTTTCCTTGAGGAGAGTTACATGGACGAATTTAAGCCTCGAAGCAAAGTGGTGCTTGAGGAGTTTAGGAGTGATCCGATCACTCTAGAGGTTCCAAATGAAACCATTCCGATCAGTGTAGAAAAACCAAATGAATCTGAACAACAACCTAAAGGGCTTCGGCATAGTGGGAGGATCGGGCATCAACCTGAGAGGTATATGTTCAATGAGGAGGTCTTTTTGGTAGAACTGGATGAACATGACAGGGATCCTTATACTTACACAGAGGCTATGGAGCATGTTGATTCAAAACTCTAGACAGAGGCCATGAACACAGAGATGAAGTCTGTAGAGACTAATCAGGTTGGGAGCTTATGGATCTTCTCGAAGGGGTAAAACCTATAGGGTGTAAGTGGATCTACAAGAGGAAAAGAGGAGTGGATGGAAAGGTCAAAACCTTTAAGGCTAGACTAGTAGCTAAGGGTTATACGCAAAAGGAAGGAATCGATTATCAGGAAACCTTTTCACCTGTAGCCATGCTTAAGTCCATCTGGATTCTCTTGTCCATAGCTACTGCTCTTGACTATGAGATTTGACAGATGGATGTCAAGACGGCTTTTCTAAATGGCTATCTTGATGAGTCCATTTATATGGAACAACCAGACAGGTTCAAGGCCAAGGGTCAAGAGGTTAAGGTTTGTAAGCTGCTAAAGTCAATTTATGGACTTAAGTATGCTTCTAATTCTTGGAACATAAGATTTGATCAGGTGATCAAGACTTATGGGTTCTCATAAAATTTGGATGAGCCATGTTTTTACAAATACATTAAGGATGGGAATGTGGTTTTTCTACTGCTCTATATAGATGACATTCTTCTAATTGGCAATGACATTAGGGCGTTGTCATTGGTCAATTATGTTTGACCAAGCAGTTTGACATGAAGGACTTGGGTGAGGCTAATTTTGTTCTCGGTATCCAGATCTTTCAGGATAGGAAGAACAAAATGATAGCTTTGTCCCAGGCTGACTACATAGATAAAATTCTCAAGAGGTTTGCAATGCAAGATTCCAAGAAAGGTAGGCAACCATCTAGGTCTGGAATTACTCTTTCTAAGAAAGACTATCTAATGTCTGAGGAAGAAAGAGAATACATGAAGAATGTGCCTTCTGCTTCGGTAATGGGTAGTCTCATGTATGCCATGCTTTGCACACGACCAGATATTTGTGATGCGGTTGGGATTATAAGTCGATTTCAAGCAGATCTAGGACTGAACCATTGGGTTGCGGTAAAGCATATTTTCAAGTACCTGAGAAGGACTTGAGGGTATATGCTTGTATATTCGGATGAGGACTTAACTCCTCTAGGATATACTGACTCAAATTTTCAATCCTATCTAGATTCTAGGAAATCGACTTCGGGTTTTGTGTTTACTCTTGGGGGCGGTGCCATTAGTTAGAGAAGTGTGAAGCAAGAATGCACTTTGGATTCAACGATGGAGGCTGAGTATGTGGTAGCTAGTGATGCTTTGAAAGAAGCAGTGTGGCTCTGCATGTTCCTTAGGGATCTTGAGGTAGTTCTTGGTATGGATATGGTGGTATCACTATACTGTGACAACAGTGCAGCAGTAGCTAATGCTAAGGAACCAAGATTTCACAAAAAGAGCAAGCATATTGATCGGAAGTATAATGTGATAAAGGACTTTGTTGAGGGCGGGCATGTCACGGTGTGCAAGATCACGTTAGAGGACAATTTAGATAATCTATTTACGAAGACACTTACTGGGAGAGTCTTCAAGAGGCATGTGGAAGCTATGGGATGTGAGATTTGTCATATTTACTCACTTAGTACAAGTGGGAGATTGTTAGACATGTATGCCCTAAAGAGTAAAAATGTAATAAGTTTTTGGAAACATTTTTATCAATAAAGAAATTATTTATTGTTATATACCAAATCTTGTCCTCTTTATATTCATATTTGTTGAATGTATGTTAAGCAAACAATAGTCTGAGACTGTCAGTCTAAACCTATAAGAATTGGGCATATGATGGACAGATTATGCGGAAGACACGATTCTTAAGGTGATGGTCTAAATCATAAGATATGCAATCAAAGGAATAAAGTTGGACGCTTTATTCATGTAAAGATTGTTACGTTGTCCATACCCCAATTGGGAGATGGTTTGCCTTGGCCATTGGATGTGGACTCCTTGAATAGAAACAATGGCACATTGTCATAAGTGACGATGTGTTGGATCAGGACATAAAGTGAATTGATTTGGATTAATAATTGTGTCTCGGCAAATCGATTCACTTTAGAAAATCATTTGTATTGTATCTTAATCCTAAGATGAATAGTGGGGCCGTTGTCTTAACTAGTGTCTTTTGATGTATCAAAAGGGTGACACCCACATCTTAATAGTGGTATGCATGCCAGTACGTTGGAGGCATGACTCTTGATGGCGTAGGCCTGTTGTTCATAGATATGGAATCCATAGCTCCTCTTATATGCGTTATCCTGTAATTGGAAAACTAGAGCGCTCAACCATTTGGATACATAGGTGTGGCCGAATGGTATACTATCTTTGGATGGTAAGTTTTTTGATGGTGAGATAATGGACCGTAAGATAAAAATAATCGGGAAGATAAGGTAGAACTTGTCCTTAAGCCGATTATGGATAATCCTATAGGGATACGATACATCATGATATGTCATGGAGACTTAGCTATACGGGCTTCGTAATTCTATGTAGTTTGAGAGTGCAGCTCCAAGCTTTTAGTGGAGTAGCATTAATGTTGATAATTATGAAATGTATATCTAGGATATTGGGTTTCGTAATTATCGGGAGCTTGAACTATATAGGTCCATTTGATCCTCTTTGCTAGCTCACAAAATCATGTAACGATACGGCGTGTTTTTCCAATAATAGGTGACTTATGTCAGATTTATTAGATTGGTTGAAATTTAAAAGAATCAAATAATACATGTCTGTTTATCAGTTGAATTAATTTTATGACAAAATTAATTCAAGATAAACTTGTTGAATTATTGGGATTAGATAATTCTTGTCTGTTTATTGGTTGATTTAATTTTGAATAAATTAAATCAAGATAAACTTGTAAAATTATTAGGAATTCATTTATTTTCCTAGAAATTATCTAGATAAAGTTGTTTTAATTAGATAACTTTTCTGTTGGGTTATTTGAATTAAAATTGAGACTTTATCCTATAGAATCTTGAGTGAAAAATAAAAGATTCACTGAGTTTTTTTCGGCAGTTCGGCCTGCTGATGTGCGAAGGATAAGATCAAGCGTTTTACGTGGATTTTATCAGATATTGATCCAAATTTGATTCTAATTTGAATTTTTGAGACCTAATCTGATAAGGACTGACCCTAGACCCAACCTCTATAAATAAGGAGTAAGTCACATAAGTTATTCAGATCAATTGAGAGATTAAGAGTAATACTTTGCTGGTGAGAATCTGGAACTCCCTGAGAGCTCTTGTTCACAAATCTCGAACACTAGCTTTGGGTTCTCTCAATTGGTTGAAAGGAGAGTCATCTAAAGAAAGAGCTGTACGTGTGAGCCCACACTCACTTCGATCGTGGATACAGAATAGCAAAGAAGACCAGTTGGTTGAGGCTTTTTGGAACGTTACTTCTCTTCACAGATTGCAGGAGTTCTTCGACATTCAAAGGTTAGTAAGATCTATTAATTTATGTATATTGCATGTCAAACTTGTGTTTTGGAAAATAATATGATATAAAATTTTTTAAAATTCCGTTACGTATTATTTTTTCAATAGTTTGGGACTGAGAAAGTGACTTTCGAAATACAAATTTGCCAAAATAGTGAACATCGATGTTGTTGTTGGAAGAACAGATGATCAGTTTAAAGGGAATCTTGTGAACTTGCAAATGTTCTCTCTAAAGATTTACTTGAACAGATGAGAAATATGACGTTGAGAAAATAGAACAAAAATTGTTTTACCATGTTTGATGAGGACATCCACTGTGAGGAATTTTAATGTTGTGTAATTGCTTGATGAATTGTTTTTTGGATGATTTGGGTTAGTATATATAAAGAAAACGTGCACGAGCTTTGATTAAGTAATTAGGATAATTTGTGTTTTTTGATTGTAGTGGTCCTCAAGAACAAAGTAGGAGCCAAGTATAGCGTGTGATAATATTTGTGTACTCGTGATGAAGGGGGTTGTGCCTCATTTGTCAACATTGCAGAACTGACCAGGAAGCTCACATAAACCTGATTAGTGGATAATATTGTCAAGTAAACCTTATACCTGTATACAAATATAGTTGTTGATCAAAAATATTAAAATCAAAATAAATAAACAAATAAAGTAAATGTCTAATATTCTACACAACATAATTTCACCTATGTAAATTAAAAGCATGGTTATTAAGTTAGTTAGACCCATTCCAAATTATAAGAATAATCTTTTAATTATAATCTCTTTGTACAAGAGAAAATTTTTTAATTCCAAAAAATAAATGATAATTATGAATAGATGTGTAAATTTGGGGCGACCCATACAAGCGAAAATAAAAAATCAGGCCAGGCCAGACAAGCATAGGCGATGAAAAGGGAGGCCTAGATCAGGCTGGGCCATCGGAGTTTTATTGGGAATTTCAAAGAAAATAAAAAAACAAAATTATGTAACCGGGTCGACCCGACCTAATTCTAGATAGGGACTAAATCACAAAATTATGTAATCTAGCCAACCTGACTTGATTATTGTTGGAAAAATAGTACGCAACGGAATTTTAAAAATTTTATATCAGAGTATTTTTCAAAACACAAGTTTGACATGCTACACGTATAAATTAACCAGATCTTACTAACTTTTATATGCTGAAGAACTCCCGCAATATGTGAAGAGAAGCAATGTTTTAGAAGAGCCACAACCAACTGGTCTTCTTTGCTATTCTCTATCCATGATCGGAGTGAGTGTGGGCTCACATGTACAACTCTTCCACCAGGTGACTCTCTTTCCAACCCATTGAGAAAACCCAAAGCGAGTGTTCGTGATTTGTGAACAAGAGCTCTCAAGTAGTTTTTAGAATCTCATAAGCAGGTTTCACTCTTAATCTTTCAATTAATCTAAATAACCTATGAGACTCAATTTGTATTTATAGAGGTTGGGTCTAGGGTCAGTCCTTATCAGATAGGGTCTCAAAAATTCGAATCAGAATCAAACCAGGATCATAATCTGATAAAAACCGCGTGAAAACACGTGATCTTTTTATCGTGCGGTCGGCATACCAAACTTACCCCATCGGTAGGCCGAACCTATGATAAAAATCTCAGCGAATCTTTTATTCTCCACCCAAGATTCTGTAGGATAAAGTCTCATTTTTAATTCAAATAACCCAATAGAAAAGTTATCTAATTAAAACAACTTTATCTAGATAATCTCTAGGAAAATAAATGAATTCTTGATAATTCTACAAGTTTATCTTGATTTAATTTATTCAAAGATAAATCAACTCATAAACAGACAAGAATTATCCGATTCCAATAATTCAACAAGTTTATCTTGAATTAATTTTGTCACAAAATTAATTCAACTGATAAACAGAGATGAATTATTTGATTCTTTTGAATTTCAGGCAATCTGATAAATCTAACATAAGTCACCAATTATTGGAAAAACATGTCGTATCGTTACAAGGTTTTTATGAGCTAGCAAGGGGACCAAATGGACCTATAAAGTTCAAGCTCCCGATAATTAGGAAACCTATCATCCCAGATATACATTTTGTAATAATCAACTCCAACGCTACTCCACTAAAAGGTTGGAGCTGCACTCTCAAACTACATAGAATTACGAAGCCCATACAGCTAAGTCTCCATGATATATCATAGTGTATCGTATCCCTATAGGATTATCCATAATCGGCTTAAGGACAAGTTCTGTCTTACCTTCCTGATTATTTTTATCTTACGTTCCATTATTTCACAATCAGAAAACTTACCAACCAAAGAGAGTATACCATTCGGTTACACCTATGTTTCTAAATGGTTAAGCGCTTCAGTTTTCTAATTATAGGATAATGCATATAAGAGGATATCAATACTCCTAAAGAGGAGCTATGGATTCCATATCTGTGAATAGCAGGTCTACGCTATCTAGAGTCATGCCTCCAATGTACCGACATGCGTACCACTATTAAAATGTGGGTGTCACTTTTTGGTACATCAAAAGACACAAGTCAAGACAATAGGCCCAGTATTCATCTTAGGATTAAGATAGAATACAAATGATTGTCAAAAGTGAATCGATTTGCCGAGACAAAATTATTAATTCAAATCAATTCACTTTATGTCCTGATCCCACACATCGTCACCTATGATAATGTGCCAATGTTTCTATTCGCAGAGTCCACTTTCGATGGCCAAGACAAACCATCTCCCAATAGGGATATAGACAACATAATAATCTTTACATGAATAAAGCACCCAACTTTATTCCCTTAATTGTGGATCTTATGATTTAGACCATCACCTTAATAATCATATCTTTTGCATAATCTGTCCATTATATGCCCAATTCTTAAATGTTTAGACTGACAGTCTCAGACTATTGTTTGCTTAACATACAATCAACAAATATGAACGTAAAGTGGACAAGATTTGGTATATAAATAATAAATAAATTCTTTTTTGATAAAAATGTCTCTAAAAACATATTACATTTTTACTCCTTAGGGCATATACGTCAAACAATCTCCCACTTGAACAAAGTGAGTAAATATGACAAATCTCGCATCCCTATAGCTTCCACATGCCTCTTGAAGACTCTCCAAGTAAGTATCTTTGTGAATAGATCTGCTAAATTGTCCTCTGACGCAATTTTGCACAATGTAACATGCCCGCCCTTGACAAAGTCCTTTATCACATGATACTTCTGATCAATATGCTTACTCTTTTTGTGAAATCTTAGTTCCTTGGTATTAGCTACCGCCACACTTTTATCACTATACAATGATATTGTCTTATCCATACTAGGAACTTCCTTAAGATCCCCAAGGAACTTGCAGAGCTACACTGCTTCTTTCGAAGCATGACTAGCTACCACAAATTCAGCCTCCATCGTTGAATCTGAAGTGCAATCTTGCTTCACACTTCTCCAACTGATGGCACTGCTGCCTAGAGTAAAGACAAAACCAAAAGTCGATCTCCTCGAATCCAAACAGGATTGAAATCTAAGTCAGTGTACCCTAGAGGTGTAATGACCAAGGAAATGTCATCAATAAAACCTAATATTTTTGTGAAATTTTATGATGGGCTAAATTAGTTATTAAAAATAACTGTTAGGGTTTGCAGTTATATAAAGGTGTTGTGGTCGGTAAGTCAGCATGTACCTTATTTTTCTGTCACCTATCTACAGAAAAATTACAAAGGTATACTTTGAAGGAGGACTTACATACTTGACATGAATGATCCTAGGTGATGCTAGTTTTCATCATAATATTTTGTTCAAACATGGTGTTGTAGATGTCGCACTCTCGATAGAAATACCACTAGAAGTGGGTGTAAAGGGTGGCTTGCTAGGCCTCAAAGTTGAATCGATAGAAGGTCGAGAGTCGACACTACTCCATAAAGCAACGGCCTATTCTTTACTTGGCTGCGTAGTGTTGTGCATTGTTATGTTAATCGTGAGGAAGCCTTGACCACCAAGACTATAAGAAAAAAGAGCATATTTAATAAGTATATTATTTCATGTGTCAAATCATTTGTAGAATTGAAAATTGTCCACCCATCCCTAATGCTATGGTTTCCAGTGATGATGGTCTCATTAATCCTATTTCCAAGCAAGAACAAGTTCTTATTACTCACAATAAAAACATGCTCTTCATAGACACCGGTAGTGACGTATATCAAGAAGTATCAGCCGAAAGCTACTAAGCTTTTGGGCTCCACCACAATCACTTCATTGATAGTTCTAAAGTTCTAATACCAATCCTCATTCACAGCCACAATGTCCTTCACCACAATCGTCTCATCCCCAGCCAAGAGAAGCTTCCTTGGATGGTGGTTCCTCATCTAATCATAGATAGTCTTGACCTGCTCCTACATCTTAGTCGGTAGTCGTCCGTTTAAGGAACCCTATGCCTCCTCAGTCGCTGTAACTCTTAGTTTCTTAGTATTAGCTACCGCAACACTATTATCACTGTACAATGATATTGTCTTATCCATACCAGGAACTTCCTTAAGATCCCCAAGGAACTTGCAGAGCCACACTGCTTCTTTCGAAGCATAACTAGCTGCCACATACTCATCCTCCATCGTTGAATCCGAAGTGCAATCTTGCTTCACACTTCTCCAACTGATGGCACTGCCGCCCAGAGTAAAGACAAAACCAAAAGTCGATCTCCTCGAATCCAAGTAGGATTGAAAATCCAAGTCAGTGTACCCTAGAGGTGTAATGACTGAGGAAATTATTCTTAAAAATGTGAAATTTTGTAAAAATTGTAATTTTTGTGAAAATTACAATAAAAATATGAATGAGTGGCATTGATTGCAAATTTTATGGCATATGTAATGTAATGGTGGATGTGGTATAATACAAATTTTATGAGTTTGAGGACTTAAAGATTTGTACATAATATCCATAAAATGAATTTTATGTCACAATTAATTGTAAAATTGTGATATAAACGAATGGATGATTAGAACGTAAATAGGACATAGAGGTTGTCCAAACCCTAACCGGGGGTAGAAAGGAGGCCGGAGCAGTATAAGAATACTGCTAAATAAAAACTCAGATACGAAAAATATCACGATTGGCCTCCAAAAGTGAATAAAAAGTAAGTTAAATATTTTATACAGTCTAATGATAGAAAGTATATTGTTTTAACCACGGCAGTATAGGAAAAATACTGTGTGATGAAAAATTTCATAGTATAAATTTTTAGCTCCACAAAGTGGACACTTACTTGAATTCTATAGGGCCAACAAACCATGCAATGTGGCCCAATAATATGATGACACCTAGGGGTAATCAAGTGGATGACCATGAGTCACCAAATGGGGTAAGTGACCACTTAATGTGATTTTAGCAAAAAAATATATTCATTCTTCATCCTTAGCTTCGGCAGCCATTGAAGGAAGCTCTCAAAAAAATTTCTCAACCCCAAACTTTGCAAAGATAACCCCAAACAAGTTTTACAAGCAAAGCCCAAGGATTTTTCACAAGTTTTAAGGTAAAATCTCAAACTTTTTAGCAAGTTTTCAAGGGATTTTTCATGGATTGAAGGGAAAATTAATTCATGGTGTTTTTGCATGAAAAGGGAGCCCAAGAAAAAGTTCAAGAAGCCTTGGAAGGTTAGAAATCAAAAAAAGTGTTATTTGGGTAAGTTTTAAAGTTTAAAGTTTTGAATTTTGTTTTGATTTTTATTTCTTTAAACCCATGTGAGTTCTTGAGCACATATTTGATGAAATTTCATATATATGTGAAGTATGACCTGTTTAAGTTGTGAAACTTTGGTTTGGTTCTTTTTACAAAAGTGTTACTTTTGTAATTTGAGGTTAGTTTAAGTAAAAATGATGTTTGAGCATGAGGATGATTTGAATAAGGCATGGAACAGTTTCTACAGGGGAAGATTTGTAATTTTGAAATAGATTTTTACAAAAACATCCTAAGGACTAAATTGCAATAAAAAGTTCTTGCTCGGCAGATTTAAAAAATTGCCAAAAAACCCCTGTACAGTGAGATTTTGGAAAAAGTTAAAACACAAAAGTTGTAGATTTCGACGAAACTGTTAGGCATTGTAGACAGTTCATCAAAAAACTCAACCATTTGTGAGTTTTTGATTTTTCAAGAATTTGTTAAAAGTGAAAAAGTGTTAAATGGAAAAAAAATCATTTTTCAAAATGATTTAAGGTATGGTACCTTAAGTAAAAATATTCTTTATGAAAAATAGAAAATTTTGGTATAAAGAGGAAAATTTTAGCCCCGGGGGCAAAATTGTCAAAATTTTCAATTAAGGGCCAAACTGTAAATTTTTACGAAAAAGGGGTTTTGAGAGGAAATGAAGAGGCCATTTAGCCCGCCAATGGCAAAATCGTCATTTTTCTTAAGTAGTCTGAATTGTTTGAAAACGAATCCCAAAAAGGGAAAAAGAAGTAGTTTCGCTTTCGATAACGATAATGGTGTAGGATAAGATTAGAATAAGGAAAGATAGTGATTTTCAGAGTTGTAGATAGTTATGCAACTTGATTAATTAAGCAACGAACATTTTGTAACGAAACGTAATGAAGTTTAGCTAATAGTTTTGAAATTGGCCAACAGGATCCTAGGAGTTTAGGAAAAAGGAGAACTGAAGTTGATTTGGTGGTACTCAAAAACAAGTAAGTACCATTCCCACCTACAGTATGAAATGTAGGTTTAGAAAGAAATGTATGTATATGTTTACCTGTGCGTATAATTAAGTGTAAACTTGTATGTTTGCCATGATATGAATACCTAGGGGTATAATCATGTATGAATAACTGTGAGTATACGAATGGATACTTGTGTGTATAATATGTTATGTACCTATGTGTACAATATGTTATGCACCTGTGTGTACAATAATGAAAATGAGCATGTGTATCATGATTTTGTACCTGTGTACAATAATAAATACTTGAGTATGTATAAAGTAGGTATCTGTATGTAATATACTATGCAAGAGAATTTATGTTTCAAGGATAATGTGTGATTATCACTTCATGCATGGTATGTCAACCATAATGAATGGACTGGTAAATGTAACACCAGAAAGTAAAAAAAAAAAGTGTCGTACCGACTCCTGACTCAAGGGGAGTTTAAAGAATATGTTATGGTCACAGTGTTACGTAGACTAAATGAAATTACGCAATGGTATGTACACTTGGGCCCTAGTAAAGATAAGAATTATGAGGATAATGAAAGTTTATAAGAAAGCATAATTGATTCCTGCATTCATTTGAATATCCATGTGGGATTTATGGGACTTACTAAGCATTAGCTCATTAAGTATTTCATACTGTAGGTATTCTAACGAGAAGGTCAGAATAAGTTCAAATGGTAAGCTGGCGGAGGGTGGATGGTGTGCAAATTGGGTATGGAGTCCGCTGCTGTAATGTTTTCCGTTGTGTATGTTTAAAGTTATTTTGAAATGAAATATTTAAAAGAAAGATGTTGTAAAAGTAAAAGTATTAATTATGTAAATACAAGTATGTGAAGGTATTTTAGGAGTTACCAAAGTTAATGTAAGCAAATTATTTATTTCTGTTTTAAAAAAAAATTCTTAAATTTTTTGCCCTTAAGAACGTAAGAAAGAGTTTTATCACAGCCCAAAAAGGCAGGTTGTGATAGTTAGTATCAGAGCGGAAATCTTGCCATCCTACTGCACATCATCGTCTGCTCCATTGCCACAGCTCAAGTAAGATAGTTTGATTTTAAGTATAGGAATGTTTAGTTTCTAATTTTATATGGCATTGTTATGTTAATTACAACAATAAATATAGTATATGGCGGAGCCGCATCATAACCGTGACATGGAAGCTGATGGAAGAGCAAGTATTGCTTTCCAAGATGCTATGCCACCATGATACTACGGAAGTTGACAACCTATGGCACTGGCTGAATGGCTACACGCTGTAGAGGTGATCTTCGATGCCTGTCATACGCCACCGCACCTCTAGGTTTTATTGGCCTCAGGATTGTTGATGAAGGAAGCATTAGTATGGTGGCTGAGGATTGAACATGATGAGCGACCAAGGGACTGGTAAGGTTTTAGAGGACAAATTCTAGCTAAGTTTGCACCCTTACCACTATCAAACGTTATTCCAGTCTAGGTGATTCTGATGTTATGGGCGGATTGGAGACGTCGATTGTACCTACGAGTAGAATCGATATAGGGAAGATACATAGGCGAACTGGTAGATCGTTACATTCTCAGATTTTACCATACTATGGTACCACTGATTCTGCCACAATTACCCTTACAGTGCATCTGCAATCTGGTTTGGAGAGATCTTCCTAATGTGGTCCAGCAGCAAATGCAGTATCTGGGAAATTACCTTAGCATCCATGATTTCCTTATGGCGACATTACATGCGGACCAAAATGCAGCCACACCAATAGAGAATCCTCCAGTAGGCATGGAGGATGATGATGATGATGATGATGATGATAATGATGGTGATGATAACATTGATGATGAGCCTGTGTCTCTAGAGCCTACAATCGCAAGTGATGATGAATCGACTGATTCAGATATGGAGGAAGAAGAGGATCCTAAGGAGGATTCCGAACATAATGACATGTCTGGAGTCGAGTCCAACTAAAAAGAACTCATAAGAAAATCTTTGTGTATTATGATGTACATAGATGAGAGATTAGTACAGTTTTGGGCTTTGATGCCTTTGCATGTGCATGTATGCTCAGCTAGTGGTGTCGTTCTCTGCAATAAGGCATATGTAGCCAGAAGTGATAACTGCTCCTAGAGATGATTTGAATAGTTATGTATGAGAAGAAAGTATGTATGTATGTTAGTTATGCATGTAATGTTATGAAGGATGTAAAAAGGAAATGAAAGAGGTTCATGAAATGAAATGCATGAAAGTAAATAAAATGTATGAAAGGAAATGAAATGAAATGTATGAATGCTAATGAAATGAAATGTATGAAGGTAAAGGAAATGAAATGTATGAATGCTAATGAAATGAAACGTATGAAATAAGATATTGAGTTCATGTAATTGTGTATGTTGTATGTTGTTTGAATACATGTAGTTATTGATTTGATACTATTAAGTTAATAGAATGTGCTAACATAGTAACGAAAATATACGATAGATATATAGCGATTAATATCAATGGCGGATATATCCGAAGGACCGATAAATCCAGATTTGATGGCCATGATTATGGAATTGCAACAGAAGATCCAAGCTCAAAAGCAGGAAATGCAAGGTTTACGGGAACAGTTAGCTAACCAGAATCCCATACCACCAATATGTATAGATACGTTACCCCCAGTACCACCGCCACAGCAAGCGGTACTAGCAGTCCCAACTGCTTCGGTAGTATCCACTACCGAATTTTATGAAAGATTCCAAAGAATGAAGGCCCCATAATTTGATAGATCTACAGACCCCTTAAAAGTCGATGATTGGCTTACAGGCATTGAAACAGTTCTGAAATTTATGGGACTTAGCGATCATGAAAAAGCCTATGCGCTTCGTTTTTTCTCACTAAAGATGCTAGGAGATGGTAGGAATCGGTAGAGCGTAGAAGAAATGTTGACAAAATGACATGGTCAGATTCCATTGAAAAATTTGACAGGGCTTACTTTGTAGAAACCATGGCAGCCTAGCAAGAAGAATTTAATAATTTTAAGCAAGGCAATATGTCCGTAGCTGATGCTGTAAAGAGGTTTAATCAGCTAGCACAGCTTTGTCCTGAGTTAGTACCCACTGATCAGGAATGAATAAGACGGTTAATGAGAATGCTCAGAACCGACATTGTCCTTGTGGTCGATAGTGGAGGGCAAGCTCCCAAGGATGTAGAGGATTGCATCGAACGGGAGACCAGAGCTGAGTTTAGAATTGCCCATGATAAGGAGAAAAGAGCAAGGATTTTCAAAGCACAGAAGGAGGAGAAAGCTTTAGCCAAGCAAAGTAAAGTTGTATAAGTAAAAGGATAAGGAAGCGTTCCAAGTCAAGGGCCATCCTAGAACTTTCAAGCAGGACGTAGCCGCATTGCTAACAGCAAGAGGAAATGGAACGTGAATAATTCATAGAATCCAAAAGGTCAACCCCAAAAGAGGATTAACGATTGAGGAAACAACAAACCCCTTTGCAGTCAATGCGGGAAAGACATGCAAGGGAATGCAAGGCTGGCACGAATAAGTGCTATATCTATGGGAAAGAAGGGCATTACACTAGGAATTGTTTTTCTAATTCCCAAAGTCAGAACAATCAAGCACAACAGAGGTCTCAAGGAAACCAATTGCATGCGGTTCAAGTTCAGGCATAAATTGAAGGCCCTAGTGTCAGTCAAGGGTAACCAGAAGCTCTGGAACCAAGTGGGCAAATTTATGTCTACATGAAGAAGGAAGAAAATGTAGGAACCTCATTGGTGGTGACATGTTAGTTTTCTATTGCCAACACTGATGTATATATTTTATTTGATTCTGGAGCAACACATTCGTTTGCATCACTTAAGTTTGCGAAACGAATAGGAAGTAAAAGAGATAGGATAGAGCAAACCTTTAGAATTGCACTACACTCTGGGGAGGTATTGAGTGCTAATTATTGGTTACGTCATGTACCAATAGTCATATGTGGAAGGGAATTGTATATTAATTTGATAATAATCGATGTACAAGATTATGACGTCATCCTAGGAATGGATTTCCTAGGGAAATACACGGCTAAGATTAGTCGTCGACACCGCAAGGTTACGTTTCGACCTTTTGGAAGTGAGAAGTTTGTGTATTCAGGGAAAGTTCCCAAAGCTCCCAAGGCATTGACTTCAGCATAAAAGATAAGGAAGATGTTGGAAAATGGATGTACTGGTTATCTGGTGAATTTAATAAGGAAAGATAAAGAAGCTCAGTTAGGACCAGAGAAGGTCCTCATAGTAAAGGAATTTATTGATGTGTTTTCGGACGAGTTGCCAGGCTTGCCACCAGAACGAAAAATTTTGTTTGAAATTGAATTGACGCCCGGAACAGCCCTGATTAAGAAGGCGCTATATCAAATGGCTCCAGGGAAACTCAAGGAACTTCAAGTGCAACTAAAGGAACTATTGGACAAGGGGTTCATCCGACCAAGTTATTCCCCATGGGGAGCACCTGTCCTATTTGTTAAGAAGAATGATGGAACATTACGAATGTGTATAGACTACGGGGAACTAAACAAGGTCATGATTAAGAACAAGTATCCACTTCCAAGGATCGATGATTTGTTTGATCAACTGAAAGGAGCGTCAGTATTCTCAATGATTGATCTACGCTTGGGGTATTATCAACTTTAAGTTAAGGAAGAAGATATACCAAAGACGGCATTCCGAACACGTTATGGGCATTATAAGTTCTGCGTCATGCCTTTTAGATTGACCAATGCCCTAGCAGCTTTCATGGATCTCATGAATTAGATTTTCGAAGAATACCTCGATAAGTTTGTCATTGTTTTCATCGACAATATTTTCATATACTCAAGAATGCCAGAGAAACATAAAAAGCACTTAAGGATTGCACTATAATTATTTAGAAGGCATCAATTGTATGCTAAGTCCTCAAAATGTGAGTTTTGGCTGGAGAAGGTTCATTTCCATGAACACGTGGTGACACAAGAAGGAGTATCTGTCGATCCTTCCAAAGTTGAAGAGGTGAATAAGTGGCCTACACCAAAAAGTGTGATGAAAATCAGAAGTTTCCTCGGTTTAGCAAGCTACTATCGGCGTTTTGTAGAAGGATTTTCCCGACTTGCAGCACCACTCACTGCACTTACATGAAAAGCAGCGAAGTATGAATGGACTAAGAAATGCGAAGAAAGTTTCCAAGAGTTAAAAAGGGCGACTTACTAGTGCACTAGTACTGACAATACCAGATTCGGACCATGGAACGTTCGTGATCTATAATGATGCATAAAAAAAAAGGATTGGGAGCCGTATTGATGCAAAATGGAAAAGTGATTGCTTATGCATCCCAACAGTTAAAGGATCATGAAAGGAATTATCCGACGCATGACTTAGAATTAGCGGCGGTTGTATTTGCGTTGAAGATATGGCGTCACTACTTGTATGGAGCTAAGTGCAAAATTTATACAGACCATCAGAGTCTGAAGTACATCTTCACACAGAAAGAGCTTAACATGAGGTAACAAAGGTAGCTAGAGTTAGTTAAAGACTACGACTGTGAAATTTTGTATCACCCGGGAAAGGCTAATCGAATAGCCGATGCCCTTAGTCGTGGAACAATGTCCTTGCTGGTAACGGTACAGATGATACCAAAACCTCTCCAAAAGGACTTAATGGAAGCAGGAATAGAGCTAGTCGCTAGAAGATTAGTTAATTTGTCCTTTCCACTAACTATCTTGGAGAATTTAAAAGAGCGACAAGAAGCAGATCCGTCGCTACTTAAAGTTAGGAATCAAGTTCTTGAGAACAAAGAAACAGAATTTAGCATTTTGAATGATAGTATCCTCCGTTACAAGAGTAGGAAATGCATTCCCAATGATGAAGGATTAAAGAAGCAAGTATTAGAAGAAGCTCATGAAACACCATACGTGGCTCATCCAGGAGCTACTAAAATGTACCAAAATTTGAAAGAACACTATTGGTGGAATGGAATGAAGAATAACGTCACGAGATTCGTCAGCAAATGTCTTACATGTCAAAAGGTGAAAGCTGAACACCAGCGATCAGTAGGTGAGCTACAAAAGATTGAAATCCTAGAGTGGAAATGGGATCAGATAATTATGGACGTGATAACCGGGCTACCCAGAACTATGGGTGGACATGACGCTATATGGGTAATTGTTGATAGATTGATTAAATCAACTCATATCTTACCTATTAAACTCAGTAGTTCTGTAGAACAACTAGCTGAACTATACGTAACCTAAATAGTTAGATAACACTAATTTTTGAAGTCTATCATTTCTGATCATAATGGTAGATTCACTTCCAAGTTTTGGAGAAGTGTTCATCAAGCGATGGAAATAAAGCTGACGTTCAGCACAACCTTCCACCCACAAACAGATGGTCAATCAGAAAGGACCATCCAGACTTTAGAGGATATGTTAAGAGCATGTGTGCTAGATTTCAAGAGAGGATGGGATAAAAAGCTTCCTCTGATCGAATTTGCATACAACAATTGTCATCAAAGCTCCATTGGTATGGCTCCATATGAAGCTCTATATGGAAGGAGATATAGACCACCTTTACATTGGTACGAAACTCAAGAAAAGGCACTGCCGGCCACAGATTTTGTTCAAAGAACAACGAAAGATGTAAAGTTAATCCGTCAATGAATGGAAATGGCTTTTAGTCGGCAAAAGAGTTATACTGATCGACGACGGAGACCTTTGAAGTTTCAAATAGGAGACTTGGTCTTTTTGAAGATAATGCCCATGAAAGGAATTGTAAGATTTGGGAAGAAAGGAAAGCTCAGTCCAAGGTATATTGGACCATTTGAGATCTTGAAAAGGGTAGGCAATGTAGCTTATAAGTTAGCCTTGCCCTCTGATCTAGCATCGGTACACAACGTATTCCATATATCCATGCTAAAGAAGTACATATTGGATCCTTCGCATGTTCTACAACTAAAAGAAATTGAAGTATAGGAGAACCTGTCTTATGAAGAAAGACCAGTTCAAATCCTGACACGAGAAGAAAAGGAATTAAGGAACAAGAAGATACCTCTCGTCAAAGTTTTATGGCGCAACCAATAAGTAGAAGAGGCAACATGGGAACGAAAGGATGAAATGAGGAAAGACTACCCCGAATTATTTTGATTTTCGAGGACGAAAATTCTTAAGGGGGGTAGATTGTAATAACCGAGGAAATGTCATCAATAAAACCTAATATTTAATTAGGTTTAATTAATGAATTTATTCTTAAAAATGTGAAATTTTGTAAAAATTGTAATTTTTGTGAAAAATACAATAAAAATATGAATGAACGGCATTGATTGCAAATTTTATGGCATATGTAATGCAATGGTGGATATGGTAAAATGCAAATTTTATGAGTTTGATGACTCAGAGATTTATGCATAATATCCATAAAATGAATTTTATGTCACAATTAATTGTAAAATTGTGATATAAACGAATGGATGATTAGAACGTAAATAGGATATAGAGGTTGTCCAAACCCTAACTAGGGCTAGAAAGGAGGCCAGAGCAGTATAAGAATACTGCTAAATGAAAACGCAGATACAAAAAATATCACGATTGGCCTCCAAAAGTGAATGAAAAGTAAGTTAAATATTTTTATACAGTCTAAGGATAGAAAGTATATTGTTTTGACCATGGCTGTATAGGAAAAATACTGTGTGATGAAAAATTTCACAGTATAAATTTTTAGCTCCACAAAGTGGACACTTACTTGAATTCTATTGGGCCAACAAACCATGCAACGTGGCCCAATAACATGATGACACCTAGGGGTAATCAAGTGGGTGACCATGAGTCACCAAATAGGATAAGTGAGCATTTAATGTGATTTTAGCAAAAAAATCTTTTCTTTCTTCATCCTTAGCTTCGGCAGCCATTGAAGGAAGCTCTCAAGAAATTTGCTCAACCCCAAAATTTTCTCAAAAATACAAGTATGTGAAAGTGTTTTGGGAGTTACCAAAGTTAATGTAAGCAAATTATTTCTTTCCGTTTTTAAAAAAAAAATTTCCTAAATTTTTTGCCCTTAAGAACATAAGAAAGAGTTTTATCACAGCCCAAAAAGGCGGGTTGTGACAAGAGGAGTCAAATCCTCACTCAAATACACAAGCATATACTCTCAAGTGCTTTTCAAGTACTTGAAAATATGTTTTACCGCAACCCAGTGGTTCGGTCCTAGATCTGCCTAAAATCAACTTGCAATCCCGACTGCATAACAAATATTTGGTAGTGTGCAAAGCCTGGCATACATAAGACTACCTACTACTGAAGCATAAGGCACCTTCTACATGTATTCTCTTTCTTCCTCAAACTTTGGAGAGTCTTTCTTAGAAAGAGTAATTCCAAACCTAGATGGTTGCCCACCTTTCTTGGAATCCTAGATTGTAAACCTTTTGAGAATTTTGTCTATGTAGCCGGCTTGTGACAAAGCTATCATTTTGTTCTCCTTGTCCCGAAAGATCTAGATACCGAGAACAAAATTAGCCTCAACCAAGTCTTTCATGTCAAACTGCTTGGTCAACCATAATTTGACCGATGACAACGCCCTTATGTCATTGCCAATTAGCAGAATGTCATCTAAATAGAGTAGTAGAAAAACTACCTTCCTATCCTTCATGTGTTTGTACACATATGGTTCATCCACATTTTGTGAGAACCCATAAGGCTTGATCACTTGATCAAATCTTATGTTCCAATAACGGGAAGCCTACTTAAGTCCATATATTGACTTTAGCAGCTTATAAACCTTACCCTTTTGACCCTTGTTCTTGAACCCGTCTGGTTGTTTCATATAAATGGACTCATCAAGATAGCCATTTAAAAAAGCTGTCTTGACATCCATCTGTCAAATCTCGTAATCGAGAGCGACAGTTATGGACAAGAGAATCCGGATGGACTTAAGCATGGCTACAGGCAAAAAGGTTCCTCATAATCGATTCCTTTCCTTTATGTGTAACCCTTAGCTACCAATCTAGCCTTAAAGGTTTTGACCTTTCCATCCATTCCTTTTTTCCTCTTGTAGATTCACTTAGACCTTATGGGTTTTACCCCTTGGGAAGATCCACAAGATCCTAGACCCGATTAGTCTCCATAGACTTCATCTGTGTGTTCATGGCCTCTATCCAGAGTTTTGAATCAACATCTTCCATAGCCTCTGCGTAAGTGTAAGGATCTTTATCATGTTCATCCGGTTCGGCCAAGAAGGCCTTACCATTAGGCATATACCTCTCGGGTTGATGCCCGATCCTCCCACTATGCCGAAGCCCCTTAGGGTGTTGTTTAGGTTCATTTGGTTTTTCGTCATTGATTGGAACGGTTTCATTCAGAACCTCCGGAGTGATAGGATCACTCCTTAACTCTTCAAGCACTACTTTGCTTCGAGGTTTAAAGTCGTCTATGTAACTCTCCTCAAGGAAAATTGCATGAGTTGAAACCACGACTTTATTTTCCTCTGGGTTAAAAAAATAACCCCTTTAATTCCTTTGGGATATCCTACAAACATGCAAACTTCTGAACGTGCTTCTAACTTATTCGCATCCTTAAACAGGACATGAGCCAGACATCCTCATATGCGAATATGGTTTAAGGATGTCTTCTTGCCCGTCCACAACTCATGAGGAGTTTTAAGGACTGATTTTGAAGGCACATCATTTAGAAGATAACATGCAGTTTGTAGTGCATATCCTTAAAAGGATAAAGGCAATGATGAATAATTCATCATGGACCTAACCATGTCCAATAAAGTCTTATTCCCTTTCTCTGCCACACCATTCTGTTGTGGAGTGCCTGGCGTAGTCAACTGAGATAGAATCCCATTTTTTAATAAGTGTCTGAAGAACTCATCAGAAGGTATTCTCCACCTAAATTAGATCGAAGTGCCTTTATCGGTCTACCTAATTGCTTTTTGACTTCAGCCCGAAACTCCCTGAGCTTGTCAAAAGTTTCACTTTTGTGATGCATAAGGTACACATACCCATACCTTGAGTAATCATCAATGAAAGTGACGAAGTACTCATACCCTCTTCATGCCCGGATGTTCATCAGTCTGCAAACATCACTTTGCACAAGTTCCAAAACCCCTTTAGCCCTATTGCCCTTAGACCCGAATGGTCTTTTGGTCATTTTACCTTCCAAATAGGATTCACATTGAGGTATAGATTCCACCTTTAAGTGACTTATAGGTCCATCCCTTACCAACCTTTGAATCCTATTCAGGCTAATATGACCAAGGCGCAAATGCCAAAGATAAGTCTCATTAGAGTGAGAAGTCTTAAGTCTTTTAGAGTTATTATCATTCACCTCAATGTTCAATAGTGAGTCCATTTTAGGTTTAGTAAAATATAGATTGTTTTGTATCCATCCATCACAGATAAAAGATTTGTCTTTATGAATCACCACTTTATTATTAAAAGAAACCGAATAGGAATCTTTAAATAAGCAAGCTAAAGATATCAAATTCCTTTTGAATTTAGGAACATAACAACAATCTCGCAAAACCAAACTCCTATATTTATTAAAATAAAGATGGACATCTCCCACTGCTTCAGCTAACACCATGGATCCATCGCTTATCCGAAACGTGAAATTTTCACGAAGTAAAGTTTTCATTTCCCAAAATCTCTCTAGAGAAACACAAACATGATTAGTTGCTCTAGAATCTATGACCCAAGTGTCACTAGATTCCTTGACCAAACAAGTTTCTAAAACCAAAAGATCACACTTACCTCCATCGGTAAGGAAGTCCTTGCAATTCTTCTTTATATGCCCAACCTTTCCGTTATAAGCCTTTTGCTTCCATCCATTCCCTGGATTAGGATTGGAACCAGATGCAACCACCAAGTCAACCTCTCCATTAGCAAGAGTTTCCTGATCACTTTTTTGAACTTTTATAACTGTTTTATCAACTCCATTAAGGTCACATCCTGTTTATTGCTCAAATAAGCTCTACATGGGATGAACTCCTTTGATAGAGTCCCAAAAACCATAGTCACCTATGACTTGGCATCGATATCGGCTCCATGGGTTTGAGCCTTAACGAGGTGACCCATGACTAATATCATATGCTCTTTTACAGATGTCCCCGATTTTTGTTTACAGTTCAAAAGTTTCCGAAGTGCCCTTTTCCGTTTTGTTATGACTTAGCCTCCAAACATGTTTTCAAGGTTATCTAAGATCTACTTCGCAGTCTCATAATCTTCATGTTGAGCCTGTAGTGTATTATTCATACTAGCCATAACATAACACCGAGCCTGATCGTTAACAACTTTCCAACGATGATACGCTTAGATTTGCTCATAAGTGGATTGCCCAGTAGATTTGGGAGGACACAATGTGGTTAGCACAAAAATTAGTTTTTGAAAGGATAGGACGATATTTAGGTTTTGTTTCCAATCATTAAAATTCTCACCGGTTAATTGGTTTTGTCAAGTATAGATGATAAAGCATTTTTAGAGATTTTTAATTTACAATAAAGAATCACATACCAATCATAAGCATAGTATAATAATTTAGTAAGATAACACAATCATGTATAGCATATAAATATGTTTATGGATCAAAACCTTGAAAAAATTACAACCTTATAACGAAATTCCCAACTCAAAATTTAGCCAGCTGCCTTGGGGAGACTTGCCAAATTCAATTAAGAACACGGATCCCCCCTAATTAATATATGCCATCCAAGACCTGTTTGATACAACATATATTAATAATCATTTCTTTAGCAATTAATTTTATTAACAGAGCTCCTAGGGGGAGGTTAATATTAAAATTAACATGAGTATATCAACATCGTTTCAATATTTTATCCATGGCTTATTATAGTCACCTTGGGGTGATCAACGATAAACCACGCTAAAATACCTTATCCTTTCAGAGATCCAACCTGGTACATGAGGAAATCCTTTCCTTGGGGTAGGAACCACCATGTACTACCTATGGACCAACGATGGAGGCCGTAGGTCCTTTCTTCAAAAACCTTGTCCCACTCATTCTTTTGAAATCAAGGTTTTATTTTAAAATACAAGCATGAACAATTTTAAATTTAGTGGCACTCCCTATTCTATATGGCATGTTACAATATACATGACAAATCATATTATAATGCAGACAAGCAAAGCAATTAAGCAAAGCTACAAGCAAAATAATAATAAACAACCGTAATATTATGGTTCCACCCTAGAGAATAGAAAATAAAGATTACAAGAGAATAATCAAAATATTTTATCGATTTTTCATCCTTGAATCCTTAAGCTATATCCTTCTTCATGTAATGCCCATGTTCAAGTCTTCAATCCCGCATAGATCGAATACTCCATATTTCCAGTCATATCCAAATTTTATGTTTCTCATAATTGTCCCAAAAATAAAATTAAAAATATACGAAAAACTGCACATTTTTTGGAAAAATTTTTAGCTCTCCACCGGCAAGCCGATTTGGGTGATCGGCCTGCCAGTCATGACCCACCGGCCTGCCGATCTTTTCAGGTCAGCCTGTCGATCATGATAGTTTAGCCTGCCACCAGAGCCACTTGATTTCAACTTTGCGTATGGCCTGCCGATCTTGCGACCATCGGCCTGTCGAACTGGAGGGTTCGGGCATGCCGACCGAGCAGAGATCATCCTTTTCCAAAAAATACAATTTTGATGTAATTTATCAATTTTATTTTTAACAATTCAAAAACATAAAATTAGAGACTCAAAAAATACTTAGGAATGCTATCATCCATCTTTTAGATCTGCCTTCTAGGTCCGTCTTCTCGGAATGATATTTAATTACAAAATTTTTACAAATTTAAAATTAAATAATAATTCCTAGACAGAGATGATAGTTTGCTATCTAATTACATAAAAAACTTACATACACATTCTAACCTCTAAGGAACCATAACCGGTATAAATTAATTAATTAATAAATAATTAAATAATAATTTAATCAACCATAATTAATTAATAAAAATTCACCATATAATCCATGATAACATATAAAATTGTATAGAAACCTAGAGTGCCAACTCTCTATAAAATTAAATTCAAGCATAGGAGAGATCAAGATCACATAATTTACACATATAGCATGATCACAAACTCATAAATTTACGTAAAACCTATGGCTCTGACACTAATTGTTGGAAAATAATACGCAACAGAATTTTAAAATTTTATATAAGAGTATTTTCTAAAATACAAGTTTAACTCGTTATATGCATAAATTAACCAGATCTTACTAATCTTTATATGTTGAAGAACTACCGCAATACGTGAAGAGAAATAACATTCCAGAAGAGCCTCAACTAACTGGTTTTCTTTGTTATTTTCATCCACGATTGGAGTGAATGTAGGCTCACATGTACAGCTCTTCCACCAGGTGACTCTCCTTCCAACTAATTGAGAGAACCCAAAGCTAGTGTTTGTGATTTTTGAACAAGAGCTCTCAATGAGTTTTTAGAATCTCACCAGCAGACTTTCACTCTTGATATCTCAATTGATTTAAATAACTTATGAGACTTACTCCGTATTTATTAAGGTTGGGTCTAGGGTTAGTCCTTATTAGATAGGGTCTCAAAAATTTGAATCAGAATCAAACCAGGATCATAATCTGATAAAGTCCATGTGAAAACACGTGATCTTTTTATCGCACGGTAGGCATGCCAAACCTACCCCATCGACAGACTGAACTTGAGGATCGACATGCCGAACCTGCGATAAAAATCTCAGCGAATCTTTTATTCTCCACCCAAGATTCTACAGGATAAAGTCTCATTTTAATTCAAATAACCTAATAGAAAAGTTATCTAATTAAAACAACTTTATCTAGATAATCTCTAGGAAAATAAAATAAATTCCTCATAATTCTATAAGTTTGTCAAGATTTAATTTATTCAAAATTAAATTAACTGATAAACAAACAAGAATTATCCGATCCCAATACTTCAACAAGTTTATCTTGAATTAATTTTGTCACAAAATTAATTCAACTGATAAATAGGCATGAATTATTTGATTCTTTCGAATTTCAGCCAATCTGATAAATTTGACATAAGTCACTAATTATTGGAAAAACACGTCGTATCGTTACAGAATTTTTATGAGCTAGCAAAGGGGACCAAATGGACCAATATAGTTCAAGCTCTTGATAATTATGAAACCCGATATCCCACATATACATTTCATAATTATCAACTCCAACGCTACTCCACTAAAAGCTTGGAGCTGCACTCTCGAATTACATAGAATTACGTAGCACGTATAGCTAAGTCTCCATGACATACCATGGTGTATCATATCCCATAGTATTATCCATAATCGGCTTAAGGACAAGTTTTGTCTTAGCTTCTCGATTATTTGTATCTTACGTTCTTTTATCTCACCATAAAAAAACTTACTATCTAAAGAAAGTATACCATTCGGTTACACCTATGTATCCAAATGGTTAAGCTCTCTAGTTTTCTAATTACATGATAATGCATATAAGAGGATATCACTACTCCTAAAGAGGAGCTATGATTCCATATCTGTGAATAACAGGTCTACACTATCTAGAGTCATGCCTCCAACGTACCGGCATGCGTACCACTATTAAAATGTAGATGTCATCATTTAGTACATCAAAAGACACAAGTCAAGAGAACGGGCCCACTATTCATCTCAGGATTAAGATAGAATATAAATAATTGTCAAAAGTGAATCAATTTTCCGAGACAAAATTATTAATCCAAATCAATTCACTTTATATCCTGATCCAACATACCATCACCTATGACAATGTGCCAATATTTCTATTCACGGGGTCCACCTCCAATGGCCAAGACAAACCATCTCCTAATAGGGATATAGACAACATAACAATCTTTACATGAATAAAGCACCCAACTTTATTCCCTTGATTGCAGATCTTATGATTTAGACCGTTACCTTAAAAATCGTGTCTTTCGCATAATCTATCCATCATATGCCCACTTCTTAAAGGTTTAGACCGACAGTCTTAGACTATTGTTTGCTTAACATACATTCAACAAATATGAACGTAAAGAGAACAAGTTTGGTATATAAATAATAAATAAATTCTTTATTAATAAAAATGTCTTCAAAAACATATTACATTTTTACTCCTTACGGCATACATGTCTAACAATTAGAGATAAGGACTAAATCATTGGCCTAGCCCAGCCTGAGGTTTGGACCGGGCCAGGCCAGGCCAGGCCCGAGCCAAAGAAATAATATTAAATGATAACACAATTTAATATTAGGAAAATTTGGGTTGATTTGAGTTTGCGGTTGAGCTCAATGATTTTTTCTTATCGAGTTCCCTACATACCCCGTCAATGGACCAAACCACTTGTAGTTCAAAGTTAAAGTATTATGATTATTGTTATTATTATTGGTGAATTTTGGGTATATTTTGGTTTGAAAAATTCTCCAATTTATGACCCTATGAGAAATTTGAAGAAACTTTTTAGAATTCCAATCTTGAGAACTTGTAATTTGGTTTTGAACTTATTACTCCACCTAGTTTATAGCTTGCCTACGTATCTAACACGGAATCAAGTCAAACATAGTTTATAATTTAAACAATTCCCGTATGTGAAAAAAACATTCTTCCGAAATTCTATTATTTTTATTCTTCCTCTTTTTATTGAGTTTTGCGTGCAATATGGTTTTATGAGTCAATGGGCTCACCTTTCATCTTTTTGGGCTAAAATTATGCCCAATGTGGGTAATTTTTATTTTTTGGGTATATAATACTCCGAATTTCCTTGATTTTTAATTTAAATTTTAAATCTTTTCAAAATGATTTGAATCAATACATGGTTACTGTTGCATTTAGTTTTGCTGTTAGGGATGCTCCCATTTTGATGAGATTTTATTTACTTTTCAAATAGAGAATTGAAGTCTTATGACATATACACATGCCCATTAGCAATCCAATGCTCAAATTTATAAGAGTGAGTAGTTACTACTGTGATGCTTTTGAGAGAATTTTAGTGACCAAGTGTGGCTATAAACATATTGATCATTCTCGAGAAATTTTTTTTTTTTTTTTTTTGTGCTTATTCTCAAGGTTGATCTTAAGTTAAACGTAACTAAAGTAGAGGTAAGACTAATCTTAGCTTGACTAATTATTGGCAGGTATTGTGCTGTCTGTATAACGCTTCAGATCATAGGCGCGTAAATCTCATATGCCGATCTTTTAGTCTACGATTCATAGGGACTTCGTGTTCGGATCATACAACTCACTTAATCAGCCATTTTTAATACCTAGTTTATACCAATCATTATTTTGACCACCTTCATATTTTCTGCAGCAAATTGATTAACCAATGCCCTTTTGAATTCTGCAATCAATTTTCAGAAAATAATCCCTCTACAGAGCAATGGTATTCCCTGAATTATTTTAACGTCCTTTTTTGCCTATCCGGAGTATTCGAATGATTGCGGTGACTTTTCGGGCATCCATTTGAGTGAATTCAATCATCATCATCATCATCATCTTTCTCCAACCAGATTCCTTCCTCTGAGAAAATATACATTTAGATTTTCCTTTTTTTTTAAAAGAAAACCTAATACGTTTTTTTTTTTTTAATATTTTTCATTAATATACAGTCCAAATGTTTTAAATGGAGGGTCTTGTTCTGTAAACACTAGTCCCTGCATGGCATTACGTGAACTACATCAGTGGTGCCGATCTTTTTTTTTTTTTTTAAATTGATCTTTTCACTTGACTTACTTATTTTAAGATAGTGACGGCAAAATTTTATCACCATTAGATGCTCAACAATTTTTATTATTTTGGCAAAAATGCCATCATTAGTGGCACACAAAAAATGTCTGGAGAGCACTTTTTCAAATCTATGGTAAAATAATCATCTCAACTTTTGTGAGTTCTTAGAAAAGAAATTCCAAGTTTCAATGACAACCAAAGGATCTAAAATGAACAAACCGTACATCTTGTAAGTGTTTATGAGATTCACATATTGCAGTCATAAGTTCCACACTCTAAGGCGTCTATGGAACTTGTTTCTTTAGCATGAAAGAACAAATTTCACACAAGAAAATGGGTCTACGAGATCTGCCTTTGTAAACCGCCCGTCAACAATAATGCCTTTGTGGTGTATTAGATATAGAGAACCAAAATAAGTGTAGCTTGTTGTTTACAAAGGAACGAAAAGATGGGCAGCACCCATTATATTAATCAGAAAGTAGAAAAAGGTTAGTAGGGGACCATGTAAATCAAAGAATAAGGAAATTATCTTGCCTTCAAATACTTGGTCACACCACAACACCTTTTTTTTTTTCAGAGCACTCGCCCTCTGCCCCACCCGTACACACACTAGCACACCTTTTTTTTTTGTCATTACTTGTCTCCTACTTTGTTCACGAGGACCACTACGATCTAAAAACACAAATTCTCCTAATTAATTAATCAAAACTCATGCACGTTTTTCCTATATATACTAACCCCAATCATCCAAATCTTCAATTCATCAAGCAATTACACAGCATTAATGTTTCTCATATCCCCATCTCAAATAATTAATGCCCTCATCAAACATGGCAAAATAATTTTTGTTCTATTTCCACAACATCACATTTCTTATTCTCTTCACCTCTCCAACTCATGCAAAAGCAATCTCTAGAGAGCATTTGCAAGTCCACAAGATTCCCTTCTTACTGCTCACCCGTTCTCCCAACAACAATGACTCATTTAAATAGCTTATAAAACGTGAACCTTGATCCGATTAATCCCTTAAATTTAAAAACAAATGTTATCAATCAAATATAATTTAGAGCAAAAAAAAAAAAAACCTTATATAATCCATATTTTATACTTTAATTTGGAACATAAAATTGATACAATTGACAAATGAAATAACATACATGCTATATACACTCTCTTTTCTTTTAAGCCAGTGTCAAGTCAAGGCTTCCTCGCTGCTGACATAACAGTGTACAACACCGGCGGGCCAAGCAAATGATAGGTTGTGGCGTTGCAGAGCGGTGCCGACCTCTCGACCTTCTACTGGTGCAGCTTTGAGGCCTACCAAGACACCCTCTACACCCACTCCCAACGGCAGTTCTATTGGGAGTGCGACTTCTACGGCACCACTGACTTCGTCTTTGGCAATGCCGCAGTCGTTCTCCAGCAGTACAACATCCACCCCGGTTCCTCAAGAAGGGCCAGTTGAACACCATTGCTTCCCAGGGCGGACCAACCCCAACCGGACAGCTGCACCTCCATCCAAAACTGCACCATCCGACCCTCAGACGACATTGCCACGAGCAACGGCACGACCAAGGCCTACTTGGCAGGCCCTGGAAGGAATTTTCTTGGACGGTTTTCATGCAAACATTCCTAGATAGTTTTATTGACCTTGGCACGTGTGGAGCGGGGATTATGCGTTGAGCACCTTACACTACGTCGAGTATGCAAATTCGGGTCCTAGGTCGAACACGACGAGTTGGGTCATGTGGTTAGATTATCATGATAGGCCCCGTGGAGGCAAAGAATTCCACGATGTTGACTTTTTTGGCTGGAGATTATTGGTTGCCCAAGACGGTGTCTCTTTTACTTCCAGTGAAGATTCAAGATTTGAACTTAGTGGTGGCACAAACAAAAAATATATATAAACTAATATAATAAAAAATAATACACATATATATTTTATATAAGCAACTCATTATTTTATCACGGAACTCAAATCATAATTTAGTACCCAGATGTTGATACCACTAAAAGCGGCTATATGTATTTAATTTGTATACTTTAAAAAGTTATATATTACGTGCTTTGGTTTTTTGTTTTGGCTGAAGACATTATAAGTTAGTTATTCAGACGTAGTTAGAGTCATGTTATTTGTTATATTTAATCAGTCAAAAAATCAGTCACAAAAGACTTCTTTTTTATTTTGATAAATAAAGTGGGCAAATTATTCATAAATCTTTAATATTTTTTAGTACGATAACTCTTTCAAGAATTAACAAATAGCTTTTCAGTTTCAATTAGTCTATCTTAAAATTTTGGCAAGAGATGATTATTTTATTTTTATTTTATAGAAACAAGAAACATTTATTTATTTATCTATTTATTTTGATATTATAAGAGACATTTATTTGGTGGTAACCAATATGAAAAATAAGGCAGAATCTGTTCAAAGAATGTGTGACTATCACGCCTAAAATCATAAGTCTCAACTCTTTATGATTTAAAAAAGAAGATTACCTTCGTAAAGAAGAAACTGACAAAATTGAGGAAGAGTTGGAGAGCAAGAGAAAGAGAGTATGTTACTCAGAGTTGCGGACTTGAAAGTATTCCATCACCCAACTCCGACGCTGTGGTTTCCGGTGGTGATTGTCTCATTAACCCGTCTCCAAGCAAGAACAAGTGCTCACCGGCGGTGACGTATAATAAGAAGTATTAGTCAGAAGCTGCCGAGTTGTTGGGCGCCACCGCAATCGCTTCATTGATAGTTTTAAATTTACCATAACCATTTATTCACAAACACACCATAATCTCCTCATCCCCCACCGCTAGACCGCCTTGACCTGGTCAAACATCTTCATTGGCAGTTGATAAGTGCTAAATTGGTTATAATTTTTCCTTAATATTTCAATATTTTCTTGCTTAATTCTTGACTAATTTGTGTTTATTATGCGATTTTGTGTCTTGAAGGTATTTTAAAGTAGTGAGCTAAATAATGGATGGAAAATGAAGAATTTAGAGGTTAAAATGACATTTGTTCATTTTGGAAATTAAATGGGCGCGAAATTTGGATTTTTAAGAGTTTTTGTGGTTGATTCAGCAGTTTGGAGAGAACCAGGCTATGCCCTCATGAGAAATTGGCTCGCAGTCACACTAACATATAGAACCAGCTCGCAGCCACGCCAAATGGGTGTGCGGCAACACTAATAGGCTGTAGTAGTGTATGGAAGCGAGCGAGCAACCGCGCCCCCCATACATGGAAGGGAGCCTGAACCGAATTGTCCGCGTGCGCCAGCGAGAAGAGTCGCCTAGATCCCACACGTGAGCCTGATATGGCCTCCATTTTGAATGTGATTTGAGACCAAACTTATTCGTTTTTAATCTTCAACTACCAAAACTATGAATACCACTTTAGAAACACAAAAGACATCAGTTTTTCTATCAGTTTTTCATTAGTTCTCTTTAGTTTTATTAGTCTTAAAAGATGAAGAAAAAGAAAAAGAAAAAGAGAAGGCTCCAGTGGTGGCTTAAGGAATTTTGTCTGTGTGGAGAATTCTTTAATGTCAAAATTGTTCTTATCTTTATTTATTTATTTATTTCTTTCTTTTTCAATTATGTTAGTTAAGTTTTATTTATGGTTGAAGGGAATTTCAAAACCTAGACTATGATTAATTTTTAAATTTTTTTTTTAATTTTCTAATTGAGATTGTTTATGTTCTTCTATTTTTAATATTCATGATTATTTTCTTGTTTTGTTTAAGTGGCCAACTAAATAGAACTTGAATTTAATCTATTACTAGATTAGAATACTTTACCCGTAATTGTCTTGTTATTTTAATCATTAGTAGTGAATTGTGGTCACTGATTATAGTCAAGTTTCATATGATTGCATGTAGAGCATAACCTAAGTTAAATAATCCAAGCTTGTGTGATTGTTGCCTTGATCAACCCATCTTTCTCATCTTAATGCTTTCATTAGATTAAATCCAGAGAGTTTATTCTAGGTTGTTTAGTGTAAAGGGGTTTAATAGAGAGCTTCTCTTAATAAATCTACATAGTAAGAAAAGATTGAGATAATAGAGCTTGTTGCTATCTTCGGTTGATAATTTCGATAGTTAATTGGGAATAATTATGTAATTAAATGTATGATAATTGTTTAGTAGTAGCGAATGAACCTTTGACCAGTTTTATTATTATTATTTTATGTTTATTTATTTTCTTATCTTTTTATTAATTTAGTTCATATTCAAAAGCCCTGCAATTCGTATTAGTGTTAGTATGTCTTAGGTGTTAATATAGCCAATAACTAATTAATTAGACCTAATTTTTTGAGGGAACGATCCTTACTCACCACTACACTTATTAACGATGACATTTTAAGTAAGGTTACTTTGATGCTTCCTCTGAGACCTACCAGCAGTTGCCCCTTTAGGAACACCCTATGCCTCCTCAATTGCTACAATTTTGCGTATCTTTGCTTCTATCAGAATTAGGAGGGATATGATTATATAGGGTTGTATTGTAAAAACTCAATTGGAACATTAGTTTCTTCTTATTTCTTTTAATAAGCTGGCAGTTTGTTATAGCAGAATGATGTTACCAGCCATTATATACCTTTTTGTTCTCTTGGTCTTTTATTAATTTAATAAGAATACAAGAATATCTTCCAAAATTTCTTATTCTTCTCTTGTGATATGGTATTACAGCCAGGTTCTTTTCTGCTATGCTTTCTATGTCTTCCTCATCTCTATGATGGCTCATGGTGGTGCTTGTGGTGGAAACAACAACCACGTTGTTATAGGCTCCTCTACACCAGCGGCAATGGAGGATCCTACTAGTCCTTATTTTCTCCATAATCATGATCATCTTGGATTAGCTTTGGTCTCACACCAACTCCTTGGCTCCAATTACAACACTTGGAGCCAAGCTATGGTGATGACCTTGACGGTTAAGAAGAAAATTGGGTTTCTTGATGGATTATTCCTAATTTGGACCTAGATGATTTGCTCTATGGAGTCTAGATTCGTTACAACATTATGGTTATCTCATGGATTCTCAATGTTGTTACTAGAGATGTTGCTAATATTCTCTTATACATTGATACATCATTTAAGATATGGACAGATCTGTGTGATCAATTTCATCAAAGCAATGGTCCAAGAATTTTTTAGATCAAGATTCACATGGCTTCTTTGAATCAAGGGTCTTTTGATGTAAGCACCGACTACACTCGGCTCAAGATATTGTGGGATGAGCTATGAGATTTTCAACCAATTTTGGCTTGCCGTTGTAGAGGAATGAAACCCTGGATGGAGCATCTGCAACAAGAGTATGTGATGCAGTTTTTGATAGGTCTTAATGATTCTTATTCTCAGACTAGAGCTCATATCTTACTCATGGATTCTTTGCCTCTATTGGCCAAGGTTTTCTTTCTTTTTGTCCAAAAAGAATGCCAGCAAGGTCTCAACCATGGTTTCCGATCATCCCCTAAAGCTTTACTAAAATTGGATGGGTCTTAGCCTTCTGTGAACTTGTCAACTACCAATCCTGCTTCCAAACCCAAGTGAGAATGTCCTTTGTGCTCACACTATGGTTTCCAAGGTCACAAATTTGACAAGTGCTAAAAGTTGCATCAGTACCCTCCTAGGTACAAGGTAAAATCCAAGCCGCCTGTACCAAAGGCTTAGGTTAATTAAGCTCTTTGTCCCATCATTTCCAAGGGGAACTCATCAGATTCTCCACTAAGCAGCTTGACTCTTTCTCAATGCTGGAAGCTGATTGCTTTTTTGAGCCTGCAATGCCAGCTTAGTAGCTACAACACATCAAAATCGTAGAATTAGGGCCTTTGTTCTCCAATTGTAGTGGTATTTTCCCCTTCTCATCTACCTTATCCAATGTTTCTTTGCCTCATACTTCCTAGGTTCTAGATACTGGTGCTACACACCATATTCGTAATTTATTATTTTGTTTCATCTCATCATTTTCTATCACTAATTCATCTACCACACCACCAAATGGTGACATAGTTTTAATTACTCGTATATATTGGGTGGAACCCAAGAAATCATGAAAAACATAGCAAAATAGATTTTTAAAATTTTTCATAAACTTTCAGGATCCTTCTTATAATGCAACATACAACAATTAAACAAAAACACAAACTTACGGGTTTGGCAATAGCTCTGGGTGACTAAGCATACCAAAACCTTCATATCTTCCTTGCTATTCTCCTCTTTCTGGATCAACTAGTGTGTGGGCACCAATGCAATCTCTTGGATAATCTCCTTCTAACCTTTCTCACAAAGGTTCTTTAAACTTTAAAAGGGAGAGCTAAAGGACACTAGAGGGAGGCCAAAGAAGAGTCTACTAAACATAGTACCTCTAAGGTCTATTTATAGGCACACACAAGCTTGGAAGTTGAAACAGAATCCCACCAGGATTCCCTATAGATCATGCCAATTGCCAGTGATGGTAGGCATGATCTGCTTCCTTCAATGGTGGTGTAAGACATGTCATAACCAGCTCCAACTCTGTCATTATGGATCCATCTAGCATCTTTCTAAAATCTGATTTCAGTTCATACTGAGATAATATTTATTTTAACTTTTACATAAATATCTTCCAAGATTTTCTTAATTATTTATATTATCTCATAATTCAAATAATTATTTTTAGAATCAATTTCAACTCTTGAAAAAGATTCTTATTTGCAACAAAATAACAAATAGATTACAAGAAGACCTTGCAACATATTTGAGTCTTCTAAATTATGGTGTGGCACTACATGGACTCCCAAAGTTCCAATGTGTGGCGCCATACACAATCTACGTGGATTACTTTGTGAAATTACAATTTTGTCCCTAGTGACAAAATTAATCTAAGAAAATGTCCATTGATACTTTTGAAAGTTATGGAGCTAGCAAGGGCACTCAATGGACATACATAATTTAAGCTCCAATAATTATTTATAATATAATTATTTCACACTTAAATTAATAATAATTATTTACTCCAGTTTACGTCATTATCAGAAACCAAGATTGCACTCTTGAATTATATACAGAATTATAAGGAACCTTAAACATAAAATGTTGTCAACAAGATCGTCTATTGATATAATCATTTGTGATGTGATAATACTCTCCACAATAATATTCAACTTAGAGCTAGGTTTATAGACTTTCATGCAAGCTCTCTAATTACATCTTTGTCCATGAGTTCCATCAATTCTCTAATGGGTGACCTATTTATGAACAAAGCATAAATAAGAACTTAGGTAATATTTGATATCCCATATCAAATAGTGAGTATTTTTCACCCCAAGTTCCTGAATTAATATTCATGGGAATATTATTTTGTCATCATATCTAGTAGGAGCTATAGCTTCAATATCTATAAGTACAGTTCCCAGCTACTTATAATAATATGTCTTCAATGTACCAAGATATTGATCGTGCATTTATGGATGTCACTCATCGGCAATCAAAAGGCAAAATAAATGGATGTGAGTCAACCAATCACCTTCGGATTAAGGTAAGACCGATAAAATGATCAAAATGATAGAATTCTAATTTCTTGTTACAGAATTACAGAAGAACTTAAAGTCAATCTTGGTCCATGTTTAATTTGTCTTGAACATACTGATGTCTCTATCCCACAATTGTCACATTATTATAATTCAAATAAGAGCATTCCACGAAGCTAGGAATAGACGATATCATAATCTTGAGCAAGATAAAATGTCTAGCTTTGTCTACTGATTATAAACCAAAGTTTACACTTAGTACACATAATCATATCATCTGTATTATGAACACTTCATATATATGATTATGTACTTTTACAAGAATTGGATCCTTTATGATATTTTCATAAATACATATATTCAACAAGATATACGTATAACAGAATAAAAGGAATTTATTTTATTAATTATGAAATACTTTACATCTTATAATGACCTTGTGGAATTTACTCTATGCAATATAAGCACCAATTCTAACATTCTTCTACTTGTGTTATAGCATTTGTGATATCTCTCGAATTCCCTTCCCTTCTAGATGACCCTTAAAACATTTCGTTTGTAAAGTTTTGGTAAAACGATTAGCCAAGTTATTCTCCAAGTCGATCTTGCAGACTGTCACATCACTTTACTCCACTAAATCTCTTATGAGATAGTACTTATTATGAATGTGTTTTGCCTTTGAATGGTTTCTTGGTTATTATATAACATCATTGGTTGTTCAAGCTTAAGGACAACCTCAAAATCCTTCAAGAAATTACGGAGCCAAATGGCCACTTTTGCAGCTTCAAAGCTGCAACATATTCGACTTGCATGGTAGAGTCAGCAACGATACTCTGCCACATTACAGCTCCAACACTCAAGGTAAACACACATCCAATGTAACGCCCCTATGTGGGGGTTAGCAGTTGAATAAGTAAGAATAAACTTAAATACAATATCATTTGAAAACAATAAAACAATGCCTATGGATCTTTAAAATAAACACAAAATAAGAATAAAGTTTAAATACAAACCACAATTTTAGTATAGCACCAAATATTTAAAATACAGTCATGATCACTATAGTACAAATCCCAATCATATATATATATATATATATAGCTTAACATAGCCACCACAAGAGTATTATGAATCTTACATGATTTGGATGAGTTACAATAAAACTAAGATTCTTCCAACACGTGACCAGCAGTGTTGTCGCTTATTCCTTATCAAATAAGTTACATTAAGTTCCACCTGAGAGATGTAAGTGTAATAGGTATGAGCATCAACATGCCCTGTGGGGAAAAACCATTACTCACCTTTAGGTTTTATTCATTACCATATTAAAGTGGCATGCTTAGTTAGTTCTCATCATTATCCAATTTATGAGATTCATTATGATCATATTCCGTGGATACCTTACGTTAATCATTGTCAAGTTTCATACATATACATATATACAATTATTACAATTCATCATTATTCTTAAGTATCCACGTTCAATAGAGTATTCATTGCTCAACTCAACAAAACCTAAATGGATACACTTGACGACCCTCCAACCATTCCAAGGGTGTCTGGTGAGGGGACATCAAGCCCCGGATTCTCACCAAGTCGATTCATATACGGTGCATTCTAGGACTTTTGACCCAAAGGAGTGTCATCACCTCTCTATATTTTACCTTTTAGGGTATTCGTGCCAAGGATGTAACCGCCACCATCTTCACGTCTCACTATTCCTCTATAATCAATTTGGTTGGGCCCAAATTGTCTGCAAGCCTAGATGGCCCATAGTGGTAAAACGAGTCAAATAGATCGAATTGAGTTAGTCGTCGTGTGGAGTGCAAATCCGCTAGTAGAAACTATAGATTACATGATAGTTTAAAACCATCGTGGTATGCTTTCACGATGGTTAAAAACCGTTGTTAATCGCCTGTCGTGGTACCAACAAAACTTTTCACGATGGTTTTTTACTGTCGTGGAATCCTTGTTTTGGCATGGTTCTAGGATCTTAGGACGAGGCTACTATGACGGTTTTCACTAAAACTGTCGTGAAATGCTAAGTTTACATGATGGTTTTCATAAAAACCGTCGTGTATGCTATGCCTTAAACAAAGGTTTTCATAAAAACCATCGTTAAAAAGTTGGTTTGAAGCTAAAAAAATAACCAAAATTTTTGGTTTCCTACAATATGAATACTCCCATATTTTCACCATTAATACAATACCCTGACTTCATAATCACATAATTACATTGAACTATAAAATTTTTAGAAAATCATATATATATATATATATATATATATTTACATTGTAAAGTCATGTACTCTATTTATGCTTGCACAAGAGTTGATGGATTCTTGGTGTCTAAGTCCATGTTATGTGTGAGGTAAAGAAACGAAAACAAAAATAAAAAGAATTAACAAAAATATTGAAAATAAAACTAATTAACTAAAACACAAACACAAACACATAGTCATAGAAGCTTTTCATCAAACATGTGGTGGGCATCATAATAATACTTAGGCATCACAAACACATAGAAAGTAACCTATTCTCACGCCAAAATGCTAAATGTTGTTCAAAGTTCTTTCAAACACTAAATACAAGTAACACATACTAAATGTCAAATAACAAAGTAATGTAACTAATATTAAAACTAAAACTAAAGCTAAATAACCAAATAATACTAAGTTTAGAACTAACAATAACACTAAAACTAAAACTAATGGTTTGAAATTTACCAACAGTGGTGAAGTCGAAAGAACATCAAGAGAGGAGTCAAATGACGGTGGAGTCGATGGAATGTTAAGGGACGAGGACGAACGGCGCCGAGTTTGTTGGGGGTTGGGTCGAATGATGGCGGGGTCATGGAGAGAGTGATAGGAGAATGTCAAAGTCCATGGAATGTCATGGGTGGTTGGGTTCGTTAGTGGCTGGGCCATGGGGAGGAGGAGTTAGAAAGAGAAAGGGGAGAAAGAAGTAGGTTTGAGAGTTAGAGAGGGTTTGAATTGGAAAAATTTTGAATAAATAGAGAAGGCCATGGCATTGGCGTATGCTTAAATTTAAGCGGGAGACTAAAAATTTTGAATATGTAGAACCTTTCACGATGGTTTTTAGGGTTTTTATAAAAACCATCATGAAATGTAAAGCAGAACCTTTCTGCATATTCGAAATTTTTAGTCCCTCACCCAAATTTAAGCATGCGTCAAGATACGGAACCTTTCATTACGGTTTTTATAAAAGCCGTCGTGGAAGGTCCGCATATTCAAAATTTGTAGTCTCCCCCCTAAATTTAAGCACGCGCCAAGACGCAAAAATTTTCATGACAGTTTTTATAAAAACCGTCATGAAAAGTTCACATATTAACCTTTCACCGTCATAAAAGGTCCCATATTCAAAATTTTTAGTCCCCCGCCAAATTTAAGCACACGGCAAGATGCGGAACCTTTCACAATAGCTTTTATAAAAACTGTTGTGAAAAGTCTATATATTCAAAATTTGTAGACTCCCGCTCAAATTTAAGCACGCACCAAGATGCGGAAACTTTCACGATGGTTTTTATAAAAACCATCATGAAAGGTCCCGATATTCAAAATTTTTAGTATGCGGAACCTTTCATGATGGTTTTTATAAAAACTGTCATGAAAGGTCTGCATATTTGCAATTTTTAGTCCCCTGCCCAAATTTAAACATATGCTAAGATGTGGAAAGTTTGATAATAGTTTTTATAAAAACTGCTATGAAAGGCCCGATATTCGAAATTTTCAGTATGCGGTACCTTTCACGACTGTTTTTATAAAAACTATCGTGAAAGGTCTGCATATTTGAAATTTTTAGTCCCTCACCCAAATTTAAGACACGCCAAGATACGGAACCTTTTACGACGGTTTTTATAAAAACCGTCGTGAAAGGTTCCTTATTCAAAATTTTTAGTCCCCCACCCAAATTAACCTACCATGACGGTTTTTACTAAAAACCATCGTGAAAGGTTCTACACACTAACACGATAGTTTTTGTATTTTTAGGCATACTCTCCATGTTTTTACCTCTCCTTACCATGAAATGTTTTGAAAAACTGTCGTTAAATAAGGGTTATGTAATCTTAAGTTTCTAGTAGTGATTGCTCGTTTCATTCGATCGGCTCAATTTCGCTTGTATCCATACTACATCTATTGTGGAAGGAAAATGACTCTTCTCTAAGTGTCCGACCAGATTGATCATCATGAGTTAACAGTTATTAGCATGAACTGGTGGTTACTTACACGTCTGATCATGAACTAGAACGTGGAGAAGGCACGATTCTTGCAGCATATTACAGGTCGCCATGTGTCTCACTATTGCGGTTACCCACAATGCATCACTCCACTCCGTTAGACAGTTGGAGGTGGGGCTAAACGCTGCTCTATATAAAGGGATTGCTTCTTTATTGTGAGAAAGATATAGAAAAAAAAGCATACAGAAACACTACCAAATTGAATTCTCATTTCTTCTTTCTACTCTCTTGTAACCTATACCCAGAAATCATATTCTAGTGAAATACAATGGACATAACTCTTTTAACAGAGTGAACCACTATAAATTCTATGTGTGACATTCTTATTTTTACAGCATTATTTTATTCTGTCCATTGCAATTTGATCTTGCACAATCGCTTGAGCTAATAGGTCCAATTAACGGTGATTTGAGGGCCTGAGTTACTTGAATAGAATACAAACAATCTGAATTAACATTTTCAAATTTGATTGTAGATCCACTGTCTACACCATGCTTCTCGATTTATAACAATATGTGTCAAATCATTATGTTCCTTGCTATACCATACAGGACGAGTTTCACATCATCGTGTTATGAGTGTAATCATATACATTCAAAATATCATATACATATCTTACAACATAAAACAACCAAATTTTAATTTATCAAAGCCTCACAAAAGATGAGTAATAGAATCCTTACCTCTTCGATAATTTCTAACTTACGAAATCAAATTCGCCACGTAAGCTCCAAATATTTCATTATCCTAAAATGTATAAAATAACCATAATTTAACTTAAATCTTAATTTTTAATTATATCAATGTATGATTTATTTTTTATTAGTGTGCCTTAATTATTAATGTACTACAATTGTGAATATCAATTTTTTCAACTTAATTTTATTAAATTATAAAATAACAATAAAATAAAAATAGATGAATTTTATTTTGATACAAAATATGTTAAAATGAATTTTTAAAATAAATAACACAATTTTAAAATATTTAATAATAAAATAATTAAAAAGTTTGATATTCATGAAATAAAATTATTTGAAACTACAACCTTTATAGAAAACTATTTATTATGTCTAAAATGTAAGTTATCAAATAACTACTCTTATCCTAGTGGTTTGGTCTTCTTTATTTGTTCCTGAGCTTGAGGGTTCAAGCCCCACCTAAAGCACAAAATCTATCTCTAATTTTTATTTAGCCTCCTTTTTGAAAAACGATACGTTGTTTTTCACTGGAAAAACTCTTACAAAGAGCCCAAAATTTGAATTTTAAGTTTTTTTTCTTCAAATCTTGGTTTTCTAATAACTTTCTAAGCATAAAAATAATATATAAACAATATATAATAATTTCTTAAAATTTTCATACCAAAACACAACTTAAAACTAAAGTTAAAGTTTTTAAAATCTGACCTCAAAACTTAGCTCAAAAGTAGAATTTGATCTTGAAAACATCCAAGCCTCCTCCATCCTTGAGTTTGTGAGAAATTGTTTGTAGAGATTTTGGGAGAAAATTAATTTAGAAATCTTGAGTATTGCTTAAGCATTTCTCTGGACTTGTATCTAAATGAGAGAGAAAGAAAAGGAAGATGGAGGCAGGGAAAGAAAGAGGAAACATGAGAGAGAGGGAGAATTGTTCTGAATAAAAAGAAAGAAAAGGGAGAGGGGACAATCGGGTGGTTGCGAGCAGGTCAATGTTTGTCTCCTCTGGAGACTTTTTTTTTTTTGGCTATATAATGCTAATATGGCATTTCTGTAAATAAGTGGAATAGTGGAAGCAACTTAGTAATTTTAAATATAACAATTTTTTAAACAAATTATCATGCTTTTATGCATAAATTTTTACAAAATCATTCCTGATAAAATAACAGATGTTACATCAAAACATTGACCTACTCGTACCATATCGGATTAAAAATCAAAATCTATGTAACCAACACGATTAAGGTCTGCTCCTGAATACGCAAGCATATACTTTCTTGTTCTCCAAAAATACTTAAGAATGTGCTTCATTGATTCCTAGTGTTTTTCTCCTAAACTTGATTGGTACCGACTGATAATTCCAACCAACCATATAACATATATCCAGTCTTGTACATAGCATAGCATACATAAAACTACCAACCACTGATGCACATGGACGTCTTTTCATGCTTTCAACTTCCTCAGGAGTTTGAGGAGACATCTCCTTAAAAAGTCTAATTCTATGTCTCATGGATTAAATGCCCTTTTTGGAATCTTTCATAGAATACTTCTATAGTATCTTGTCTATGTACAAGGCTTGGGATAATGCCAACAGTTTTCTCTTCCTGTCTCAAAAGACACAGATACCTAGAATATAGTTAGCTTGTCCTAAGTCTTTCATCTAGAATTATTTTGCCAACTAGTCTTTGGCCATTGTTAATGATTCTACATCATTCCCAATAATTAGAATATCATCAACATAAAGGAATAGAAAGACCACTTTCTTATCCTTTATCTTCTTATATACGCATGGCTCATCTACCAATTGATTAAAACCATAGGACTTGATCGCCAGATCAAATCTATTGTTCCATGATCGAGAGGCTTATTTGAGTCCATAAATGGATCTCAGCAATTTATAAACTCTTTACTCTTGCCTTCCACGACAAACCACTTTGGTTGTACCATGTAAATGGTCTCTTTGTGATGGCCATTCAAGAATGTCTTCTTGACATTTGCCAAATTTCATAATCGAAATATGTAGCAATGGTCAAGAGAATCCTGATGGACTTAAGCATGGCCACCGAGGAATAGTTTTCCTCACATTCGATCCTTTGCTTCTAGGTGTAACTCTTGGCTAATACACTTACTTTGAAAGTTTCAACTTTTCCATCTGTTCCTCCTTTTCTTTTATAGATCCACTTGCATCCAATGGGCTTAATCCCTTCAAGTGCATCAACAAGTTCCTAGAATTGGTTGACATACATGAATTCTATCTCTTGGTTCATCGCATCCTGCCATGATTTAGAATCAACATTTGCTTAGCTTGACTATGGGAGATAGGATCATCAACATTGTCCCGAATAACAGCTACATTAGCCTCTTCGATGCCAATGTATTAATCCAGTTCTCTCACAACCCTCCCACTATGACAAAGTGTCCTTGGTTGTTTTTTTAAAAGCGTGGTCTTACTTTCATCAACTGGTCTTATGGGAATGATCTCATTATTCTCATGACTCTATAGGACAATCTCATTTTCCACTAATTCCTCTAAGATTATTTTACTTTGAGGTTTGTAGTCCTTCATATACTTTTCTTTAAGAAATGTCACATCTGTCAAAACAAACACCTCGTTGTCCTGAGTACTATAGAAGAAACCACTACGTATTCCTCTTGGATATCCTACAAAAATACATGCTCTAGTGTGCGATTCTAACTTATCTACCTTCGGTTTCTTAATATGAGCCGGAAACCCCAACATGCACAAGTGGTGTAGACTAGGTTTATACCCGGTCCACAGTTTATGTGGTGTTGTAAGTACAGATTTAGAAGGAACTAAAGTGAGCCGATAAACTGTTGTTTGTAGAGCATTTCTCTAAAAGGATGTTGGGATTGCTGAATAGCTCAACATAGATCTCATCATGTCGAGCAAAGTCTTATTTCTTCTATCTACGACGCTCCACCACAATCTTTAAATTCCCTATTGGGTTTTTCTTGCCCCATCACATCTTTGGTGGGATTTTTGCTTGTATTTTATTAAATATTCCAAACTCAATTAACCCTAATGTCTATGTTCTCCAAAGATATGGAAACTTATCTTCTTACATGCATGTCTTGGCATGCATTTTGGTAAAAGCATTGTTGGTGAATGTCCTTGTCTTGTCATATGTAAAACCCACATTCTAATAAATTCAAAGGGACCACAATTTAAGAAAGATAGAACAAGTTTCTAAAGACAATTAGATAACACCTTTTCTCATGGAAGCTTGATAGTATTTTGTTTTATTGCTTGCCCATAAATGCTTACTCCAATATTTTATCTTACTCCATTGAAATGCTATATTTTTTTCTCTTTTTTATTTTATTTTATTTTATTTTTTGATGAAAATGCAAATGAAACATTCACAAGCACGCCCGTATATGACTTTTTTTTTTTCATGCCACTTTCAGCGGAAACAAAAAGCAAGCGAAGATGAGATAGTGAGGCTTTGAAAATAGCTTATTATAACATATGTAATTGGAACAACACAACCGTCTGTGAATATAGATTTGACCATCATAAAATGCCTAAAACTAGGACAAAAGAAATCTTTCTGTTCTCTCAATCCCTCAGCTTGAATAATGTGCTGCCATTGCTATTTTCTCCTCTCTCTTTTCCCTTGCGTCTATCAAGGTGTGCATTTCTCAACTCTTGCCAAGCAATTGTCTTTGGGCCGTGAATGCGGCAAGTACATTAACGGACAGTCGGGGTTAGCCTGCTTCAACCTGTTTGCAACATCAGATTGCATTACAAGTGGCAAACATTTGCAAATGCTTGTGTACTAGAGAAACCAAAAAGCGTCCCTTGTTGGCTTATAATTAGAATATGATTTTCAGGGGTTTTAAATTGTATTTTGCGTGAACATGAACAATATATATTAAATGCGTGATAAAACATTTGATGATGACTAACCGATAATTGAGGAGAAAGTGATGAAGGAAAATCGAGATTTCCATTTTAGCTAGATCATTTCCAGGGCACAACCTGCTTCCTGCTCCAAAGGGAAGGAAAGATCCAGCTTTTGGCGTGTAGTTCTGTGCCATCATAAAACATGTGAACAATTCTGGTCAAGGCTAAAATATTTATGAGATAGTAATGCAGACACAAGAGCAAAATTTATAATCTTAACAATAAAATGAAAATAAAATTAACTTACATCCCATCTGGAAGGATTAAATTCTTGTGGATTGGGATAGATTTCTGGATCTAAATGAACACTTCTAAACCAGACCAGAACTTTCCAACCCTTGGGGATGGTGTAACCTGGAAGTTAACCCATTTCATCACTAAATACTTGTGGTTCACTAAATTTTTCCAAACATTTTAACTTCACAAATTTACGGATAACAAAAATAGTAATTACGCATTTTCTAAGAAATGAATGCAAAATCACAGGTGCTGTTTTCAAAAGCATAAATACAGCACAGTTTAACCATAAAATCATATCAAAGAATCATTATAAAGAAGATGTAGAATATTGACTAACCAGTTACTTGGACATCTTGTTTCGCCTCTCGGAACACCGTGAGTGAGAATGTCACCACACGAAGCGTTTCGTCAACCACCTAAAAAATTAAAGAAGAAAAATGTTATGAGCCATGACACATAGTGGCTGAAATTGAAATGGAATTGATATTCAGAGAGGAAAATACCTTAGAAAGGTAGTCCATTTCTCGAATTTCCTTAAGGCTTAAGCCATTTTGTGTAGGTAGCCTCTTTTTTATAATCTCTTCTTGCTCTTCCTGCAGCCAAGCATGATTCAAAAGCACATTTTGATTATTGGGAAAAAAGAAAAAGGTACTCATAAAATATGATTGGCCAGGCTATGCAACTTTTTTTTCTCTTGGCCCGGGGTTGGGGTGGGGGGGGGGGGGATGGGGAAGGGGGTGGTGGTGGGTGGGGTGTGGTTTAAATTTAGTACCTTGGCTTTTTGTAAAATCTCTGGGTGTTTTTGAAGGAAAACGACAGCCCACATCATGGTGTGGCCAGAAGATTCATGGCCTGCATTCAAGTACATTAACAAGACATCTATAATCTCCTCATCACTTAATTTTCTGCCATTTTCATCTTCAACATCCAGCAAAGCATCCATCATATCTTTCTTCTTTGTCCAGCTTAAGTTGCCCTTCCTCCGCTGAGATCTTCGCTCATCCACGATAGATTGAAACACAGATACAAGATTTTTCCTTGCCTGGAATACGAATTTACATCAGATACTAAATTGATGAATCACATTTAAAAGAAACTTGCATACATTCTCCAATGTCAAGTCCCATAAGTTTTTTGCAATCGGTTTAAATTTTAAGCTTTATTTTCTTTCTACATGTAGCATAGCAATAAAAAAATCTTGTTAGTAGAAGTACAAATTAAAAAGTAAAAAGCCTCACCTTGAGTGCTCTATGGTAAGCAAATCCCGGAATGTTAACTGCCATGGCTCTTACTCCATAATTAAGTGCTGTATATTCTTTCTCCAAAGCCCCCATGACTGACTCACTCTCTGTGCTTAGAAAGATGTACATTATGATCCTAAAAGTGAGTTTTCGGACTTGTGTCAAGAACTCTATTTGTCCCATGGTAGACCATTTTTTCAAGGAAGAAACTACATTCTCCTCAATGTATTGAATATAAATGGACAATGCTTCATGGCCATTCACTGGAGCAGCTGTTAACTTCCTCAGACGCTTGTGTTCTTCATAAGAAATGCCAATGAACGACTTCTTCCCGATGAGTTCCACGGTCGAAAAAGGCCAGCCTGGCTTAAATGATTCATCATCCGTCAATACTCGCTTGCAGGTTTCTGGTGTCGTGACAATGATACTTGGGTTCCCGAACATGAAGGACTTGTACATTCCTGTATGCCCATACCTAAAACACGCAATAAATGTTTGTTTTTGGCAGTTATTTTCATCTGCTCTTGAAAAAGTAGATGAATTATTGAGCCTTAGTGCAAGCAAAATACTGCTGGTTTGTCTGTGCATGTTTGAGCATGTTGGGATGAGATAAGAGAATCAGAGACTTCTAAATTTATACATTAAATTCATGTTTTCCAAAAGCAGGACACATTAGAAACATCTCCATCACCCCCAGTAGCTATGTCATCTGCTAATAATTTATACAGTGTTTAAATGTCTGCCATTCATTTTCTCCCTTCTTTTCTTACCATTTTCATAACCATCAAATGCATGATACAGCTCAGCTAGTAGACAATGTTAAATTATTATACGTTTTAAAAATATCAAAATCTTTTTGTATCATTTCAGGAGATACACTTAGAAATTCCGAAGACAAAAGCGAAGATAAAGACTCAAATAAGATCGAAATTCAGTGAAGGAAAGAGTGGAGAATCCAGTTACAAATATGTAACAGCTTGCAATTAATGATTATTGACTCTGTTATATTGAATTAAGTGACATAAAAAATGAAAAAAAAAGAAAAGAAAAGAAAAGCACAAGCATAAGCACAACAGATGTTTATCTAATATTGTGTCAAAGCAGAATTTCTATAAAGATTCCTCCACACCTCTGATCAAATAGGTCAAGGACCACCACATTACCGGGTTATATATATATATATATATATATATATATATATATATATGTTGTATTTGTATGCTATCTACTACTAGTAAAGGGCAACCCCTTTTGCATTATCGAACAAAATAAATTGGTTGCATTGAAGGCATAGTTATTCTTAGTCATACAGATGTCAAGAGCTTGAGGCCACTGGTGCAAAAGCCAAAATTAAAATTGAAAAAAGAAAAATGTCAAATCCCATGTATGCAAATTTAAAATAATCACATCTCACCCCATAAAACACAGAACCATTTATTCTATTATTTTTACTACAACTTTATTCCTTGCTTCAAATTGAAGGAGAACTTAGGAACTCTCAGTTAATCCACTAGAAAATGTTTTCTGTATATCCCACAGCTACAATCTGTGTGCAGGACATGTATCTATATATTTATATGCATATGGTCCACTAGACCCGTTTGGCGTATTAAGTTAACTCTTTGAACTTTAAATCTAAAGAATCTTTTGAATAGATGTTTGCTTCCCTAAAAATTCAAATCAAATAAATCCTGTGAATCCAAGTTTTTAGAGTTCTATCTCTTTTAAACTTTTTAGACTCAAATCAGTTTACTACAATAAAATTTCATATTCTCTCTCATATATTTGTGAAAAAAAATCATCTTTTTTATTTGATGACCAATTAAGATGATTCTTGTTTCATTACATTCTTAATAAAGAGAGGATTAAATCACAATGCACATTGTATATTTTTTAATATCATCAGCGTTAAGATTTTGTTAGATTTATCAATTAATCAAAAACTTTTTTTATTATCTATCCAAACACAAATTTAAATTTTATTTATGTAATAGCAATCCAAATCATATATTTCAAATCGCATAATTCAAATCAAAATAATTTGAATCAGCACAATTAGAATCCATTATCAAACGGACCCTACGACTACCATGAGAATGAGGCCTTCCAAACCACGTTGGACCCCACTATTAGGTAGGACCCACATGCCGATGAGACATCCAGAGCAATAGAATCAAAGGAGTTTGGAATGAACGGCCAAAACAAACAAGCTTTGTCCGCTAATATGAATTTGGTTGTTTATTTTTTGATTTTAAGATAAAACCTTATAATATACCTAATCAAAATAACGATGAAAAAAGGGGGATTTTGGTTCACTGATTACAGAATGCCATTTTCTGTACACACAATAGCTTATATATATTATATACAATTATAAAATAATACAAACCAACTTTTTTTGTTTTTGGTTTTTGGTAATGAATACAAAAACCTTGATCCAGCACATAAGTTGTAACATTAATATAATGAAACATGTGTAAATTTGTATGTGAGTGAAAGAGAGAGAAAAGGATAATATAAAATTGGATTATGTGACAGTTAAAATGACAAAAAAGCCCAGCTTAGAGCCTACATGATCCTCTCTTGATCCCGAACCCACTAAGGTACATGGAAGACGTAGACACTAGCACAAAACATAACCAGTGGCAAAAATACAAAAGAGACTTATAATATATGTTTATATATAGATGTATAGATGTATAAGTTAATTACGTTTCTAGAGAGAGAAAGATCTGGTATTGTACCTGGAAACAAATGAAGAAATGAAAGAGTCAGGATTAGAGGACTTGAAGGCTCTGAGGAACGACCACATGTTCCCAATAAGAGGCCAACCCAAATCGCCTGGTGGGAGAGAGTATTGCTTATCACCCAACTTGGCTTCATACAGCCACCAATTCACATTCCTCAGAAGCCATTTCAGCACCACAACACAACCACAGCTCAACAATGCCAGGACCACTGAACCAAACTCCAATTCCATTAATACCCAAAAAAAAAAAATCACAAATCTCTCTTCTTGTACTACTCTCTTGTTTAATTGATTGATTTGTGACTGATTGTGATACTGAGCAGTACTGCTAACAAACAAGCACTCCCTATGTACACCTATACATGTATTACTGTTTTTCTATATATGTCCTTGTATCTATAGCTTTTGCATGCTCAAAAGGACATGGACAAGAAGATAGAGAGAGAGAGAGAGATTATTCCAAGTGGAGTGAAAATCAAAGACGAAGAAAAATGGAGAGGAGGAGGAGAGAGAAGAAGGGGGTGTGACTTTTTGTCAAACTGTGAAGATGAAAAAGTGAAGAAAAAAAAAAAAAGGAAGAGAGAAGATCTAATGGTACTTTAATGGGATTGGTTTGGAATGGTGAAAATTTGGTAATGGGTGGGGAGAGATGGAAGGGATAAGCCGGCCTATTTATAATCTAACTTTCATTTATTGTCATTTGGTGAATGTCGTCATTCAGATCACTCTTGACGGCCTAATAGGTAAGTCTGCATCAGCAAATAGACACTTGCCTTGCATGCATATAGAACCATTTTTCTATGTGCGATATTTCTTGGCCTTTATTTGGTCCTTATATGGCAACAAAACCCCCATTAACTCACAATTTTATCCGTGTATGGTAAGAAACAACAAAACATTCAGAAACTTCATGCCTAAGATCCACGATTAATTTTTTTCCTAAATAGTAAAACACGTACATATTTATTTCCTTTTATTTTTTTCCCCTTCTAGTGCTCATCTGTTTTGCATCTTTCTGAGTCAGGTTGATTGCATCATAAGGAACAACCAAAGGAAAGTGAATCCGTGCGGATAAGTATTGGAATCTTCTTGACATATATATTAATGCAATAAATATAAAAAAGGCACAACTTATTGTAGAATAATTATTTTTATCCTATCAACATGTTTACGTCACCCGTTATAAATTTTTAACATAATTATTCGAATATCATACAATCAAATAGTTAATCTAACGGTAAAAATATATATACTATCAAGAGAGCTTCCAAAAAAACTACAATACAGATAACCTACGGCACTTGGTCATGATGAGTTGGCATATGAATCTTAATATATAATCTTTGGAAAAGGGTACGTGTAAGATTATTATTATAAATATTTAGAACAAAACTTTGGAAAATGTAATCAATAGATAGCATGTATTGTGGGGTTTTTTTTTTTTTTTTTGTTTTAAATGTTAGATCTTTGAACGTCCAAGGATCTCATATAATTGAACTACGTGGAACACTTGTTAACCACTTTCAATTGCACAAAGCCTTGTGTCACTCTTTGGTAAAAAACTGCCTTAATCGTATGATGGCCACGGTTATAAATGAAATTGTGTTTTGGGTTCCTAGGCATACAATTCCTTTTTTCAATAATAATACACTCTCTGGTGAGGGTTGTGAGTGCTCAGAAAATCCAAGGAGCATAGTGTTTGTAAACGTTGTTGGAGTCGGCCCGAAATCACGTCAATGGCAGGAGGTATAAATCGATCCTAATTTGCTTCCGTTTTTATGGTTTTAAGTTGTTATGAATAATATAAACAACTATCATTTGGCATCAGAGCCATTAAAACCTCTGTCTTGACGTGTTTAATTCTAAGCAATTTTCATCTTTAAACATGGCAGATACAACCGTTCCATGAACTTCAATGTGCTCTTGGAATTTTTTATTTTTGATGCAAGAAAACACTTAGTTTAATGTTTTATTAATGTTCTGTGATTAAAATCATTGTGTTTGGCCGCATTTGATGATCTATAAAATTAAAAAAAAAAAAAAAAAAGGCCGTGAGAAGCATTTTCTGATCAAAGTAAATTCTTCATTAATTATGCATTTTAAGTTCACAAATCATCAAAATATTGATTTTTGAGCATTTTGGGATTTGAAATGGCTAAATGAGACGTCGGAATCGTTGGAAATCATCAGATTTTTTTTCGGGTCGAAACCGGGTCGCTCATACCCGAGTGGAGGTTGAAGACGACTGTTGTTGTCATTTTTTTTAAAGGTTACTGAAAACAACATGTCATTTTCATTAAGAAATATACTGTCGTTCTCTATAAAACGACGTCGTGTTTGGGTATATTAATTAATTAAGTGAAACAACTTGTCATTTCAATTCAGTAAAACCCTGATGACTTTTTCCCTCATTTATGTCGTTTTTCAACCAAAAAAAATTAAATGTCTTAGTGATCCATATGATTTTGAATAATTAAAGCGTAACCACAACACCTTTAATTATGCAAAATTATATATTAATTGGTTTAAGGATCACATTTAGTTAAAGGACATTTATTGTAATTAGTTATACTTAATATAATAAACTTTATCCCATAAGAATTTTTATTATATTAGTGTGACTAATTGGGATAAAATATCATATTATATTTTCTAATTTACCCATAGGAATTAAGAAATGGAACGTAATTTGATAGTTTTATCATATCGTTAAATGAATCTAATTGAATTAAAACTTTGGCCCATAGGCAAATTTTATGTCACTTGATTCATGATTTTATGCATGATTTACATTGGTAAAGTATGATTTATGTCTATTAGTCTCAATATTTGGATTATAAGCATGTTTGTTTTAATTATGCAGTCATACAGCCTGTGAATTTCTTTGATATTTGATGTGATATCTTTGAACTAAAAGGGGATAACTATAAGGTCTGGAAGGAGAAATTCTCCTTCACTTAGGGTGGATGGACATTGATTATGCTATAAGAAAAGATGAGCTCGTAATTACTGAAACCAGCACTCAAGATGAGATTGCTCTTTATGAGCGTTAGGAGCGATCTAATCGCCTTAGCGTCATGTTCATAAAGACCAAGATCTTTGCTGGCATACGTGATTCCGTCGAACAGTATGATAAAGTCTGGGCATTACTAAAGGCCATTGATGAGCAGTTTGAAACTTCAAATAAGGCACTTGCCAGCACCCTTATCATAAGGTTCTCGTCCTTAAGGCTCACCAGTGTGAGAGGTGTGCGTGAGCACATCATGGAGATGAGGGACATAGTGGCTCAACTTAAAAACCTTGAGGTGGATATGTCTGACTCTTTTCTGGTGCACTACATTCTAAACACCCTTCCAAAGCATTATGGGCCCTTTAAAATGTCTTACAACACACATAAAAACACATGGTCAATCAATGGATTGCTGACCATGTGTACTCAAGAAGAAGGCCGGCTTATAATGGAAATGGGTGAAACTACACTGACAACAACCAAGGGAAAGAATTAGAATCAGGACCAGAATTAAGCCAAGGATAAAGGGAAAGGTAAAATACCTTCCAAAGTTGTTATTAAGAAGGAATCCAAGTGTTTCTTCTATAAAAAGAAGGGACACATGAAGAAGGATTGTGGAAAAATTCAAAATTAGCTTGAGAGGAAAGGTAATCCAGCCTCATTTGTTTGTTATGAACCTAATATGGTCAATGTTAATTATAATACATAGTGGATTAATTCTGGATCTACAATCCATATTGCGAATATCTTATGGGTATGTGAAACCTAAGGAAGCTAGTGGGAAGTGAGCTAAGCATCTCTTCGGGAAATAAGATGCATTCACATGTGAAAGCTATAGGAACATGCACTTTAGTTTTAAGCAGTGGTTTTACTTTAGAATTAGATAAGACATTTTATGTTCCAAACTTTTCTAGGAACTTAATTTCTGTATCAAGACTTATACCTTTAGGATATTGCTTTACTTTTTTTAGAAGAATCCTTCAGTTTATTTTATAAATCTAATCTTGTTGGGAATAGTATCTTGTATGATGGTCTTTTCTCAATTAATTTGCAAAATGAATCATCTTATATTACTATGCATGTTCAATCTAGTACTAAACATTGTGTTTTAAATGAAGATTCCTCTATGTTGTGGCATCGGAGATTGGGACATATCTCCATTGAGAGAATCAAAAGGTTAGTAAACGACAAAATACTTAGTACTTTGGATTTTACTGACTTTGATACTTGTGTAAGTTGCATTAAGGGAAAGCTAATCAACAAGTCTAAGAAAGGTGCTAAGAGGAGCTCAAAAATATTAGAAATCATACATTCAGATATTTGTAGTCCAAACATAGAGTCATATGGTCCAAAATACTTCATCTATTTCATAAATGATTATTTACAATACATATATCTCTACTTGCTTCATACAAAGGACAAAGCATTGGACGCCTTTAAAGTTTTTAAGGCTAAAGTAGAAAAACAATGCGGAAAGCAAATTAAGATTGTGAGGACAGATAGAGGTGGAGAATATTACGGTAGATACACTGAGGATGGACAAGCTCAAGGTCCATTTCCAAAGTTTCTTCAAGAGCATGGGATAGTTGCCTAATACACCATGCTTGGTTCCCCAGATCATAATGGTATGGCAGAGAGAAGAAACCAGACATTAATGGACATGGTTTAGAGTATGTAGAGTAGCTCCAATCTCCCTAAGTCCTTGTGGATTGAAGCTCTTAAGATAGTTGTGTATATATTAAACTGAGTTCCGACCAAGGCTGTCCCAAAGATACCATTTGAGTTATGAAAAGGTTAGAAACTGAGTTTGTGACATATACGTGTTTGAGAATATCCGTCTCAAGTAAGAGTGTACAACTCATAATAGAAAAAGCTAGATCCAAGGACCATTAGCTGGTATTTCGTTGGATATGCCGAAAGGTCTAAAGGGTATAGATTCTACTGTCCAACTCACAACACTAGATTTGTGTAACCAAGGAACGCCAAGTTTATTGAGAATGACTTAATTAGTGGGAGTGATCAATTTCAAAACATAGTTTTTGAAAGAGATCATACTGAAACTCAACCATCTACATCAAGTGATAGGTTGATTATTGTTCATAGCACTCCTATAGTTCAACCGAGTGTTGTGCAACGAATCATTGAAGTTTCACAAACTGCTGATAATAATCTAGAAGGTCAAGTTGCTCAAGAACCACCAGAAACAGTTGAGCAACAAGTTGAACAATAGATTCCCTAGGAAAATGTTGAATCATCGTTAAGGAGATCTACTAGAGAAAGGATATCGGCAATTTCTAATGATTATGTTGTGTATCTACAAAAATCAAACTACAATATTGGAGCTGAAAATAATCTTGAAACATTTTCACAAGCCATGAGTTGCCAAGAATCAAAATTTTAGTATGATGCTATGAAGGATAAGATGGATTCTATGGCAACTAATGGAGTTTGGGATCTTATCGATTTGCTTGATGGTGCAAAAGCCATAGGGTGTAAATGGGTCTATAAAATGAAGAAAGACTCATTGGGTAACATCGAAAGATATAAGCCAAGACTCGTCACTAAAGGGTTCACTCAGAAGGAGGGAATCGACTACAAAGAGACCTTTTCTTCTATATCTAAGAAAGATTCTCTCTGCATTATCATCACACTCATTGCTCATTTTGACTTAGAGCTGCAGCAAATGGATGTGAAAATAGCATTTCTCAATGGTAATCTAGAGGAAGAGGTTTATATGAAACAACTAGAAGGATTCTCCTCTAGTAATGGCGAGCAATTGGTGTGTAAGCTTGAGAAATCTATATATGGATTGAAACAAGCCTCATGTCAGTGGTATTTAAAATTCTATGATGTCATATCTTCATTTGGATTCATAGAGAACTTCATGGATCAATGCATATACCAGAAAGTTAGTAGGAGTAAAATTTGTTTCCTTGTCCTTTATGTGGATGTCATTCTACTTGCAACCAATGACAAGGGTATGCTACATGAGGTGAAACAATTTCTTTCTAAAAACTTTAACATGAAGGATATGGGTGATGCATCCTTCATTATAGGCATTAAGATACATAGAGACAGATATAAAGGCATTTTGGGTCTGTCTCAAGAGACCTATATCAACAAAGTTTTAGAGAGATTTTGGATGAAAAACTGTTCACCGAGTATAGCTCCCATTGTGAAGGGTGACAGACTCAATTTGAATTAGTGCCTAAAAAATGACCTTAAAAGAGAATAGATGCGTAACATTCCATATGCTTCAGTTGTTGGGAGTCTTATGTATGCTCAGGTTTTCATAAGACTTGACATTGCATTCGCTGTAAGAATGTTGGACAGATATCAAAGTAATCCAGAATCAGACCACTAAAAGGCTGCAAGGAAGGTGATGAGGTACCTGCAAGGAACCAAGGACTATATGCTTATGTGTAGTCGGATTGACAACTTGGAGGCCATTGGCTACTCTAACTCAAACTTTGCTGGCTGCATTGATTCATAGAAATCATCTTCCGAATACATTTTCATGCTGGCTGGTGGAGCTGTTTCATGGAGGAGTGCCAAGCAAACTTTGACTGCTACTTCCACTATGGAAGCCAAGTTCATATCTTGTTTTGAGGCTACCTCCAATGGTGTATGGATCAAGAGTTTTATTTCTGGGCTTAGGATTGTGGATTCTATCTCTAGGCCATTGAGAATATTTTGTGACAATTTAGCTGTTGTTTTTATGGTTAAAAATCAAAAAGAGCAGTAGTCGAAGCAAACACATAGACATTGAATATCTAGTTATAAGAGAACATATTAAGGACTAAGCAGTGGTCATTGAGCATATTAGCATTGAATTGATGATTGCCGATTCCTTGACTAAAGGCATGCCACCAGTAAAATTTAGGGATCATGTAGACAGAATGAGACTTGGTTCCCTTATGTAATTTCATTGTACCCTTGTAGTGAAACTCTATATTTATGATATTTTCTCATTTCATCTTCAGTTAAGTAGACAAATTTATTTCTGAGAAATATAATTAAAGTTTGGACCTAGAATAAACATAAGGTTTGTTCATTAAGTTGCATGGGCAAATCTTGAGAGCCAAGATATATTGTAATACATGAAAGATAATACTCATCATTTAGAGGACCCATCGCCATGATTCATGTATTTTGTTTCTTATTGTAATAGTTGATGGAATGTATGGGCCAAGTGGGAGAATATTAGATCCTTGAATGTCCAAGGATCTCATATAATTGGCCCATGTGGAACATTGTTAACCACCATCAACTGCCCAAAGCCATGTGTCACTCTTTGGCAAAAAACTACTTCAGTCATGTGATGGCCACAGTTACAAATGAAACTGTGTTTTGGGTCCCTAGGCATACAATTCCTTTTTTCAACGATAATACACTATCTAGTGAGGGTTGTGAGTGCTCAAAAAATCCAAGGAATATAGTGTTTGTAAACGTTGTCGTAATCAGCCCAAAATCGCGTCAATGGTAAGAGGTATAAATCGATCCTAATTTGCTTCCGTTTTTATGGTTTTAAGTTGTTATGAATGATATAAACCACTATAAATAAATAAATAAATAAATAAGGAACGAATGACTTTGAGTTAGATTCTTTGTGACAAATGTTTTTTTTTTTATAATTTTCTCCTTAATAAGTTTTATGGTGTAACACTTTCTATGCAAGTACTGAAAAAGTTTCTGAAAATGAGGTTTCTTATTGGGGCAAAATAAGGATTTGTCCTCGATGGAGATATTAAGTAAAATTGACGTTAGCCGGCAACACATGTCTACATAATCGTTAATAAGAAGAGCATAGACGTAAGTATACAAAAGCGCAAGAGATACACACGTGTGTAAAATCTCAGCACGTAATGATGGATCCGAGGTATGTTCAGAGTTAGGTCTTCATATTTGCGGGATCATTTGCAGTGTTATGTGATATGACTGATTTAATTTGAATGCAATTTTTCTTAAAAAAGAACACTTACGATATCATAAGCAAACAATGTTATTTGTTGTCAGATTACACTTATGGGACAACATTCGCTTCTCTTTTTTATTTTTTCATCATTATTACTATGTCTAGAAGACTGATTTAAACTAAAAAATATTGGTTCAAATATTTTTACTACATTTTTTTTTTAGTAAAAATTTGAATTTGTTACAGAGTTCTTAATTTTAACTTTTGATTTGAAGTGACTTTCAAATGTGGTGTTTGGAAGGGTAGTGAGAACTGTTGGTGAGAATCATTTTTACTATAGCATGTGAGACTTTATACTGTAGCAAATTTTTTTATTATTACTGTAACATGTGAGAGCTTTACATTGTTCATAATTGAGTTTGGTTCTCACCACTTAACTAAACAACTGATAAATGCTCTAAAATACTTTATGTAAAGATAATTACTAATTCAGACCTAATTCACCCATTTAGTATTGATATGGTAAGTGAACTTTACAGGTAAAATACATAAAAAGATAACAACTCACATTTTATATAAAAAGGTACAAACTTTATTTTTATGAAAGAAAGAATTAGTGCTCTCACTACTATGTATATTATTTTATTACGGATTTTATGCAAGTAATGAACATAAAAGGTAATATGTTTGGCCAGATTCCAGATCGCCCAAACAAGTTTTATCTTAATTCTAGAAGCTAAAGAAAACATTATCTTTCTCTCTTTGATTCTCTGAACTTTTGTCTCTAGATTATCGCTTTTGAATTTGTCAAAGTGGTTTTCTTCCGAAAAAAAAAAGTCCCCCACCTCATTGACACTCCTTTCTATTTATAGATGCTAGAGTTCTTTGTTTTCTCTAGCCTCTATCATTAGATCTTGCTTTTTATTTTTATCCGTTAAATCTAATATATGACGTGGCAATTTATTTACAACACTTACATCCTTTTTTCAGTCTAATTTATATGTTATAATATATCTTCGGCTCATTGTCATTTTGTCTTCCTAATATATCTAAACGACGCCATTTTTGAATAATTTATTTTATTCCTCACATTAGCCCCCCATTTACATATTAAATTTGGGTATTTCTAGTACTTGTTTTATCAAAATTAAGAGAAAAAATAAGTGATTCTTCTTCTCGCCTTCTCCTTGATTACTGCAATTCGCCAGTTCCTTCTCATCTTTTTGTTTTTATTCTTACTATGGCTTTCAATCCTAGCAAATCTTCTATGACTTTTGAAAGACTTTGTAAAGAGTTAGAAATTTCCAGTGACGTTTCTCTTTGTGACTTTCCTCACGACATGAACCTTTTTACAGGAGAGAACATTAGTGTCGAAGATGGAGTTTTCGCTCTTGACCAATTTCATTTTGTCAAATTTCCTCTTCATTCTCGAGTTCTTCGCCTTTTCTCAATTATTTACTTTCCAACTCTTTCCCAGTAGCTTTCGCATTTTCTACTTTGTTATTTATTATATTGAATATAAGCATATCTCACTACACAACAACAAAATTGATATGTAACGACATATGAAATATGTTATAAAAAGTCTTTTACGATATTAGACTAAATGTCATCTATAAGAGGTCTTATAGAATCTTCAAGGCTTTCATGACATTTATTTAGATATTGTCTAAGATGGCTTTAACGACATCTCTTATTTATCGTTAACAACTAATATTACGACACCTTATAAGATGTTTTTTCTTTCTATGACATTTGCTTAGATGTCGTTAAAATATTTTAACGATGTTATATAAATTGCTGTTAAATGATATATTAACATTGGATAAGCCAATGCTAGCTTAGTTTCATAATAATTAAATTCAAACCAAATCAGTCTACAATTAAAATCCAGTATGAAAGCATATAATGTCAAATATGATATATTCATATAACGTAAGTTCACAATTGAAATTTCAAATTTAAGTAAATTCCCATATATAAGTATGAGCAAAAAACAAGATTGTCGAACACAAAAATCTTGTAGCAAAAGGAAAAGCAATGAACCCTAATCAAGTTTGAATGGTAATCAAGCTTGTCAAGCACAACAGTATGTGGGTTGCAATAAAGCCAGTAAACCTGTCAAGTTTACAATTGTCAATAGATGTAGATAGAATTTTAGATTTAATTAAATTTATAAATTCCATGTACGAATTTGAGCATTAAGTAAGATTGTCGAACACAACAATCTTATAGCAAAAGGAAATGAAAGAAACCCTATATCAAGTTTGAACAGTAATCAAGCTTGTTTGGCACAACAATCTTGCAGTCGAGGTAGCTGAGCTTGACTTGATCTGAGTATGTAAGTTGCAATAAAGCCAATAGACATGTCAACTTCCACATATAACAGAATACGTGGGATGCGATAAAAAAATGTAAGACAACCTGAAACTAAAGTCAATGAAAAAAAAAAAACAATATTTGGTTTTGATATTGCCTCAGATGTTGGGTCAGTTACTAAATGACCACACAAGCGAGTATCGGCGACAAAATGATTTCATGGGGGGTGGGGGGGGGTGGGGGGTGGGGGCTGGGGGCTGGTGTGAGAAAATCAAAACAAATACAAGTAGATAGAGAAAACGCCAATCTTCTAACATTGACCGTGTTGTGGTGTCGAAGATACAAAGCAGACAAAAGTTCCATAGTATACAACAGCTTAAAATAATAATATGAGAGATTTTCCATTTGACATTTTTCTATCTTATCAGATCTTTTGAGCAAGAAAGAGAAGAGAAAGATGGAGAGAGTCAAGGAAAAAGGAAAAAAAAATCCACCATACTATACAGACCCTGTCAGATCATATAACAGTTAAAGTTACATAATTTAGCGTATATTAAAACTCTAGTAAATGGCAAGGATGCGAACGAACCTAAAATAGAAAAAAAGAAAAGAAAAACCAGTTGATATTAAAGCTTACTTTTCTTTGAGCAATCTTGGGAGAACTGAGTCTCTATAATACTGAACAGGTGATCAAGCCTTTATTATGAAGTTGTAGACATTGCTCATATTGTTGCCAAATCTCTCCATGATATAGTCAAGAATCTTATTAACCACTCGCACATCATTTTCCAAGGTATTGATGAAATGATATTTGTCGTAGATGTCTTTAAATTTGCTGGACAAGTAAGACCAAAGTCAGAATTAACAATTTGTTATTTGATAACCAACTACAGAGTTTGAGACTATACAGCATACGATGAGCAAGTATGTCGAGAATTATTCAAAAGCAACCTACAAGGTAGAAAGCTAGAGAAGATACAGTAGATGTAAACTACCAACACTACCTACGTCTCCTCGCTTCATCATGGTTTCCTAAAGTATTCATCAAAAAGAAAATAGAAACCCACTTTCATTCAGCATCCAGACATTGTCTTAGTCTTGGGAAATAAAAAGTTCCCACAATCATGTTATTATCATTTCACAAATCAAAATTTTCTAATATTCACTTATGCATCCATTTTTTTGTTTTTGGTTTATTAACTTGACAAAGGTGTAATAATGGACAGCTTAGGAAGGAAAATCCACGTGGGTCAATTTTAGCAGCAGTTAAAGTGAAAGAAATAGAGGGCATAACAGAGGAAGCAATGACCATCACACTGAGAAGGGCCTTGAACTTCTACTCCTCTATTCAGGCCCATGATGGCCATTGGCCTGCTGAATCTGCTGGCCCATTGTTTTTCCTTCTTTCGCTGGTAATTAACTACATTAAAGATATGACAAATCTTTAGTAAGCAACTTCATAAGGACCATTACATCACATTTAATCTATGAAATGTAAGCCATAGCATTGTATGCTACAGGAGCAGTTAATGCAGTTCTAGGACCAGAGCACCAAAGGGAGATAATTCGCTGTATTTACAATCATCAGGTAATTCTTATTTCTTTCACCCTAAAACAAATTAGACTTGAAAAAAGATAACTAACTAGCTAACTAACTAACTAATTAAGAAGCTAGATAAACAAATTAACTACCCAACTTTATATAAAAAAGTTCACTTTTTATGTCATACACCAACCTTAGCACCATTTTTTTGATCTTACCCATCCAGAACAATTCGATGGAAGTGCAAAAAGTATGCCACGCAGTACCGAACACAACTAGAAAAACTCAAATGTCCTTAATCATTTAAAGAATACTTCTATGAATGGATTCTAATTCACCAATATTTAAAAAAAAAAAAATATGACGTGAATGACTACAAAAAAAGAAGCAAAAATTTAGACAAATCTCAAAGATAGTAATAATGATCAAAAAAGTTTATTTTCATTTGAGCGAGTCAACCTTTAAATTCTATTTCCAGATTCATAATCAGTGCCAGTCTTGTTTGAGAAAAATCAAACGCAAAAGAAATGGAAAATTATTTTGTAGAGGTAATTAGTATTAAAACAAAATTCAAAGTTAGAGAAATTAATCAACCACATGATCTAGCAAATGATCCAAGTTTGATACCTAAGACTAAGAGTAAAATTCATCTCCGAGAAGTCAATTTTCATCTATTGGTAAAGAATCTGATAACTGAAGCTAATTGATCGATCATCAAAATTGGAAGTTTGAAGTTCATCAATTAGAAGAAGTGATTGGTGATCGGCAATAGAGACTATTTAAGTAGATCGGTGCCAGAGATGGAGGAAGTGAGAGGTGATTTGTGAATTTTCATTTTCGATGAAAACAAATGAAAATTTACAATCAAGCAATTGAAATGGAAAAAAAATATTCAAAATCAATTATAAAATACAGTGAAACTGAGAAATCACTCGATCGCACTAGCATACTAACACAATGAAAAATTAGATCTTGCTAATTAAAAAAGGATCTCAGCGAAGAAAAAGGAACTGCTTTTTCTCAACCGCCAAACCGCCAAAAAATCAATCGGTGGCTCGAGAAATCACAATCGCAATGATCACAGATAAAGACCAACGAAAACAAATACATCGAGAATCAAAGAAAGTAAAACCGATTTTCTCAGCCGCCAAAACAATGAAAAAAACTATCAGATGCTTAAGAAATCTCAATCACGGTCACAGTCACAGTCACAGTCACAATCACATCCATCACGGTGAAAAAACCAAGAATCAAAGCAAATAAGCACATCAGGTACTGCATCGATGAAAGAAACATGATCTTAGAGAGAGAGAAAGACACGAGGAAAGTAATAAGAAATACTTCTCTTGCTGGACGACGTGAACAGCGGAGGAGGCGGCGACGGAGAACAACACTAAATTAAGTAATTCATGGAGAGATCAGAGTAATTGTGAGAATCAAGCAAGCTAATTTTTTTTTTTTTATTATTTGAGGAATTTGTTTTTTCTTTCAAGGGAATAGGTCCTTTTATTTAGGAAATAAGGAATAAAAGGGCTGTGATGGTCCCTAAAAAAGCTGGTAAATATTACTTTTTACAATTTATTAGCAAAATTGAAATAGGCCAACTGGTTTTCATGGCTAAACCTAAGGGTTCAAACCTTTGATAACACTTGTTGTCTTAAAACTTTTCATTGAAAAATACTTTTCTTTTTTTCTTTTTAGAGGAATAAGTCAATTACAACATAGAAATAAAATCGTAAAAGACTACATAGACGACGCAATTTGATGTCAATCATTAAGTACTTTCATGACATGCAATACAATGTCATATAAAAATAAAAAAAGATGACATATATTTAGTATTAGTCGTTAAATAATTTCACGACATACAACGTAGTGTCGTTAAACAAATTTGTTTTAGCAACACAAACTATTGTCATTAAAAAAATAACACTAATACGATATTTGTATAGATGTTGTTAATTATTATTTCAAATGTTATTAACGACATATTTGTTGAAAATGTTGTAAGTACTTTTCAACAACATTTAAAAACTACTATGTCATAGATAATATATCAATAAATGTAGTTTTTCTTGTAGTGCTAAGTCTTAGAGACATTTTGTCTTGCTACAAACTTATTGAAATTCAAAGAGACTTTTTCCAACGCCATGCCTCTCCTCTAGATCTTCATCTGTTTCAAAGTACTCATCTATCTACTAACAGTCGTTGGCATAACTTTCCAGTCTTAGTTCAAGGGAATTGGTGTTCTGACCCTTCCTTGTACCCTTTTGTATCTTTAAATCGTCCTCCGAAAGATTTTCATAAGAAAATTTAGGTCTTTCTTTTATCATAAGAATGATCTAAAAGAAATTGTTTCTAAGGAGGATTTTCTGGAGTTTTATTCTTCTTTTTCTGTCCAATTCATGCAGCTTTTGACCCCCATATATTCTTTACTTTAAAGCCACCGGGTCCCCTTCTAATTCTTGTCATTTGGCACTTTACAAAATACATTTAGCTCAAGTTCAGGAAGAAAAAAAGTCTCTTCATTCTGAATCTCCTCTTGACTTCCCTTCCTCTAACTCTACACCTAAATCACTTATCTCTTCCCACCCAAAAAAGATATACTTCCCATCTGTTTTTGTTCCTTCTCATATCTTACCAACTCCTTCTAAAATCTCTGCTCCTCTCGAGTCTTTTCAGAGATTTCTATAATGCCCAAAATTCTCACATACTTATTGGCTAATGCATTGCATGATTTTATGATAATATGCATATGATTTATACGTTGATTATTGATGTGTACATCAAATACTATATTATGTATAATGTATTGTAATATGAAAAGTTTCTTCAGCACACGTTTACTCAGTGTTATGATGAAAAGGAAGTTGTAATAATGATGTTTAGGGATATAATGGATTTAATGGATAAAGGAGCTTAATTATACCTATAAGGTACAAAATTGTGAGAACCAGTCACTTTTGACCTAAACAGAGAGCTTTAGTATAAGTTTTGTTAAACAAAAGGATCCAATAATGAAGTGAGATCTCTTATGATGATGCTGTTGTATAGCTATGAAGACAATAATGAGTGGAGGACATGCGTTTCATGCAAGTTTCTTGGTTACGATGCCCTAGAAAACCCTAAATTACAAAATTTTCGATGTTTAGATTTTTGAGCCATGATTAGGGTATTTGTTGAGTTGTAAGTGGCTTAAGAATTTATTATTCCATGTTTGATAATTTATAGAAGAGTTTTAGAAGAACAGATAAAGTTTTGATAACAAACGGTTAGGAACTCAAAGACAGAATTTGTAGTGTACCGAAATTTTGGTGTGAGATGCACCAAATTTGGTAGGCAAAACAATTAGCCACGACCTAATTTGTACTAGAGCTTTTGTATGAATGTTTAACACCTCATTAAGGAGGTGAGTATGCTAAAATAAAGACACTAAGCTAGCCAAGGTGAAACTACTTCATGGTGAAGTAATTTAAGGTATGTTTTTGGTTGTTTAAAAAGTTTATAAGCAACTAGGTGTCATTTTTAGACCTAAAAACTCTAAGTCTGACTCTTGAGGCTTTGAAACTTTATTTCCCATCTATGTTTTGATAGAAAAAGAAAATTCCTTGGTGTTTTGTCAAGTTTTGGGTGGTAAATCGCAAGAAAAAGCTAACCCGGTCAAGGTAAGGAATTGTTTCAATTTATAGGGTATTTGGTTTTAGTTTAGGAGGTTTTCCTTTGAGTTTTGATGAGAAATTTGAACGTAATGACCTCTAATATGTTAGAAACATCCCCACAAAAGCCTTTAAGTAAATTCAATTGGGAAGTGGTGGTTTCAAGTTTGTTTTTGGTGGCTATCCAGAATCAGGTAAATTTTCAAAGTGCTTTAGGTGTTGCCTTTGTTTCATAGGCTAGAAGGCTCTTTTGAAGCTAAAATTTTGAGGATATGTTCATTTATATGTTATTTAAATTCTCCTAAAAAGGTTTTAGCAAATTCAATTTGGTTTGGGAGTTATAGTCTTAAAGCTAAACCTAGTTCGTGAGATGTTTTACTCTATAATGGTTTTGATACTTTGGGAATTTAAAATTTATTCACAGCTTGGAAACAAGTGTTTCAAGGTATAATTAAGCTTTGGGGAGTCTTAAAATATAGAGGGAAACTAATAGAGGGAAACTACGGCAAAATTTTTAGGATAAAGTTTGTACCATTTAAACCAAAGCGAGCCTAAAAGGAGGTTGAAATAGTCCCCTCGGGCTGGCTTGCCGCACCAGGCCAACAACCTGCACACAAGGCCTGAACACGAGGCCTACATGTAGCTTGTATGGGTAGGACTACCTTAGAAAGCCCTCAGCTAGTCCTCAGCCAGACTAGGCCAAATGACATAGTTAGGGGGTTTTTAGGCTCTCGGAGTCCTTTTTTGATGCCGTTTGAAGCGTTTGAGATTTGAAAATACATATTTTCATCAACATTACCTAAAATAAAAATTTAGAAATGGTTTTTTAAACTAATAATATTAATATAATAAAAATTTAAGAAAATTCTAAAGGTGGCCAAAATTAAGGATTTTAGTATGTTTTTCATTATTTTCAAACCATGAGTTCAATTGAAGTTTGATTTTGATTTATTTTGTAATTTAAGAGGTTAAAGTGAAGCTAATTATAAGAATTAGACTTAGAATAAACATTTAAAATAGGAAAATGAGCTCCTTAATTTTTTATTATTAGTTATTGTCGGATTGGTGGTAATGTAAGTAGAAATTTTCAATCTTTTAGAGATGTGAAGTATTGGAGGGGTTATTGACAGTCTTATTGAGTAAAGTAAGTAGAATTTCACCTGTGTCACTATAATTGTTGTGCATTTAATGTTGTGAATTGATATGTGAAAATTATATGCATTGCACTACATGTTGTGATTTCAAATATATGCCAGCATGTAAAGAATTATGAAAAATATGAAATTGATTATACTGGTGAGCTATGATGACACTTTAAGCGTCTAGGACGCAATGATGTGAAAGTTTTAAACATCAAGGATGCAATAATTAGGCATCTGGGATGCCATGTGAAATGTTAAGAGACTGCGACGCCAATGATTTAAGCATCTGGAATGCAATACTTCCCTCTCCAGGAAACACTAAACAGTGTGTACACTATGTTGAGAGTATGAAAGATACAGTGAAGAGTAAATAAATGAAAGGATGATAAAGTGAAAAGTTAAAGAGTAAACATGTATTAATTGAGCCCATTCATACAAATGCTACTCATGCTTGCATAATTCTACTTACTGGGCAATAGTTAATTCATTTTTATGGTGATGTAGATGAGGGCACATCTCAACAGTAGCTGAGGACTAGATGGTTGGCTAGCGCACTCTTGATGCTCAAGGCTAACGTATATGGATTGGCTGACTTGTTATTTTGTGGTCTTATTGTATATGCATTTTTGGTGAGCGAGAAGGATTATATACGGTTCACGGCTGAGACTATTTTTGAAAGATGTATTATATTGTATATATTTGGCCAACTGTTTGGGGTGTAATATTATATATGTTTTGACATCCTCACTAGTTAAAACTTTTTAAAGGTTCAAATTTGCCTGTATTTTTATACTCCTTCTGAATGACATATTAAGGTTAACAAAAGTAAAAGGTAAGATGTAACACTACTTAACGTAACTAGATAGGTCTTTTAGGATTATTTTAGGTGGGCGTTATACTTTCTTCTTTTTGCAGATCCTTCATCTTGAAATTCGGCTTCTTTTTCACTGGCTTCTTTTGTTTTCAAATCTAATTCCCCAGTTGGAACCGTCATGCATAACCCTTCTAGCATTTCCCCTGACTCAAAGACTTCCAAAAAATACTCTAATGTCTTTGATAGCCTTCCTTTACCTGTTGGTAGGAATCCTCGCCCCAATAAACAGCCTTTTCCCAAAGCGAAACGTCGTGGCCCAGCCTTTCATGATCCTGACATCTAGTGTCTATGTTTCATCAAATCTGATGATCAGCCTGTTCTTGCTCAAGATTCTAATTTGAACATGTACGTGTAAGATGCTATATTAAATTCCCTTGACACCCCAGCTGATTTAGAAGCCTAAGCTCAGTATTCCAACTTTGAGGTTAGAGGCATAGCCTATTTTTGGCTTAATATGGATAAAGAATGTTGTTCATTTGTTATCTTTCCAAGTGGAGAATTATCAGAAGGAAGCCTTGAAGTCAAAGACTTATACACCAAGGCTTATTGTGAGAGAGATGATAAAGATAGAACGATTAGAAAGATGCAGAATAGAATCTCTATGCTTCAATCTTCTACCTATATAATCCTAAGATCTTGAAATTATCAACAAACTTAAAAAGGATTTGAGAGAGAAAAATTTCAAGTTAGATGAGAAGGATAGAGAAATTGCTAGACTCCACCAGGCTCTTGATGGAGAATGGTTTGCTTCAAAAATGTCTTCTTCTTCTACTTCCTTGGTTCATCCAAAAACTCCTCTATCTGGATCAAACTCCCAAGTTTTAGTTCTTCAAAAGGAGGCTGACAATTTAAAGTCTGAATTATTGAAGGTTTATAGTTCTAACGATCTATCTCCTTGTCTCCTTGAGTCTAACAAATTACTAGACGAGGCTTTGAATCAAATTACTGTTCTTAAGAGGACCATGAGAGGCTTATTGCGGGAAAAGAAGAAGCTCAAACCAATTTTCGCTCTTGGGTTGACACTAAGCCTGACAGGATAAGAGAGGAAAAGAAAAAGTGGAAAGCTCACCAAAAGCTGAAGTTTATGATTGGTTGTTGCAATGCTTATGAGATCAGTTGGGTGGTGGCTTTGCTTAAATCTAAAGAAAGGCCTTACCCTTCTTTTACTAATTATTATAAAGTCTACGGGTTGGATTCGACAAGTATAGCATCAGGTTTAGGTATCGACAGCTTGAGGACTCTTTTGACGATGAAGATCTTAGGGATTGCGATGGCACCAATGATGTAAAAGGTTCTAAAGATGAAACCGATGATGTGGATGTTGACTGAAGTATTTTCATCTTTATTCTTTATACTTCCAAATTCTGTATCTTTTGTATTTGCTTACGAAATATGAATGAAATTTCAATTTTCTCTTTTTAGCTATATTAAATTGCTTTCTCATTTATCTTTGTCTCTTTTCTCTCTTTTTTTTCGATCTTTTTTTTGTGCTTAGATATTTTTCATGCTAAATCTTCCTCTTGAGCATTCCCACTGAAACTTTTGTTTATTTATTTCTGAGTGGGCTTCTTACACGTGCAATCTCTTTTTATTTGGAAATCCGAGCAAAGAAACAGGTGTTTTCAGCTTGGGTTGTGTCTAATTGTTTCATTTCTGCTTCTGATTGCATCATCATTATTATTACAAGTTGCTTTCCCAATTTTGAATTCAACGGTTCTAACTGCGCCTTTTGTGTATCCTTTTTGTACGCTTCATTATTATTCTCTTACCTCAAAAACTTCCTTTCCAAGAAAATCCTCCGCCTGAGTGGGATCCTTCTTCTTTGATTCTTGCTTGATTTTCTTTTGCTTCGTCCTTTGATTTCTTGATTCCCCTTCCTTATTTTCCTTTTTTCTCTAATTTGTATTCCCCATTCAACATGCCACAAAAATTTCCACCACCCCTCTTGAGGAAATCCAAAGGGTTTGTGGGATTCTTGAGGAGGTTTCTATTTAAAAATTTGAAACTAAAAAAGACTCTACTTCCCCAGAGGATTTAGTCATCTTCCATAAACAGTCATGCTGGGTTCAACTCCCACTACATCTCCTATTTCATAAATTTTTTAATACCCTAAATCTCAAGCCCAATCATTGTAACCCAAGCACGTTTATGATTCTGACTGGGATTTGCGTGATCAACACCATGGACACTTCTCTTCTTCATGGCATTATTTTGGATTTAGAAGATCTCTTCTTTCTCTATGATGTTTAGATTTCTAGTAGTGCTGATAGAAAGTTCCATCTTTAATCTCGTGATAAGAAAAATGGGTTCCCTTATCCTCTTTTCCAAGCTGGTTTAACTTCTACAGAGAAAAGTTGGACTAGCAACGTTTTTCTCCTTCATGGAGCGGGATCATCTCTCCAAAACATCCCAACTATTGCTCATATTGAAAATTCTTTAGGTTTGTGACTTTGATTTTCTATGCATGATATTCCGTGAGTGCCTCTTTTCTTTTCTTTTTATCTTAATAATTGTGTTTATCGGTGTCTAGGTTCCGTGTCTCCTCCTACCAATTTAATGGAGATAGGGTTTCAATTACCTATTTAAGGTGTGTAATTTGCCCTGAAGGGTTCAGATTCTATGATTGATCACCCCCACCTATCTCCCCGACTTTTCTGTCACTCTGATCCACAAGTATGAGTTTTTAGCTTGGTATGCTTCAAATTTTCAAGCCATGGGGAAAAAGAAAAGACCTTTTCTATTATCCTTCAATCGAGTGTTGACTCAGTCCCTATCTTACGTCAGAGCCAAAAGGGGCCGAAAATCGTTATTAAGAAATCTGTTGTCTTAGCTTCCTCTTCCAAAACTTCCCAAGGAAGCACATCTTCTAAAGCTGGTTCTGGAAAAGTGCAAGCCAAGATGGTATCTGACCCAATCTCTTCTTCTGATTAAGAAACTAAAGTCTAGCGTGAATACTCGTAGCTCAATTTCTAAAGCTAAGTTTTCTAAGCAGAAGGATAATTCTGCCAAAAGGGGGGTTCAAACATCTGGTTCTGCTTTTGAATGCTTTTTACAACCCATGAAAGAGGCTACTCTTCAGGATGCCCTCTCTAAAGCAAAAAGGTTAGTCTAAGTTTAGAAACTGTTGAGGTTCCAAAAGAAAAAATGCAAGAAAAATGGCTCAAATATATCGCGAAAGACATTCTACATGAAAGAGAAGAAAGAAATTTTGGAAGGGAGAAACAAAAGATTTATGTGAGAAAATTGCCAGAGAAAGTCCAAAAGCAAATTCTAGAATTCGGGAGGAAAATGATGAAATTTAGATTAGTAATACTTCCAAGTTTAAGGACTTTTCTATGTCCAAGAGTATTGTGACTAACGATATTAATCCTGTCAGTGATGTCAAAAGAACTAATGCCAACCCCGGTCCTAAAGTAGCATCCGATCTTGCTACTGTTCTCAGTACTGGCTGTGGCCATATTTCTCACATTGTTCCTCTTGGCTCTCTTCCCCTCTTTTTGCCAACCAAAAAGGAGTAGAGTCAACTTTTAAGTTCTGAACCTTTTCCTATTTCTCCTTCATCTAACCTGATTCCATTGGAGGTACAAACTCCAATTCCTTCCAGTCTTCCATAGCCTCTCGTTTTTCTCAGGCCCTCTACGCCTTTACCACATCTGACTGTTCTAGCGGTTGTAACATCACTTGAGATGTTAAGTTGACGTTGACTGGGCTTCCAATTTACTTATGAGTTCTCTGGTGCCTCCTTTTCTAATTCAAACTTTACCTAGTGGGAGCTCGTCAAATTTTGTGAGTGATGGTAATCTTCAGGCCATTCAGACTACTACCACTTTGGTTACAATTTCTTCTGGTAACAAAGCCTTCTTCGTCTGATTTTTTGGGATTCCAGCAGCTTCTGATGGGTCTCCTCAGGTTGATTTTTTAGAGGTCTGGCTAAATTTCAAAAATTTATTGGATGAACTTTCCGTTGTAGCAAAGAAATCTATTTTAGACTATGTATAGTCCACAACTAGAGAACGCTCTGAAAAACGCTTTGAAGGAAAATAAGGAGCTTCGATCTGTTAATGAAGTTTTGAAGTCAAAGATTTTTTTATCTAAAAGGGAAAAAGAGTAAACAAGCAGTTACTACCGAATCTACTGTTTCTTCTTGGAAAGAGATGTTACCAAAGAAAGAATAAATTTATCAGATTGAGAGGTCTAAATCTAAAGCTGAGATTGATATGTTGCTGAAATTGAATCAAAGCTTAATTTTCCAAGTTGAAAATTTGAACTCTGTAGTATTTTCTAGTGGTAATCAGATCGAAGCTTTGACTGAAGAATTGGATCAATATAGGAATGCTAAGATTCTTTCTGGTGTTGATTTCAAGGTTAGAAATGAAGGTTTTGGAATTACAGACTAAGTTAATTCAAGCTAATCATGATCCTAGAGCCGATCACTTTAAAGTTGCTCCGAATTCTAGTTCTTATCTTAAAGCTTCTGCTCCAGGCTTAGATCCTCCCTCTACTTCTTCTTTAGAGTAGATTAGATTATGATTACTTCATGTTAGAATTTGTTACGAACAGTTTGTAAGTATGGCCTATACTTTGATTTCTGCAATGGATATCATCTTGCTCATCATTTTATCATTTTTTTAATGACTTAGATGTTTCTTGCAACCTTTATCCCGAGTAGTCTGAACGTACAATCAAGGTCAAGAAAGAAACATATTTTTCCTTTAAAGTAAAAATTTTGCAAGCTTGAGAGTGTCTTCATCTTTTACAGAGGTTTTGTTTTGCTAAAATCTCTGTAAAGAAGTATAAACATGATTAGTGGCTCTAGAATCTACTATCTAGGTATTAGTAGATTTTTCCACCAAACTTGTTTCAAAGAAAAAGTCATCAATGACTTCGACTATGTCCCTCAATGCACTTCTCCTTTCAGCTTCATAAAACTTTTATAATGCACAGATTGCTCAGTAGATTAGAAATGTTATCATCCTTCATATTCATGATATAGTAGCCTTTGCTCGTCCTTGAGCAAACCTAAGACAATTAAAAAAACAATGAAAGATAGAAAACGAAAACTAAACTCCCAACCTTTTGTCTCAGAGAGCAATAAGAGATATAGGCTTAAATCAAACAAGCATTACAACAAATCAATTAGTCATTCTCAAGCTAATAAATCCTACAACAACCATAGTCAAGTGTGTGTGTGGGTAATAGCCATTGTTAACGATATTAAAATATACAAGCTTTGAAAAGATAAATCCTTATAGTCCCCATAGAAACAGTCATCCAATCTTGGTTGAAAGGATTAAATGTCATAAGCTCCCTCTTTGGTATGAAACTCCACTACACCGAAAGCACTACTTGAAATAAAGAAGGTTTTTGATACGGGTTGTAACAGGGCCAGTGGTTAGTGGTCAAGAAAAAGAATGAAATAGGATGTAACAAAGGTTCCAAAGAATCTATATAGTTAGAGACATTGTAAAATTTTTCAACGAACACTTCTCAAAACCTCACAAAATTCTTATATAGGCCCAATATCACTATGTTGTGACTTTTTATCATTCTAACTAACCTTATAACACCCAAAATATTAAAATAGGAAAGGTCAAGATGTTTTATTTATTTATTTTGTTTTTTTCATGTATATTTTTTTCTTTCATTTTCTTTTTTTTTTCTTTTTGTATTTTGATTGATTTTTTAGTTCTTTTTTTTTTTCTTAATCTATCCTAATGAGAATTCTCCCTTCTTCTTTTGATTTGATTTCTCCCCCACACTTATGTTAGGTTGTGGGTCCAAAAATCATGAAAAATGTAGCGGATATAAAGTTTTAAAATTCTTCATAAATCTTCAGGATCCTTCTTATGATGCCATATACAATAATTAAATGAAACACAAACTTACGGGTTTGGCAATAGCTCTGAATAATCAAGTGTTCCAAAACCTACAGATCTTCCTTGCTATTCTCTTCTATCTAGATCAACTAGTGTGTAGGCACCAGTGATATCTCTTTTATCAGTAGAGGTTCCTTAAACTCTAAAGTAGAGAGCTCAAAGAATAGTAGATGGAGGATAGAGAAAAGTCTACTGAGCATAGAACCTCTAAGGTCTATTTATAGGTACACACAGATGCTTAAAATTTGAAATAGAATCCTCCAAGGATTTTGAGTAAATCACGCCAACTCCACCTATGGTGGGCGTGATCTTCCTTCTTCCAATGGTGGTGTAACGCGTGTTATAACTACCTCCAATTATGTGATTCTATGTCCATCTAGCATTATCCTGTAATCAGATTTTATTTATTTTAATTTTTAAAATAAATATCTTCTATGATTTTCTCAATTATTTAAATTATTTTATAATTCAAATAATTATCTATAGAATCTATTTCAACTTTTGAAAAAGATTCTTATATACAACAAGATAACGTGATCTATTTGTTTCCTAAAAACATGGAGTGGCGCCACATGGACTTCCAAAGCTCCAGTGTGTGGTGCCACACACAGTCCTAGTGGACTGTTGTGTGAAGTTACCATTTTGCCTCCGGGACAAAATTTATCTAAGAAACTTTCCATTGATCCATCTAAAAGAATATTATAGAGCTAACAAGAGGACTTAATAGAATATATAATTTAAGCTCCAATAGTTATTTTTAATTTAATTATCTCATAATTAAATGAATAATGCTTATTAACTTTGGTTTGCGCCACTATCGGAAACTGAGGTTGTACTCTTAAATTATATACAACACTATATGGGGCCTTAAACATAAATGTTATGAACAAGGTCGTCCATTGATATAACTATTTTCCATGAGATAATACTCCTCACAATAATATTTGTAATTAGAGCTAGGCTTATAAATTTCCATACAAGCTCTTGTATATGAGTTTTGTTAATTCTCCAAAGGGTGACCTATTTATAAACAAATCATATATGAAGATTTAAATAATATTTGATATCCCATATTAAATAGCAAGTATTCATCTCCCAAGTTCCCGAACTAATATTCATGAGAATATTCTCATAGGAGTTCTACACATCCTATCTTATAGGAGTTCTACACATCCTATCCTATAGGAGTTGTAAATTCCATATCTATAAATAGTATTCCTAGCTACCTATATTAGTATGACTCCAACATATCAAGGTATAGATCATGGATGTTACAGATCTCACTAAGTGGCAATCAATAGATATAGTAATAGATATGAGTCCACTAATCACCTCAGGATTAAGGTAAGATCTATAAAATGATCAAAGTCATGGAATTTTAATTTCTTATTATGGAATTCCACAAGAACTTAAATTCTATACTATTCAAGTTTAATGTGTTTCAAACACAATGATGTATTTATCCAAAGATCATCACATTACCATAATTTGGATAAGATCATTCCACAAAGCTGGGAATATACGACATCACAATCTTAAGCAAGATAAAGTGTCCAGCTGTATCTACTGATTCTAAACTAAAGTTTATACTAAGTATACATAATCATATCCTCTATAATATGAACACTTCATAGAGATGATTATGTACTTTAACAAGCATTGAATCCTTTATGATATTTGCATATATATATATATATATATATATATTCAACAAGATATACATATAGGAGAATAAAAAGAATTGTTTTATTATTTACAAAATACTTTACATCTTATAATGGCCTTATGGAATTTACACTATGCTATAAAAGCACCAATTCCAACAACTTATCCCCAACCCAATTCCTTGCAAAATCTCTCTTGAAGAAGAAATAGTTCTGTAAACTCCAATTTGTCTTTAGAATAAGAGCAAAGGATATAAATGTAAAAGGGTTAGGTAAGAAGATAACGTGGTTAGCCAAATAAAAGGTCTTCATGAAAAGCTCAACTTGGCTTACTATGGGGGATGACCCCTTAGAACATCAAACGGGGCTCTGGCTTATTGGGCCTTGGTCTAGGACACCTAGTGCCTGAATCCTTTTCCAAATGATGCTCGATCAGCCATTCACCTCAAAAGATCTTCGAGAGAGTTCTAACATTCAATCTTGACAAGTCAAATTAAAGTGAGAATTAATATAAGGATATAAGAATCTACTTAATGTAACATGTGAATCCCATTACCAAATAACATGGCTATGTGCATGAAGCGTGAATCTGATTGTCATAAAAACATATTAACAAATGAATGACCTCAAAATTCAACACAACACCCATAATTAATCAAAACCATAAAAATTAAGGCTCGGTTCTCATCAATAAAGTCGAAAGGTATCTTAAGACTCAAAAACTGAAACTAAAAAGAAAATTTTACAAAAAATTTTAAATTTTTATCATTTTTTAGATAAGAAAACAAAAACCTAATGAAAAAGAAAAATAAAGATCCTAAATCCTTCTTCCCCACGCTTAATCCTTACATTATCCTTAATGTAAGAGTAAGCATAGAAGAAAATAGAAAAAAAAAACACATAAAACAATAAAAGCAACAAAATAATAAAAAGAAAAATTGGAGGAGAGTTAGAAAGATCAAATCTATTTTGGCGTACTTGCCATCCGCCGGGTTGCCTCCATAAAGCGCTTGGTTTATTGTCCTCAACCTAACATGGAGAAACGGCCATCAAAGAGTGGCTTTTGCACATAGAAGGTTTCATATAATACATTCAATCCATTCCATTTCCACTCCCCTTTTTCATTCGACTGGCTAGAGTAGCGTAGCAATTACCATGTCTTCTTACTCTTTTGCTTTTTCGGGATAAAGGTTCTTTTGCGAAAGAAGAGCTTGCTTTCTGTAAATGGACAGAAGACCACCCATGGGTCTTCATTATCAATGCCCTTAAGCGTGGCAAGATGTGCAACAATTATGCACACTGCACTAACTTGACTCAATTTCGTTGAATGTGCTTGGAAAGAGAACTTTGACTCTAGCTTAAGTTTGTGGAGGATGTAGTGTGTTGATGGTGGAGTCAATAGGAAGAAGGGGTTTGTTGGTGATGTATAGATATGACCATTGATGAGCTCAAATCGATGGTCGCATATGCTTCCTCATCCTTCAACAGGTCTTGTGGTTCAGCTTGATGAAGGAATTCTTCCAATATTAACCCTTCCAATTGCTCTTCACTCTTCACTTGATTCTCTTAAACCATGCTTGAGATTTGATCTTCATAGAACTCTAGGCTTTGAATGGATGTCTCATGATCTAAAAGGTGTAAATCAGTCTCAACCACACGAGTGTCTATATGTTGAGGTAAAACAATGTCAAAGGTCTCTAGGTGTTCATCCTGAGGCTCGATCTCCTCTAGAGGCGCAATTCCAATGAACCTCCCATGTTATGCAAATTACTCTCCTAACCTAGGTTGTTCGAGTAATCATTGTCCTCAAGCCACAACATATTTTCTACCATTTGATTTTCACCTTGTGCTTCCAACCTACTTATGATACATTCAATTGATCAATATGACTTTTCAAATTGTCAAGGCTAGTGGTTATCTCTTCTTGAATTACAATGTGTTAGTAGCCAAGACCCTAAGTAGGTCTTTAAGAGATGTACCTATAGGTGGTTGGTCTACCAAGACTCCACCATTGACAGTTTGTAACTCCATATCATAGGATTGAGTGTCAACCCACCCATGGCTCAAAATTGTAGTAATCGTCCTGCCAACATTGGTTGGTCCTTGAACAATTCCAAGTTCATTGATCACACTTGGTCATGTCTTCCAAAATGAAGAAGGCTCTATCCACAGATTGTTGATAAAAAGCGATGGTGTTGTTACCTCTTTCAACCTAATATCTTATTGTTTCACATAAGCCATCATGAAAGAATTGTAGTTGCCACTCCTTTGAGAACCTATGATATGGAAACTAGATGAGCAAGTCTTTGTATATCCACCAAGCGATATAAAATGGTTTTGAGTCTTGTTGGCTAAACTTAGTGAAGATTTGTTGTTGTAACATCTTGAAGTACCTCGCAATTAATAGACACAAAAATAATAACAAATTAATTAGATAGCAATCCCCGATGACCAGTGCCAAAATTTGACAGGTCTTAGAGGAAACATCAAATTAACCCTACTTAAAGTATCATCGTTAACAAGTGTAGTGGTGAGTAAAAATCGTTTCCATAGAAGATTAAGCCTAATTAATTAGTTATTGACTCAAACCTAAGACACAATAAAATTAAATAAAAGGTGGGGATTTTAGATTTAAACTAAATTATGAAATAAAAGAAAGCACATGAAGATAAAGTAAAATAAAACAATGATGATAAAACTAGTTAAAAGATCATTCACCATCACTAAACAATAACCATGCAATTAATTACAAAATTATTACTAATTAACTATCAAAACTACCAACCGTAGGTAACAACAAGCTTTGCAATCTCATTCTTTCTTTAGTTTGTAGATTTAATAAGACAAGCGCTTTATTAAACCCCTTTCCACTAAACAACATAGATCAAGCTCCCTAGATTTAATATAACAAAAGCATTATGATGAGAAAGATAGGTTGATCAAAGTAACAATCACACAAGCTCGAATTATTTAACGTAGGTTATGCTCTAGATGCAATCATACAAAAACTTGACCATAATCAATAACCATAATTCGCTACTAATGATTAGAATAATAAGACAATTACGTACTAAGCATCCCGATCGAGCAATAGAATATTCTCAAGTCCTATTCAATTGGACATCTAAATAAAACAAGAAAATAATCATAAACATTAATTATAGAAGAACATATACAATCTCAGTTGGAAAATAATTCTATAAATTAATCATATAATCAAATCTCCGTTTTGAAATTCCCTTCAACCGCAAATAAAATTAAACTAACATAATTGAGAAAAAAGAAGGAAATATGAAGGAAAAGAGCGAGTTTGTTTTTGAAGAAATCTCCAAGCGGACAAAATTCCTTGAGCTACTACTGGAGCTTTTCCTCTTTTTCTTCTTCTTTTTCTTCATCTTCTAAGACTAAGAAAACTAAAGAAAACTATGAAAAACTAATGCAAAAGACTCCTTTAATAACCCTAAACTCATCAATTTATAGGCTCTCAAAGTTAGGGCCAAAACAGGTAACTTCAAGGTCAAATGACAAGCTAAGACTTGAAGTTTTCACGACGGAGAGCCTAGGCACCCAAAAACCAGTGCTTAGTTGCTACCTCTTCTAGTTCGTAACTTATTTTGACATGTTAGAGTGTGGTGGCGCCCGTTTTCTTGAACCTAGGCGCCTGAAACTCCTCCAAATTGATATTTTGAGTTCCCAAGCTTTTGAACACCTCCAAAACTCCTACAAAACATAATTAAAACACAAGATACTCAAGAATCAAGCGAGAAAACATGGGAAAATTGATCAAAAATTATATCTAACTATGCATTTATCCTATAGCATATCTTGAAATCCCTGAAGGTGATAGGCAATGATCCCAAAATCATACTAACATTCATGGCATCACTGATCATAGCTCCATGATATGTTGCCGTGTTCACCAGTTGTAGGAGTTTTATCACATGATTCTCCATTGATGATGATGTAGGTGCCATTTTGCAATCCAATATTGCTTCAATAGCATCTTACCTAGTTTTGATGTTATTAGCTATATATAGGCCTTCCAAATAGTCCATCATTTCAATGGCATCTTTGTTTGGTTCGAAGACAATGAACAAATTTGGCAAAATGGATGCCAAGATATAGTGCCGTGCAATGTCATTCAAATACAGCCATTAATTATAATAGTTTATTTCTTTTTGGAAAGCTCTAGGTCTTGGACTTGGTGGACATTCTTCGCAAAACACAAAAATGTGTCTCTTGGCAGTAAGCAAGGTTAAGAGTGCATGTTTTTTGTCGAAGAAATTGTTGCAAGTCAAAGTGTTTTTGGTCAATAATATAGGAAGTGGATTATAGGCCATTATATTTAAAATAAAGTAAATAGTCATAATTAATAAATTTGCAAATATCATATGAGAAAATAATATTTAGTAAAATACATATAAAGCAAACATAGCAAAAATTGTATGGATATACAAAACCTAAGAAAATGCATCACTACAAAGGTCAACACCAGCATCCATGGACACACGTATCACTGTAGGCAATACGCGCAACCCACTTACGATGCCAAGCTATTCTTGATTGAGCTTAGCCACCTAATATCTCATATACAGCTAAGTCAACTACCTTATCTTTGGTTCATACACTTAGTCAGCAGGAACTCATTCTACGAGTATACTGGTAGGTTCTTATTGAGTATACAACCATCCTTTCATGCCCTAGTGATTTTCACCCGTTAAGTGCTGCCGAAGGGTTAATCATTCGTAAGCTAATAAGTAGTTAGGGAAATTATCCTTTAGGAAGGTAGAGGAAGCTTGGCAAACACAACTCATGTAAGGAACCGGCCACTCACTATTCTTCTCATACCAACAATGGAGACCATGAGATTTTCACACAAATGGCTCACCTAATAGAATCTTCTGTTATGTGATTCCCACACCTACTCAATTTTTTTTTGTAATTTAGGTTTGTTAAATTCATTTAACTCTTAAATAAATTTAGTTCACAGTTTTAAGACAACTAATCTTATTAGATTCCTAAAACTACGTGATGCATGAACATGTTCTTATGAGTGGCACTTATTATCCTATATCGCATGTTATCAATTATTATGAGTATGGCAATCATCGCATAACAAACATGTTATCAAACATAAGAAAAATGCACAAAGAATGATTGTAATTGTAATACTATGGTTCTACCTAGAAAGAATACAAAGGAAAATTGTGAAGATCTCTAAGTCATCATCTTCTTTGTTGTAGTCATCCCCTTTTTGTATTTGACCCCTTTATGCTCCCACAAGCATTAATGAAATTTCCTAAGTAATAAAACTATTTTAATACTTTAATTTCATTAATTTCAATTTTAATTTGAATTCTAATTAAATGATTCCATTTTGAAACTTTTTCAAAATATCACTTTATTTTAATTAACAAGAAATTTAATAATTGACAACATTTATCAATTTATTAAATTCCTCCCACTTATGTAGAATTAAGTTAATTAAAATTATTTAAAATCTAAAATAGATTTTAAATATTTCTAAAATCCAATTTAAATCTCCAAGATCTAAAATGGATAATTTTAAACTCTTTCAAATTTGGAAATTAATGGCAGTTTATTTGAAAAAACCATAAATTGATCTTGCATCAATTTAAATTTTCAAAATCAATAAATTTTAACTTTTTAAAATTTGAAGCATGTATGGCAATGAAAAATTTCCAACCACCACACGTGGCAGTTGAGAGGCGAAGACAGGGGACTATAACAACTGGGGCCATGGGCAATGGGGATTGGGCAGTCTCAGATGCGCATGGCGAGCAGGCCAGTAGCATGGGCTAGGCTTGGTTTAAGGCTAAGCCCTACGAGGCTGAGCGCACTCCGCTTGGCGGGCTTAACAATGTCGTGCTCTTCACCCTCGAGTCTCTCTGTTGTGTGCAGTGAGTGCATAGCTCTCCTCTAGTTTGCGCTGTGGCACACGGACCCGCCACCGGCTACACCTAATGGTCTAGCCGATGGATCCTTAGGGTTTTTAGCTAGAAGCCCTAATTTGTCTTCTTTTCCAATAAGAAATCAAACTAGAACCACAAAATTGCTAAAATTAGAATTAATTAAAATTAATCATATTGGGAATTCTTCATCTCTTCGTCATCTTGAGACTTCATGTGCCGCCATCTTCAAGAGAAAATTACATAGAAAAATCCTTTATCGTTTCTAGCTTATAAAAATTTCTATGGAAGTAATAAACAACTAGTAGGGCAATTATGGTGATGATAGATCGCTCCTCTAGCAACTACACCCGATAACATAAATACAATTAAATCTCTAAGGTACCATAGCCAGTATAATTAAAATCAATATCAATCCTTGATATAAGTAATAATTAACATAAACATAAAATTAATATCAGAAACCATAATCTCATGCATGTTTCATATACACATATAGAACCTAAAGTGCTAACTCTCTAAATATAATCACTATGCAAGAACATCACATATACATTGCATGTATGAAAAAAAAAAGGATATCAGAGGGGACGATTATTGTACATAACATAATCATGAGTCAACTCTGATACTAGTTGTTGGGTTATGGCCTGGAAATCATGTAAAACGCAGAGGAATAGAGTTTTAAAATTTTTCATAAACTTTCAAGATTCTTCTCATGATGCTATATACAATAATTAAATAAAACGGTTTTAGTGATAGCGCTGGATGATCAAGCATTTCAAAACGTTCAGATCTTCCTTGCCATTATCTTATCTTTGGATTAACTAGCGTATGGACACCAATGAGATATCTTGAATAATTTCCTTCTAGTCTTTCTCAGTAGAGGTTCTTTTAACTCTAAAGGGGGGAGCTCAAAGAACACTAGATGGAGGTCAGAGAAAAGCGTACTGAACATAGAACCTCTAAGGTCTATTTATAGGCAAACACATAGAGGCTTGAAATTTAAAAACAGAATCCTCTAAAGATTCCAAGTAGATCACGAAACCTCCCAGGTGTGGTAGGCATGATCTGCAACTTCCAATGGTGGTGTTGTACATGTCATAATCTCCTCCAACTATGTGATTCTATATCTATTTAGTATCTTCCTGAAATCTAATTTTAGTTCAAACTGAGATTTTATTTATTCTAATTGTTAAAATAAATATCTTCCATGATTTTCTCAATTATTTAAACTATCTCTTTGATATAAATAATTATCTATAGAATCTATTTCAACTCTTGAAAAAGATTTTTATCTGCTATAAGATAACAAATAAATTACATGAAGATCACATGATATATTTGAAACTTAAAATCATGAATATGGCACCACCTTGGACTCCCAGAGTTCCGGTGTGTAGCAACACACACAGTCCTAATGGACTATTGTGTGAAATTATAATTTTGCCCCTGATGAAAAAATTAATTCAAGAAAATTTCCATCAATCCATTTGAAAGAATATTATAGAGCTAGCAAGGGGCCCCAATGGATATATATAGTTTAAGCTCCAATAATTATTTATAATTTAATTATCTCATAATTAAATTAATAATAACTATTAACTCGATTTACGCCACTATCGAAAATCAAGGTTACACTTTTAATTATATATAGAATTATACAAAACCTTAAACATAAATATCAACAAGGTCATCCATTGATATGATCATTCTTTAGTTATAATACTCTCCACAATAATATCATCATTAGCGCTAGGATTATAGATTTTTGTGCAACCTTTCTAATTACATCTTTGTCTATGAATTCCGTTAATTCTCTAATGGTAACCTATTTATGAATAAATCATAAACGAGGATTTTGGTAAAATTTGATATCCCATATCAAATAGCGAATACTCTTCACCCAAGTTCCTGAACTAAAACTCATGGGAATATTATCTAATCATTCTATCTAGTAGAAGTTGTGGATTGCATATCCGTGAATAGGGTTCCTAGCTACCTATATTAGTATGCCTCAAATATACTGAGTTATTGATCATGAATGTTACAGATTTCACTTATTCATAATCAAAAGACATAGTAAATAGATGTTAGTCCACTAATCACCTCAAGATTAAGGTAGGATCCATAAAATGATCAAAGTTATAGAATTCTAATTTCTTATTATGGAATTATGCAAGAACTTAAATTCTATCTTGGTCTAGGTTTAATGTGTTTCAAACATACTGATATCTCTATCTAGTAATTATCATATTATTATAATCCAGATAAGATCCTTGCACAAAGCGAGGAATATAAGACATCACAATCTTGAGCAAGATAACGTGTCCAGCTTTATTAACTGTTTGTAAATCAAAGTTTATACTTCATATACCTAATCATAACCTCTGTATTATGAACACTTTATATACATGGCTATATACTTTGACAAGTATTGGATCCTTTATTATATTTGCATATATACATATGTTGAACAAGATATACGCATAGGAGAATAAAAGGAATTTATTTTATTAATTATGAAAGACGTTATATCTTATAATGACCTTATAGAATTTACATTATGCTATATAAGCACCAATTCCAACAGTATAGGCACTGTTCAATTGTATAAGGATTTTGTTCTTCCTAATGTCCTATTTGTGCCACAATTTTGTTTTAACCTACTCTCCATTAGCTCTTTCACAATGGCTTTGGTTTTAATTTCTTGTTTGAATCTTACATCATGCAAGAATGTACATAGGTCCAAGTGATTAGGATGGGTAGCCATGCAGGGGACCTCTATATCTTGGACACCAAAAAATTAACTCCAGTTTTGCCTAATGTTCCAATTAGCAACTTAGTTTTAGTTTCTCACAATATCACAGCCAGATGTAATAATGTTACTTTATCAAAAAGTGAACTATGGCATTTTCGTTTAGGCCATCATTCTTATATCAAACTTCATTTTTTACAGAATGAATTACAAATTGAAAAGATTTCTGATCATCCTTTGCCTTGTTCTATATGTTATTTTGCGAAGAAAAAACGTTTGCCTTTTGCTTCTTATAACAGCTTGCAAATTTTCCTTTTTAATTGGTTCATTGTGGTATATGCGGACTATTTACTCCAATGACTACTAAAGGTTTTTGTTATTTCCTAACCATTGTAGACAATTCTAGTCGTTTTACTTGGGTTTATTTGTTGCGTTTTAAGTCTGATGTAACTAAAGTATTTCCCAAATTTTTTGCCATAATTCATACCCAATTTGGTGTATGCATTAAGTTTGTCTGGTCAAACAATGCCCCAAAATTGTCTTTCTCTGATTTTTTTTTTAGCAAAAGGGATTTTGCCTATCCATTCTTGTGTTGATACACTACAACAAAAATTCGTGGTTGAGAGAAAACACCAACACCTTCTAAATGTAGCACGAGCTTCATATTTCCAATCTCAGATTCCACTTATTATTGGGGGGATTGCATACTCACTGCCGTTTATCTTATCAATCATACTTCTTCACCCTTGTTGTCCAACAGCATGCCTTTCAAGCATCTTTGGCACAAGAAGCCTTCACATGATCATCTCCAAGCTTTTGGCTTAATATGCTACAGCTTCACCCTTGCTTCTCATCAAACCAAGTTTTCTCCATGAGCCACCAAAGTAATTTTCTTGGTTATCCACCGGTTTTTAAGTGCTATGAATGCCTAGACCTTTCCACCAACACAGTCTTTATCTCTCAAGATGTTGTGTTTCATGAATCCATTTTTCCTTTTCAATCCATTTCCACTTTGAGTACACTTTAGATTGTTTTCTGATTGAGTTCTTTCAATTCCTTTATTTGATGATTCACATACTTATGGTTCACACTTACATGAGTCCTAGGTTCTAGGTGTCACGATTTTTGGTCAATCCATGTCTTCCTCAAACTCGACCCACTTGTGTCACTAAACCCCTTCTTTTCTTTGTGATTATCATTGTTACTTGATGAATGAGTATTTTAGTCATAAATCAAGCATTTCTTAAGCTTAAACATAGTAAAAATTCCAAAGAATCTATGATACTTTGATGCTTTTGATGTTATTCTATAAGAAACCAATAAAATTCTAGTTCAATGGAAAAAAAAGGCATCAAATTTGAAATTAAAACGCAACTTCAAGTGAAACCAAACCACGCCTGGGCTTATGGCTACGTGCATTATGGAAGAACCAGGCGAGGGCTTGCATGTGGCGTGCAATGGGTGCGTTGTATAACAGCAGGCTACCCACGTGGTTGTGCAGGCTACAGCGCACCACTGCAAGCATGCAAGTGCACCAAGACAGAATCTATTACATGCCTATGCGACCCTAGTGTGGCCCATGCTTCTACGATGCCCTCATTGCATAGTCCTTATGGCCGTCGGCTAACTGAACAACCTGATTTGGATTTTTTTGGCCAATCTTGGCCTAAAATGTGAACTAATAGTCCTAAATTGTTGCTTTTTGATGCCTAAATATTTAAAACAGTAAAGATCCATTGTTAGACTAGGTACCTTAAGAATAAAAGATGTAATAATTTTTTGGAGACAATTAATCAAGAAAGAGTTTATTAATTATTTTATATATCAAATATGTCCTCTTTATGTTCATTCCTGTTGAATATATGATAAGCAAACTAAAGTTTGAGGCTATCAATCTAAACCTTTAAGAATGTGCATATGATGGACAGATTATGTAGAAGACATGAACCTTAAAGGTGATAGTCTAAATAAAAAAGATCTGCAATCAAGGGAATCAAGTTAGGCGCTTTATTTATGTAAATATTGTTATGTTGTCTATATCCCGAACGGTAGATGGTTTGCCTTGGCATTGGAGTTGGACTCACGAGTAGAAACATTGGTATATTGTCACAAGTGACGATATATTAGATCAAGATAAAAGTTGAATTGATTTGATTAATAATTATGTTTGTTTAGATCAATTCACTTTAGATAATCATATGTGTCATATCTTAATCTTCAAAGAATTAATGGGCCCATATTCTTGACTTGTGTCTTTTGATGTACCAAAAAATGACATTTAGAATTATATAAAGATACGCATGTTGGTACATTGGAGACATAACTCTTGTTGATATGGAATCTATAACTCTTTTGTAGAGTTAATGATATACATAGGTGTAATTGAGTGTTACAGTATTTGTATTGGTTATGAATAGTAAGTTTTCTAAAGGTGAGATAATGAAACATAAGATAAAAATAACCGGGAAGGTAAAACAAAATTTTATGCATAAGTTGATTATGAATATTCTATAGGGATGTTACACATTATGATATGTCATGGATGATTAACTTATTTTAATTTTGTAATTTATATATAATTATAGAATGTAGCTCTAAGCTTTTAATGGAATAGCTTAAGAGTTGACAATTATAAAATGAACATGTCGAGGGCATGTTATTTTATAATTGTAGGAGCTTAATCTATATATATCCACTGAGTCCTCTTTGTTAGCTCATAATATTTTCTACAAGGATATGGCATATTTTTTCCTACATATTGATAGCTTATGTTAATTCTTAGATTGGTTTATATTTGGTTGATTGGATTTAATAATTCATGGTAGTTTATTGGTTGAATTAATTTTATAAACTGATTCAAGATAAACATGTTGAATTATTTGAATATATGTTTTATTTGGTATGAGATTACCTGTATATGACTGTTTTAATCAAATAACTTCTCTATTGGATTATTTGAATTAAAATTGAGGCTTTCTCTAAGATTCTTGTGTAGAATAAGATTTAGAAACTTCCAAAATTGGGCAAAATGGCAGGCCAGTGACCAAGCCCTTTCGGTCGGTAGAGCGTAATAGTTACACAAAAGCATTACAATGGACAGGCCAGTGGTCATGACCAGCAGGCGGGTTAGGCATAATTATGTTAAGCATTTTCATGCATTTTGATGCAGATTTTGACTTAGTTTTGAATTTAGAAGCCCTATCTAAGTAGAATGGACTCTCTGCTAGCCACTATAAATATGATACCTGTTCCTATTGTTATTCAGATCACCAAACAAATTGAGAGAGTGAAACTCTAAAACTCCCATAGAGCTATTGTTTAACATCCTGAATCTTACTTCTTGATTTTCTCTTCTAGTTAGAAGGAGATGTTACCAAAAGAAGAATTAAACGACGTATGCCTACTCATAATTTAGTCGTGGAAAAGAGAATAACAAAAAAGACTAGTTGGTTGAAACTCTTCTAGACGCGATTCTCAATAGCAGTTTTGTTGAAGTTTTCTTGTCAGAAGTGTGGTTCGAATTCTAAGAGGTATGTAAGATCTTAATTAATTCATATACATAGCATGTCTAACTTGTTATTTAGAAAAAGACTTTGATTTAGAATTTTTAAAATTTTGTTGCATTCACGTTTCTCTAATAATTGGTATCAAAGTGAGGTTTTACATTGATTTTACGAGTTTGTGGTCTCTCTATGTACATCATATTAGACCCAAGGTTTCAAATGAATTATTTATATTTATTTTGATGATAACAAATAATTAATTGCTTAAGTGCTTATAATTTACCTTGAATGTGCAGAGCCATTTAGTATTATTATTTTAGCATCTCAAGATATTTGAAAGAAATTTATCATCTCAAAAGAAATTAAAAGGAAGATGGATCAATTTATCAAGAGCTTAAATATTGAAGAAATGACATCAACAAGCATGAAGAATAGGTTTATACTTTATTTTTAAGCTTGTATAATGGAGAGCATGCATGAAATTTTTATCAAGTTCAATTGGCTCAAGGAATTTATTTTTCAATTGATTTCTAACATTTTAGTTATCATCTTTAAATTATAGAAAATATTTTTTAGTCTTGTAAAAATTGTTCTTACTTATTCTTACTTGCTACAAATTTTTCAAGACTAAAGATCAATGTTAAACATGTTTTCAAATCTATTTTAAAATAAATTGGTTTATAAAATTGTTTTTATAACTTTTGAAACAAAATTGGTGCCCAAGCATTTGCCAGAGGCACGGTTAACCTCGCCTAGTGCACTACAGTTGACTGCACCAGCATAGAAAGAGGTTGGTTTTGGCAGCAGCGTGGCAGACCGAGCCATGTGTATGGCGGTCTATCACGCAGTCTAATGGCTAATTTTCTAACTATTGCAAATGCACCTCAAACGGCTATAAATGGCTAATGTCGAGTTATAGCCTATAAATAGCCTCATTTTTTAATCATTTTATATCCAAGAACACTAACAAACATCTTTGTACTATTTTCTAAGTGTTCAACAAGCCTTTCAATCATTCTTGAGCCTAATTTGTTAAAAATCTTCTTTGTGTACTAATCATCTCCTAGGATACTTCATATTGTATTTTAAGCCTTCCTTGGAGTTGTGAGAAGTGAGCTTAAACCTTCAAACACTAGTAAAACCAAGTAAATTGGGTTTCCAAAGCCTTTGTAAATTTGGGGGTTATTTTGGTTAGCAATCTTTGTAAAATTGGTGGATTATAAGAGGTTGTGGTGAGTCTTGGGTAGACAAGTTACCGAATTGTAATTGGAGTGATTGTGCCGAAAATATGATCAAAATAGTGGAAGAGGTCAAGAGAAGGTCTTGCTCGGAACAGTGGACGTAGACATATTACTGAACCACTATAAATAGCGTTTGAATCTCTTTTCCCTTATCCCGTTAATTTTATGCAATTATAGTTGTTTGTACATTTGTTATTTGAGTAATCATAAAAAAAATTCCAACAATTATAAAATTTTTAAAAACCCAATTTACCCCCTGTTGGGTAGCTATTCTTGGGCTAAAAATTGGTATCAGAGTAGGAAGGTTGAACTTTTTTTTCAAAACAATTTTACAATTTTGAGCATGGCCACTCAAAGTTTTCAAAACTCGAAAGGTCACACTACTAACAAACCTCCCTTTTTCAATAGAATTGATTATAATTATTAAGAAACTAGAATGACTATTTATTCATAATTTGTTGACTATGATCTTTGGGATATTGTTGAAAATGGATCTTTTAAACCAATGAAAGAAGTTGAAAAGATTTTAGTTCCAAAGAACCCAAAGAATATAGTGATGAAGATAAAAAGAAATTGTCATTAAATGCTAGAGCTATAAACATTTTCTATTGTGCTTTAGATAGAAATAAATTTAACAGAATCGCTTCATGCACATTTGCACAAGAAATATGGTGCACTTTCAAGTTGCATATGAAGGCACAAATTAAGTCAAGGAGATCAAATTAATTTTCTCTTACATGACTATGAAATGTTTAAATTGAAAGCTGATGAAATTATTGGCGAAATGTATACTAGATTTATAGATATAGTTAATGGTTTAAACTCTCTTGGTAGGACCTTTACACGAAGTGAATTAGTAAGAAAACTCATAAGATCCTTTCCAAGCTCATGGCACGTCAAGAGAACCAGTTTAGAAGAAGCAATGGACCTTTCAACCCTACCATTGGAAGAACTAGTTGGTTCTTTTATGACTCATGAGATTACCCGAAGGCAAAATCAAATAGAAGAAGAAGATAAAAAGAAGAAAGAAATGGCTTTGAAAGTCTCCATTCTCGATGATGAATATGACAAAAATGATGAAGATAAAAGCCTCAATTCTAAGGACTTTGAAGAAATGGTGATGCCTACAAAGAAATATAAAAAGTTCTATAGAAAATTCAACTGGATCAAAGGTACTAGCTAAAAAGAAGATCAAGGAGAGAAATCAAAGAAACATGAGGTAATTTGTTATGATTGTAAAAAAAACCCAATCATATAAGACCAAATTGTCCTCTAAAAAAAGAAAGGTGGACAGAAGGCAATGAAGAAAGTTTTCCAAGCTACCTAGAACGAGCTTAAATCTGAAGACCCAAAGATGATGAGCTGAGGGAAGTAGCCAACTTGTGCTTTATGAGGTATGTGTTGGATATGTATGCCCTAAGGAGTAAAAATGTAATACATTTTTGGAGACATTTTTTATCAATAAAGAATTTATTTATTTACATATACCAAATATTGTCCTCTTTACGTTCATATTTGTTGAATGTATGTTAAGCAAACAGTAGTCTGAGACTGTCAGTCTAAACCTTTAAGAATTAGGCATATAATGGACTGATTATGCTGAAGACACGATTCTTAAGGTGACGGTCTAAAACATATGATCCGCAATCGAGGGAATAAAGTTGGGTGCTTTATTCATGCAAAGATTGTTATGTTGTCTATATCCCTATTGGGAGATGGTTTGTCTTGACCATCGGAGTTGGACTCCGTGAATAGAAACATTGGCACGTTGTCATAGGTGACGATGTGTTGGATCAGGACACAAAGTGAATTGATTTGGATTAATAATTCTATCTTGGCAAATCGATTCACTTTAGACAATCATTTGTATTGTATCTTAATCCTGAGATGGATAGTGGGCCCGTTGTCTCGACTTATGTCTTTTGATGTACCAAAGGGTGACTCCCACATCTCAATAGTGGTATGCATGCCGGTACGTTGGAGGCATGACTCTTGATAGCGTAGACTTGTTATTCATAGATATGGAATCCATAGCTCCTCTTTAGGAGTAATGATATCCTCTTATATGCGTTATCCTGTAATTAGAAAACCGGAGCGCTCAACCATTTGGATACATAGGTGTAACCGAATGGTATACTATCTTTGGATGGTAAGTTTTCTAATGGTGAGATAATGGAACGTAAGATAAAAATAATCGGGAAAGTAAGATAGAACTTTTTCTTAAGCTAATTATGGATTATCATATGGGGATACGATACACTTTAATATGTCATGGAGACTTAGCTATACAGGCTTCGTAATTCTATAAAGTTCGAGAGTGCAGCTCCAAGCTTTTAGTGGAGTAGCGTTGAAGTTGATAATTATGAAATGTATATCTGGGATATTGGGTTTTATAATTATCGTGAGCTTGAACTTTATAGGTCCATTTTGGTCCCCTTTGCTAGCTCACAAAATCCTGTAACGATACGACATACTTTTTCAATAATTGGTGACTTATGTCGGATTTATCAGATTGGTTTAAAATTTGAAAGAATCAAATAATTCATGTCTGTTTATTAGTTAAATTAATTTTGTACATTATGATCCTAAAAGTGAGTTTTCGGACTTGTGTCAAGAACTCTATTTGTCCCATGGTAGACCATTTTTTCAAGGAAGAAACTACATTCTCCTCAATGTATTGAATATAAATGGACAATGCTTCATGGCCATTCACTGGAGCAGCTGTTAACTTCCTCAGACGCTTGTGTTCTTCATAAGAAATGCCAATGAACGACTTCTTCCCGATGAGTTCCACGGTCGAAAAAGGCCAGCCTGGCTTAAATGATTCATCATCCGTCAATACTCGCTTGCAGGTTTCTGGTGTCGTGACAATGATACTTGGGTTCCCGAACATGAAGGACTTGTACATTCCTGTATGCCCATACCTAAAACACGCAATAAATGTTTGTTTTTGGCAGTTATTTTCATCTGCTCTTGAAAAAGTAGATGAATTATTGAGCCTTAGTGCAAGCAAAATACTGCTGGTTTGTCTGTGCATGTTTGAGCATGTTGGGATGAGATAAGAGAATCAGAGACTTCTAAATTTATACATTAAATTCATGTTTTCCAAAAGCAGGACACATTAGAAACATCTCCATCACCCCCAGTAGCTATGTCATCTGCTAATAATTTATACAGTGTTTAAATGTCTGCCATTCATTTTCTCCCTTCTTTTCTTACCATTTTCATAACCATCAAATGCATGATACAGCTCAGCTAGTAGACAATGTTAAATTATTATACGTTTTAAAAATATCAATATATTTTTGTATCATTTCAGGAGATACACTTAGAAATTCCGAAGACAAAAGCGAAGATAAAGACTCAAATAAGATCGAAATTCAGTGAAGGAAAGAGTGGAGAATCCAGTTACAAATATGTAACAGCTTGCAATTAATGATTATTGACTCTGTTATATTGAATTAAGTGACATAAAAAATGAAAAAAAAAAGAAAAGAAAAGAAAAGCACAAGCATAAGCACAACAGATGTTTATCTAATATTGTGTCAAAGCAGAATTTCTATAAAGATTCCTCCACACCTCTGACCAAATAGGTCAAGGACCACCACATTACCGTGTTATATATATATATATATATATGTTGTATTTGTATGCTATCTACTACTAGTAAAGGGCAACCCCTTTTGCATTATCGAACAAAATAAATTGGTTGCATTGAAGGCATAGTTATTCTTAGTCATACAGATGTCAAGAGCTTGAGGCCACTGGTGCAAAAGCCAAAATTAAAATTGAAAAAAGAAAAATGTCAAATCCCATGTATGCAAATTTAAAATAATCACATCTCACCCCATAAAACACAGAACCATTTATTCTATTATTTTTACTACAACTTTATTCCTTGCTTCAAATTGAAGGAGAACTTAGGAACTCTCAGTTAATCCACTAGAAATTGTTTTCTGTATATCCCACAGCTACAATCTGTGTGCAGGACATGTATCTATATATTTATATGCATATGGTCCACTAGACCCGTTTGTTTGGCGTATTAAGTTAACACTTTGAACTTTAAATCTAAAGAATCTTTTGAATAGATGTTTGCTTCCTTTAAAATTCAAATCAAATAAATCCTGTGAATCCAAGTTTTTAGAGTTCTATCTCTTTTAAACTTTTTAGACTCAAATCAGTTTACTACAATAAAATTTCATATTCTCTCTCATATATTTGTGGAAAAAAATCATCTTTTTTATTTGATGACCAATTAAGATGATTCTTGTTTCATTACATTCCTAATAAAGAGAGGATTAAATCACAATGCATATTGTATATTTTTTAATATCATCAGCGTTAAGATTTTGTTAGATTTATCAATTAATCAAAAACTTTTTTTATTATCTATCCAAACACAAATTTAAATTTTATTTATGTAATAGCAATTCAAATTATATATTTCAAATCGCATAATTCAAATCAAAATAATTTGAATCAGCACAATTAGAATCCATTATCAAACGGACCCTACGACTACCATGAGAATGAGGCCTTCCAAACCACGTTGGACCCCACTATTAGGTAGGACCCACATGCCGATGAGACATCCAGAGCAATAGAATCAAAGGAGTTTGGAATGAACGGCCAAAACAAACAAGCTTTGTCCGCTAATATGAATTTGGTTGTTTATTTTTTGATTTTAAGATAAAACCTTATAATATACCTAATCAAAATAACGATGAAAAAAGGGGGATTTTGGTTCACTGATTACAGAATGCCATTTTCTGTACACACAATAGCTTATATATATTATATACAATTATAAAACAATACAAACCAACTTTTTTTGTTTTTGGTTTTTGGTAATGAATACAAAAACCTTGATCCAGCACATAAGTTGTAACATTAATATAATGAAACATGTGTAAATTTGTATGTGAGTGAAAGAGAGAGAAAAGGATAATATAAAATTGGATTATGTGACAGTTAAAATGACAAAAAAGCCCAGCTTAGAGCCTACATGATCCTCTCTTGATCCCGAACCCACTAAGGTACATGGAAGACGTAGACACTAGCACAAAACATAACCAGTGGCAAAAATACAAAAGAGACTTATAATATATGTTTATATATAGATGTATAGATGTATAAGTTAATTACGTTTCTAGAGAGAGAAAGATCTGGTATTGTACCTGGAAACAAATGAAGAAATGAAAGAGTCAGGATTAGAGGACTTGAAGGCTCTGAGGAACGACCACATGTTCCCAATAAGAGGCCAACCCAAATCGCCTGGTGGGAGAGAGTATTGCTTATCACCCAACTTGGCTTCATACAGCCACCAATTCACATTCCTCAGAAGCCATTTCAGCACCACAACACAACCACAGCTCAACAATGCCAGGACCACTGAACCAAACTCCAATTCCATTAATACCCAAAAAAAAAAAATCACAAATCTCTCTTCTTGTACTACTCTCTTGTTTAATTGATTGATTTGTGACTGATTGTGATACTGAGCAGTACTGCTAACAAACAAGCACTCCCTATGTACACCTATACATGTATTACTGTTTTTCTATATATGTCCTTGTATCTATAGCTTTTGCATGCTCAAAAGGACATGGACAAGAAGATAGAGAGAGAGAGAGAGATTATTCCAAGTGGAGTGAAAATCAAAGACGAAGAAAAATGGAGAGGAGGAGGAGAGAGAAGAAGGGGGTGTGACTTTTTGTCAAACTGTGAAGATGAAAAAGTGAAGAAAAAAAAAAAAAAAGGAAGAGAGAAGATCTAATGGTACTTTAATGGGATTGGTTTGGAATGGTGAAAATTTGGTAATGGGTGGGGAGAGATGGAAGGGATAAGCCGGCCTATTTATAATCTAACTTTCATTTATTGTCATTTGGTGAATGTCGTCATTCAGATCACTCTTGACGGCCTAATAGGTAAGTCTGCATCAGCAAACAGACACTTGCCTTGCATGCATATAGAACCATTTTTCTATGTGCGATATTTCTTGGCCTTTATTTGGTCCTTATATGGCAACAAAACCCCCATTAACTCACAATTTTATCCGTGTATGGTAAGAAACAACAAAACATTCAGAAACTTCATGCCTCAATATACTTGCTAAAGATCCACGATTAATTTTTTTCCTAAATAGTAAAACACGTACATATTTATTTCCTTTTATTTTTTTCCCCTTCTAGTGCTCATCTGTTTTGCATCTTTCTGAGTCAGGTTAATTGCATCATAAGGAACAACCAAAGGAAAGTGAATCCGTGCGGATAAGTATTGGAATCTTCTTGACATATATATTAATGCAATAAATATAAAAAAGGCACAACTTATTGTAGAATAATTATTTTTATCCTATCAACATGTAGTTTTACGTCACCCGTTATAAATTTTTAACATAATTATTCGAATATCATACAATTAAATAGTTAATCTAACGGTAAAAATATATATACTATCAAGAGAGCTTCCAAAAAAAACTACAATACAGATAACCTACGGCACTTGGTCATGATGAGTTGGCATATGAATCTTAATATATAATCTTTGGAAAAGGGTACGTGTAAGATTATTATTATAAATATTTAGAACAAAACTTTGGAAAATGTAGGACGCAGAAATGTAATCAATAGATAGCATGTATTGTGGGGTTTTTTTTTTTTTTTGTTTTAAATGTTAGATCTTTGAACGTCCAAGGATCTCATATAATTGAACTACGTGGAACATTGTTAACCACTTTCAATTGCACAAAGCCTTGTGTCACTCTTTGGTAAAAAAACTGCCTTAATCGTATGATGGCCACGGTTATAAATGAAATTGTGTTTTGGGTTCCTAGGCATACAATTCCTTTTTTCAATAATAATACACTCTCTGGTGAGGGTTGTGAGTGCTCAGAAAATCCAAGGAGCATAGTGTTTGTAAACGTTGTTGGAGTCGGCCCGAAATCACGTCAATGGCAGGAGGTATAAATCGATCCTAATTTGCTTCCGTTTTTATGGTTTTAAGTTGTTATGAATAATATAAACAACTATTATTTGGCATCAGAGCCATTAAAACCTCTGTCTTGACGTGTTTAATTCTAAGCAATTTTCATCTTTAAACATGGCAGATACAACCGTTCCATGAACTTCAATGTGCTCTTGGAATTTTTTATTTTTGATGCAAGAAAACACTTAGTTTAATGTTTTGTTAATGTTCTGTGATTAAAATCATTGTGTTTGGCCGCATTTGATGATCTATAAAATTAAAAAAAAAAAAAAGGCCGTGAGAAGCATTTTCTGATCAAAGTAAATTCTTCATTAATTATGCATTTTAAGTTCACAAATCATCAAAATATTGATTTTTGAGCATTTTGGGATTTGAAATGGCTAAATGAGACGTCGGAATCGCTGGAAATCATCAGATTTTTTTTCGGGTCGAAACCGGGTCGCTCATACCCGAGTGGAGGTTGAAGACGACTGTTGTTGTCATTTTTTTTAAAGGTTACTGAAAACAACATGTCGTTTTCATTAAGAAATATATTGCCGTTCTCTGTAAAACGACGTCGTGTTTGGGTATATTAATTAATTAAGTGAAACAACTTGTCATTTCAATTCAGTAAAACCCTGATGACTTTTTCCCTCATTTATGTCGTTTTTCAACCAAAAAAAATTAAATGTCTTAGTGATCCATATGATTTTGAATAATTAAAACGTAACCACAACACCTTTAATTATGCAAAATTATATATTAATTGGTTTAAGAATCACATTTAGTTAAAGGACATTTATTGTAATTAGTTATACTTAATATAATAAACTTTATCCCATAAGAATTTTTATTATATTAGTGTGACTAATTGGGATAAAATATCATATTATATTTTCTAATTTACCCATAGGAATTAAGAAATGGAACGTAATTTGATAGTTTTATCATATAGTTAAATGAATCTAATTGAATTAAAACTTTGGCCCATAGGCAAATTTTATGTCACTTGATTCATGATTTTATGCATGATTTACATTGGTAAAGTATGATTTATGTCTATTAGTCTCAATATTTGGATTATAAGCATGTTTGTTTTAATTATGCAGTCATACAGCCTGTGAATTTCTTTGATATTTGATGTGATATCTTTGAACTAAAAGGGGATAACTATAAGGTCTGGAAGGAGAAATTCTCCTTCACTTAGGGTGGATGGACATTGATTATGCTATAAGAAAAGATGAGCTCGTAATTACTGAAACCAGCACTCAAGATGAGATTGCTCTTTATGAGCGTTAGGAGCGATCTAATCGCCTTAGCGTCATGTTCATAAAGACCAAGATCTTTGCTGGCATACGTGATTCCGTCGAACAGTATGATAAAGTCTGGGCATTACTAAAGGCCATTGATGAGCAGTTTGAAACTTCAAATAAGGCACTTGCTAGCACCCTTATCATAAGGTTCTCGTCCTTAAGGCTCACCAGTGTGAGAGGTGTGCGTGAGCACATCATGGAGATGAGGGACATAGTGGCTCAACTTAAAAACCTTGAGGTGGATATGTCTGACTCTTTTCTGGTGCACTACATTCTAAACACCCTTCCAAAGCATTATGGGCCCTTTAAAATGTCTTACAACACACATAAAAACACATGGTCAATCAATGGATTGCTGACCATGTGTACTCAAGAATAAGGCCGGCTTATAATGGAAATGGGTGAAACTACACTGACAACAACCAAGGGAAAGAATTAGAATCAGGACCAGAATTAAGCCAAGGATAAAGGGAAAGGTAAAATACCTTCCAAAGTTGTTATTAAGAAGGAATCCAAGTGTTTCTTCTATAAAAAGAAGGGACACATGAAGAAGGATTGTGGAAAAATTCAAAATTGGCTTGAGAGGAAAGGTAATCCAGCCTCATTTGTTTGTTTTGAACCTAATATGGTCAATATTAATTATAATACATAGTGGATTAATTCTGGATCTACAATCCATATTGCGAATATCTTACGGGTATGTGAAACCTAAGGAAGCTAGTGGGAAGTGAGCTAAGCATCTCTTCGGGAAATAAGATGCATTCACATGTGAAAGCTATAGGAACATGCACTTTAGTTTTAAGCAGTGGTTTTACTTTAGAATTAGATAAGACATTTTATGTTCCAAACTTTTCTAGGAACTTAATTTCTGTATCAAGACTTATACCTTTAGGATATTGCTTTACTTTTTTTAGAAGAATCCTTCAGTTTATTTTATAAATCTAATCTTGTTGGGAATAGTATCTTGTATGATGGTCTTTTCTCAATTAATTTGCAAAATGAATCATCTTATATTACTATGCATGTTCAATCTGGTACTAAACATTGTGTTTTAAATGAAGATTCCTCTATGTTGTGGCATCGGAGATTGAGACATATCTCCATTGAGAGAATCAAAAGGTTAGTGAACGACAAAATACTTAGTACTTTGGATTTTACTGACTTTGATACTTGTGTAAGTTGCATTAAGGGAAAGCTAATCAACAAGTCTAAGAAAGGTGCTAAGAGGAGCTCAAAAATATTAGAAATCATACATTCAGATATTTGTAGTCCAAACATAGAGTCATATGGTCCAAAATACTTCATCTATTTCATAAATGATTATTTACAATACATATATCTCTACTTGCTTCATACAAAGGACAAAGCATTGGACGCCTTTAAAGTTTTTAAGGCTAAAGTAGAAAAACAATGCGGAAAGCAAATTAAGATTGTGAGGACAGATAGAGGTGGAGAATATTACGGTAGATACACTGAGGATGGACAAGCTCAAGGTCCATTTCCAAAGTTTCTTCAAGAGCATGGGATAGTTGCCTAATACACCATGTCTGGTTCCCCATATCATAATGGTATGGCAGAGAGAAGAAACCGGACATTAATGGACATGGTATAGAGTATGTAGAGTAGCTCCAATCTCCCTAAGTCCTTGTGGATTGAAGCTCTTAAGATAGTTGTGTATATATTAAACTGAGTTCCGACCAAGGCTGTCCCAAAGATACCATTTGAGTTATGAAAAGGTTAGAAACTGAGTTTGTGACATATACGTGTTTGAGAATGTCCGTCTCAAGTAAGAGTGTACAACTCATAATAGAAAAAGCTAGATCCAAGGACCATTAGCTGGTATTTCGTTGGATATGCCGAAAGGTCTAAAGGGTATAGATTCTACTGTCCAACTCACAACACTAGATTTGTGTAACCAAGGAACGCCAAGTTTATTGAGAATGACTTAATTAGTGGGAGTGATCAATTTCAAAACATAGTTTTTGAAAGAGATCATACTGAAACTCAACCATCTACATCAAGTGATAGGTTGATTATTGTTCATAGCACTCCTATAGTTCAACCGAGTGTTGTGCAACGAATCATTGAAGTTTCACAAACTGCTGATAATAATCTAGAAGGTCAAGTTGCTCAAGAACCACCAGAAACAGTTGAGCAACAAGTTGAACAATAGATTCCCTAGGAAAATGTTGAATCATCGTTAAGGAGATCTACTAGAGAAAGGATATCGGCAATTTCTAATGATTATGTTGTGTATCTACAAAAATCAAACTACAATATTGGAGCTGAAAATAATCTTGAAACATTTTCACAAGCCATGAGTTGCCAAGAATCAAAATTTTAGTATGATGCTATGAAGGCTAAGATGGATTCTATGGCAACTAATGGAGTTTGGGATCTTATCGATTTGCTTGATGGTGCAAAAGCCATAGGGTGTAAATGGGTCTATAAAATGAAGAAAGACTCATTGGGTAACATCGAAAGATATAAGCCAAGACTCGTCACTAAAGGGTTCACTCAGAAGGAGGGAATCGACTACAAAGAGACCTTTTCTTCTATATCTAAGAAAGATTCTCTCTGCATTATCATCACACTCATTGCTCATTTTGACTTAGAGATGCAGCAAATGGATGTGAAAATAGCATTTCTCAATGGTAATCTAGAGGAAGAGGTTTATATGAAACAACTAGAAGGATTCTCCTTTGGTAATAGCGAGCAATTGGTGTGTGAGCTTAAGAAATCTATATATGGATTGAAACAAGCCTCCCATCAGTGGTATTTAAAATTCCATGATGTCATTTCTTCATTTGGATTCATAGAGAATATTATGGATCAATGCATATACCAGAAGGTTAGTGGGAGTAAAATTTGTTTTCTTGTCTTTTATGTGGATGACATTCTACTTGTAACCAATGACAAGGGTATGCTACATGAGGTGAAACAATTTCTCTCTAAAAACTTTGACGTGAAGGATATGGGTGATGCATCCTTCGTTTTAGGCATTAAGATACATAGAGATAGATATAAAGGCATTTTGGGTCTGTCTCAAGAGACCTATATCAACAAAGTTTTAGAGAGATTTTGGATGAAAAACTGTTCACCGAGTATAGCTCCCATTGTGAAGGGTGACAGACTCAATTTGAATCAGTGCCTGAAAAATGACCTTAAAAGAGAATAGATGCGTAACATTCCATATGCTTCAGTTGTTGGGAGTCTTATGTATGCTCAGGTTTTCATAAGACTTGACATTGCATTCGCTGTAGGAATGTTGGACAGATATCAAAGTAATCCAGAATCAGACCACTAAAAGGCTGCAAAGAAGGTGATGAGGTACCTGCAAGGAACCAAGGACTATATGCTTATGTGTAGTCGGACTAACAACTTGGAGGCCATTGGCTACTCTAACTCAAACTTTGCTGGCTGCATTGATTCATAGAAATCATCTTCCGAATACATTTTCATGCTGGCTGGTGGAGCTGTTTCATGGAGGAGTGCCAAGCAAACTTTGACTGCTACTTCCACTATGGAAGCCAAGTTCATATCTTGTTTTGAGGCTACCTCCAATGGTGTATGGATCAAGAGTTTTATTTCTGGGCTTAGGATTGTGGATTCTATCTCTAGGCCATTGAGAATATTTTGTGACAATTTAGCTGTTGTTTTTATGGTTAAAAATCAAAAAGAGCAGTAGTCGAAGCAAACACATCAACATTGAATATCTAGTTATAAGAGAACATATTAAGGACAAAGCAGTGGTCATTGAGCATATTAGCATTGAATTGATGATTGCCGATTCCTTGACTAAAGGCATGCCACCAGTAAAATTTAGGGATCATGTAGACAGAATGAGACTTGGTTCCCTTATGTAATTTCATTGTACCCTTGTAGTGAAACTCTATATTTATGATATTTTCTCATTTCATCTTCAGTTAAGTAGACAAATTTATTTCTGAGAAATATAATTAAAGTTTGGACCTAGAATAAACATAAGGTTTGTTCATTAAGTTGCATGGGCAAATCTTGAGAGCCAAGATATATTGTAATACATGAAAGATAATACTCATCATTTAGAGGACCCATCGCCATGATTCATGTATTTTGTTTCTTATTGTAATAGTTGATGGAATGTATGGGCCAAGTGGGAGAATATTAGATCCTTGAATGTCCAAGGATCTCATATAATTGGCCCATGTGGAACATTGTTAACCACCATCAACTGCCCAAAGCCATGTGTCACTCTTTGGCAAAAAACTACTTCAGTCATGTGATGGCCACAGTTACAAATGAAACTGTGTTTTGGGTCCCTAGGCATACAATTCCTTTTTTCAACGATAATACACTATCTAGTGAGGGTTGTGAGTGCTCAAAAAATCCAAGGAATATAGTGTTTGTAAACGTTGTCGTAATCAGCCCAAAATCGCGTCAATGGTAAGAGGTATAAATCGATCCTAATTTGCTTCCGTTTTTATGGTTTTAAGTTGTTATGAATGATATAAACCACTATAAATAAATAAATAAGGAACGAATGACTTTGAGTTAGATTCTTTGTGACAAATGTTTTTTTTTTTATAATTTTCTCCTTAATAAGTTTTATGGTGTAACACTTTCTATGCAAGTACTGAAAAAGTTTCTGAAAATGAGGTTTCTTATTGGGGCAAAATAAGGATTTGTCCTCGATGGAGATATTAAGTAAAATTGACGTTAGCCGGCAACACATGTCTACATAATCGTTAATAAGAAGAGCATAGACGTAAGTATACAAAAGCGCAAGAGATACACACGTGTGTAAAATCTCAGCACGTAATGATGGATCCGAGGTATGTTCAGAGTTAGGTCTTCATATTTGCGGGATCATTTGCAGTGTTATGTGATATGACTGATTTAATTTGAATGCAATTTTTCTTAAAAAAGAACACTTACGATATCATAAGCAAACAATGTTATTTGTTGTCGGATTACACTTATGGGACAACATTCGCTTCTCTTTTTTATTTTTTCATCATTATTAGTATGTCTAGAAGACTGATTTAAACTAAAAAATATTGGTTCAAATATTTTTACTACATTTTTTTTTTAGTAAAAATTTGAATTTGTTACAGAGTTCTTAATTTTAACTTTTGATTTGAAGTGACTTTCAAATGTGGTGTTTGGAAGGGTAGTGAGAACTGTTGGTGAGAATCATTTTTACTATAGCATGTGAGACTTTATACTGTAGCAAATTTTTTAATTATTACTGTAACATGTGAGAGCTTTACATTGTTCATAATTGAGTTTGGTTCTCACCACTTAACTAAACAACTGATAAATGCTCTAAAATACTTTATGTAAAGATAATTACTAATTCAGACCTAATTCACCCATTTAGTATTGATATGGTAAGTGAACTTTACAGGTAAAATACATAAAAAGATAACAACTCACATTTTATATAAAAAGGTACAAACTTTATTTTTATGAAAGAAAGAATTAGTGCTCTCACTACTATGTATATTATTTTATTACGGATTTTATGCAAGTAATGAACATAAAAGGTAATATGTTTGGCCAGATTCCAGATCGCCCAAACAAGTTTTATCTTAATTCTAGAAGCTAAAGAAAACATTATCTTTCTCTCTTTGATTCTCTGAACTTTTGTCTCTAGATTATCGCTTTTGAATTTCTCAAAGTGGTTTTCTTCCCAAAAAAAAAATAGTCCCCCACCTCATTGACACTCCTTTCTATTTATAGATGCTAGAGTTCTTTGTTTTCTCTAGCCTCTATCATTAGATCTTGCTTTTTATTTTTATCCGTTAAATCTAATATATGACGTGGCAATTTATTTACAACACTTACATCCTTTTTTCAGTCTAATTTATATGTTATAATATATCTTCGGCTCATTGTCATTTTGTCTTCCTAATATATCTAAACGACGCCATTTTTGAATAATTTATTTTATTCCTCACATTAGCCCCCCATTTACATATTAAATTTGGGTATTTCTAGTACTTGTTTTATCAAAATTAAGAGAAAAAATAAGTGATTCTTCTTCTCGCCTTCTCCTTGATTACTGCAATTCGCCAGTTCCTTCTCATCTTTTTGTTTTTATTCTTACTATGGCTTTCAATCCTAGCAAATCTTCTATGACTTTTGAAAGACTTTGTAAAGAGTTAGAAATTTCCAGTGACGTTTCTCTTTGTGACTTTCCTCACGACATGAACCTTTTTACAGGAGAGAACATTAGTGTCGAAGATGGAGTTTTCGCTCTTGACCAATTTCATTTTGTCAAATTTCCTCTTCATTCTCGAGTTCTTCGCCTTTTCTCAATTATTTACTTTCCAACTCTTTCCCAGTAGCTTTCGCATTTTCTACTTTGTTATTTATTATATTGAATATAAGCATATCTCACTACACAACAACAAAATTGATATGTAACGACATATGAAATATGTTATAAAAAGTCTTTTACGATATTAGACTAAATGTCATCTATAAGAGGTCTTATAGAATCTTCAAGGCTTTCATGACATTTATTTAGATATTGTCTAAGATGGCTTTAACGACATCTCTTATTTATCGTTAACAACTAATATTACGACACCTTATAAGATGTTTTTTCTTTCTATGACATTTGCTTAGATGTCGTTAAAATATTTTAACGATGTTATATAAATTGCTGTTAAATGATATATTAACATTGGATAAGCCAATGCTAGCTTAGTTTCATAATAATTAAATTCAAACCAAATCAGTCTACAATTAAAATCCAGTATGAAAGCATATAATGTCAAATATGATATATTCATATAACGTAAGTTCACAATTGTCAATACAATTGTAGACAGAATTTCAAATTTAAGTAAATTCCCATATATAAGTATGAGCAAAAAACAAGATTGTCGAACACAACAATCTTGTAGCAAAAGGAAAAGCAATGAACCCTAATCAAGTTTGAATGGTAATCAAGCTTGTCAAGCACAACAGTATGTGGGTTGCAATAAAGCCAGTAAACCTGTCAAGTTTACAATTGTCAATAGATGTAGATAGAATTTTAGATTTAATTAAATTTATAAATTCCATGTACGAATTTGAGCATTAAGTAAGATTGTCGAACACAACAATCTTATAGCAAAAGGAAATGAAAGAAACCCTATATCAAGTTTGAACAGTAATCAAGCTTGTTTGGCACAACAATCTTGCAGTCGAGGTAGCTGAGCTTGACTTGATCTGAGTATGTAAGTTGCAATAAAGCCAATAGACATGGGGGCTGGGGGCTGGGGGCTGGTGTGAGAAAATCAAAACAAATACAAGTAGATAGAGAAAACGCCAATCTTCTAACATTGACCGTGTTGTGGTGTCGAAGATACAAAGCAGACAAAAGTTCCATAGTATACAACAGCTTAAAATAATAATATGAGAGATTTTCCATTTGACATTTTTCTATCTTATCAGATCTTTTGAGCAAGAAAGAGAAGAGAAAGATGGAGAGAGTCAAGGAAAAAGGAAAAAAAAATCCACCATACTATACAGACCCTGTCAGATCATATAACAGTTAAAGTTACATAATTTAGCGTATATTAAAACTCTAGTAAATGGCAAGGATGCGAACGAACCTAAAATAGAAAAAAAAGAAAAGAAAAACCAGTTGATATCAAAGCTTACTTTTCTTTGAGCAATCTTGGGAGAACTGAGTCTCTATAATACTGAACAGGTGATCAAGCCCTTATTATGAAGTTGTAGACATTGCTCATATTGTTGCCAAATCTCTCCATTATATAGTCAAGAATCTTATTAACCACTCGCACATCAGTTTCCAAGGTATTGATGAAATGATATTTGTCGTAGATGTCTTTAAATTTGCTGGACAAGTAAGACCAAAGTCAGAATTAACAATTTGTTATTTGATAACCAACTACAGAGTTTGAGACTATACAGCATACGATGAGCAAGTATGTCGAGAATTATTCAAAAGCAACCTACAAGGTAGAAAGCTAGAGAAGATACAGTAGATGTAAACTACCAACACTACCTACGTCTCCTCGCTTCATCATGGTTTCCTAAAGTATTCATCAAAAAGAAAATAGAAACCCACTTTCATTCAGCATCCAGACATTGTCTTAGTCTTGGGAAATAAAAAGTTCCCACAATCATGTTATTATCATTTCACAAATCAAAATTTTCTAATATTCACTTATGCATCCATTTTTTTGTTTTTGGTTTATTAACTTGACAAAGGTGTAATAATGGACAGCTTAGGAAGGAAAATCCACGTGGGTCAATTTTAGCAGCAGTTAAAGTGAAAGAAATAGAGGGCATAACAGAGGAAGCAATGACCATCACACTGAGAAGGGCCTTGAACTTCTACTCCTCTATTCAGGCCATGATGGCCATTGGCCTGCTGAATCTGCTGGCCCATTGTTTTTCCTTCTTTCGCTGGTAATTAACTACATTAAAGATATGACAAATCTTTAGTAAGCAACTTCATAAGGACCATTACATCACATTTAATCTATGAAATGTAAGCTATAGCATTGTATGCTACAGGAGCAGTTAATGCAGTTCTAGGACCAGAGCACCAAAAGGAGATAATTCGCTGTATTTACAATCATCAGGTAATTCTTATTTCTTTCACCCTAAAACAAATTAGACTTGAAAAAAGATAACTAACTAGCTAACTAACTAACTAATTAAGAAGCTAGATAAACAAATTAACTACCCAACTTCATATAAAAAAGTTCACTTTTTATGTCATACACCAACCTTAGCACCATTTTTTTGATCTTACCCAGCCAGAACAATTCGATGGAAGTGCAAAAAGTATGCCACGCAGTACCGAACACAACTAGAAAAACTCAAATGTCCTTAATCATTTAAAGAATACTTCTATGAATGGATTCTAATTCACCAATATTTAAAAAAAAATATATGACGTGAATGACTACAAAAAAAGAAGCAAAAATTTAGACAAATCTCAAAGATAGTAATAATGATCAAAAAAGTTTATTTTCATTTGAGCGAGTCAACCTTTAAATTCTATTTCCAGATTCATAATCAGTGCCAGTCTTGTTTGAGAAAAATCAAACGCAAAAGAAATGGAAAATTATTTTGTAGAGGTAATTAGTATTAAAACAAAATTCAAAGTTAGAGAAATTAATCAACCACATGATCTAGCAAATGATCCAAGTTTGATACCTAAGACTAAGAGTAAAATTCATCTCCGAGAAGTCAATTTTCATCTATTGGTAAAGAATCTGATAACTGAAGCTAATTGATCGATCATCAAAATTGGAAGTTTGAAGTTCATCAATTAGAAGAAGTGATTGGTGATCGGCAATAGAGACTATTTAAGTAGATCGGTGCCAGAGATGGAGGAAGTGAGAGGTTGATTTGTGAATTTTCATTTTCGATGAAAACAAATGAAAATTTACAATCAAGCAATTGAAATGGAAAAAAAAATCAAAATCAATTATAAAATACAGTGAAACTGAGAAATCACTCGATCGCACTAGCATACTAAAACAATGAAAAATTAGATCTTGCTAATTAAAAAAGGATCTCAGCAAAAAAAAAGGAACTGCTTTTTCTCAACCGCCAAACAGCCAAAAAATCAATCGGCGGCTCGAGAAATCACAATCGCAATGATCACAGATAAAGACCAACGAAAACAAATACATCGAGAATCAAAGAAAGTAAAACCGATTTTCTCAGCCGCCAAAACAATGAAAAAACTATCAGATGCTTAAGAAATCTCAATCACAGTCACAGTCACAGTCACAATCACATCCATCACGGTGAAAAAACCAAGAATCAAAGCAAATAAGCACATCAGGTACTGCATCGATGAAAGAAACATGATCTTAGAGAGAGAGAAAGACACGAGGAAAGTAATAAGAAATACTTCTCTTGCTGGACGACGTGAACAGCGGAGGAGGCGGCGACGGAGAACAACACTAAATTAAGTAGGAGAACAACACTAAATTAACTAATTCATGGAGAGATCAGAGTAATTGTGAGAATCAAGCAAGCTAATTTTTTTTTTTTATTTGAGGAATTTGTTTTTTCTTTCAAGGGAATAGGTCCTTTTATTTAGGAAATAAGGAATAAAAGGGTTGTGATGGTCCCTAAAAAAGCTGGTAAATATTACTTTTTACAATTTATTAGCAAAATTGAAATAGGCCAACTGGCTTTCATGGCTAAACTTAAGGGTTCAAACCTTTGATAACACTTGTTGTCTTAAAACTTATCATTGAAAAATACTTTTCTTTTTTTCCTTTTAGAGGAATAGGTCAATTACAACATAGAAATAAAATCGTAGAAGACTACATAGACGACGCATATTTGATGTCAATCATTAAGTACTTTCATGACATGACATGCAATACAATGTCATATAAAAATAAAAAAAGATGACATATATGTAGTATTAGTCGTTAAATAATTTCACGACATATAATGTAGTGTCGTTAAACAAATTTATTTTAGCAACACAAACTATTATCGTTAAAAGAAAAACATTAATACGATATCTGTATAGATGTTGTTAATTATTATTTCAAATGTTATTAACGACATATTTATTGAAGATGTTGTAAGTACTTTTTAACAACATTTAAAAACTACTATGTCATAGATAATATATCAATAAATGTAGTTTTTCTTGTAGTGTTAAGTCTTAGAGACATTTTGTCTTGCTACAAACTTATTGAAATTCAAACAGACTTTTTCCAACGCCATGCCTCTCCTCTAGATCTTCATCTGTTTCAAAGTACTCATCTATCTACTAACAGTCGTTGGCATAACTTTCCAGTCTTAGTTCAAGGGAATTGGTGTTCTGACCCTTCCTTGTACCCTTTTGTATCTTTAAATCGTCCTCCGAAAGATTTTCATAAGAAAATTTAGGTCTTTCTTTTATCATAAGAATGATCTAAAAGAAATTGTTTCTAAGGAGGATTTTCTGGAGTTTTATTCTTCTTTTTCTGTCCAATTCATGCAGCTTTTGACCCCCATATATTCTTTACTTTAAAGCCACCGGGTCCCCTTCTAATTCTTGTCATTTGGCACTTTACAAAATACATTTAGCTCAAGTTCAGGAAGAAAAAAAGTCTCTTCATTCTGAATCTCCTCTTGACTTCCCTTCCTCTAACTCTACACCTAAATCACTTATCTCTTCCCACCCAAAAAAGATATACTTCCCATCTGTTTTTGTTCCTTCTCATATCTTACCAACTCCTTCTAAAATCTCTGCTCCTCTCGAGTCTTTTCAGAGATTTCTATAATGCCCAAAATTCTCACATACTTATTGGCTAATGCATTGCATGATTTTATGATAATATGCATATGATTTATACGTTGATTATTTATTAAAAATGCATCATCATATTGATGTGTACATCAAATACTATATTATGTATAATGTATTGTAATATGAAAAGTTTCTTCAGCACACGTCTACTCAGTGTTATGATGAAAAGGAAGTTGTAATAATGATGTTTAGGGATATAATGGATTTAATGGATAAAGGAGCTTAATTATACCTATAAGGTACAAAATTGTGAGAACCAGTCACTTTTGACCTAAACAGAGAGCTTTAGTATAAGTTTTGTTAAACAAAAGGATCCAATAATGAAGTGAGATCTCTTATGATGATGCTGTTGTATAGCTATGAAGACAATAATGAGTGGAGGACATGCGTTTCATGCAAGTTTCTTGGTTACGATGCCCTAGAAAACCCTAAATTACAAAATTTTCGATGTTTAGATTTTTGAGCCATGATTAGGGTATTTGTTGAGTTGTAAGTGGCTTAAGAATTTATTATTCCATGTTTGATAATTTATAGAAGAGTTTTAGAAGAACAGATAAAGTTTTGATAACAAACGGTTAGGAACTCAAAGACAGAATTTGTAGTGTACCGAAATTTTGGTGTGAGCATATGCACCAAATTTGGTAGGCAAAACAATTAGCCACGACCTAATTTGTACTTGGCCTTTTGTATGAATGTTTAACACCTCATTAAGGAGGTGAGTATGTTAAAATAAGGATACTAAGCTAGCCAAGGTGAAACTACATCATGGTGAAGTAATTTAAGGTATGTTTTTGGTTGTTTAAAAAGCTTATAAGCAACTAGGTGCCATTTTTAGACCTAAAAACTCTAAGTCTGACTCTTGAAGCTTTGAAACTTTATTTCCCATCTATGTTTTGATAGAAAAAGAAAATTCCTTGGTGTTTTGTCAAGTTTTGGGTGCTAAATCGCAAGAATTAGCTAACCCAGTCAAGGTAAGGAATTGTTTCAATTTATAGGGTATTTGGTTTTAGTTTAGGAGGTTTTCCTTTGAGTTTTGATGAGAAATTTGAACGTAATGACCTCTAATATGTTAGAAACATCCCCACAAAAGCCTTTAAGTAAATTCAATTGGGAAGTGGTGGTTTCAAGTTTGTTTTTGGTGGCTATCCAGAATCAGGTAAATTTTCAAAGTGCTTTAGGTGTTGCCTTTGTTTCATAGGCTAGAAGGCTCTTTTGAAGCTAAAATTTTGAGGATATGTTCATTTATATGTTATTTAAATTCTCCTAAAAAGGTTTTAGCAAATTCAATTTGGTTTGGGAGTTATAGTCTTAAAGCTAAACCTAGTTCGTGAGATGTTTTACTCTATAATGGTTTTGATACTTTGGGAATTTAAAATTTATTCACAGCTTGGAAACAAGTGTTTCAAGGTATAATTAAGCTTTGGGGAGTCTTAAAATATAGAGGGAAACTAATAGAGGGAAACTACGGCAAAATTTTTAGGATAAAGTTTGTATCATTTGAACCAAAACGAGCCTAAAAGGAGGTTGAAATAGTCCCCTCGGGCTGGCTGGCCGCACCAGGCCAACAACCTGCACACAAGGCCTGAACATGAGGCCTGCATGTAGCTTGTATGGGTAGGACTACCTTAGAAAGCCCTCAGCTAGTCCTCAGCCAGACTAGGCCAAATGACATAGTTAGGGGGTTTTTAGGCTCTCGGAGTCCTTTTTTGATGCCGTTTGAAGCGTTTGAGATTTGAAAATACATATTTTCATCAACATTACCTAAAATAAAAATTTAGAAATGGTTTTTTAAACTAATAATATTAATATAATAAAAAATTTAAGAAAATTCTAAAGGTGGCCAAAATTAAGGATTTTAGTATGTTTTTCATTATTTTCAAACCATGAGTTCAATTGAAGTTTGATTTTGATTTATTTTGTAATTTAAGAGGTTAAAGTGAAGCTAATTATAAGAATTAGACTTAGAATAAACATTTAAAATAGGAAAATGAGCTCCTTAATTTTTTATTATTAGTTATTGTCGGATTGGTGGTAATGTAAGTAGAAATTTTCAATCTTTTAGAGATGTGAAGTATTGGAGGGGTTATTGACAGTCTTATTGAGTAAAGTAAGTAGAATTTCACCTGTGTCACTATAATTGTTGTGCATTTAATGTTGTGAATTGATATGTGAAAATTATATGCATTGCACTACATGTTGTGAATTCAAGTATTTACCAGCATGTAAAGAATTATGAAAAATATGAAATTGATTATACTGGTGAGCTATGATGAGACTTTAAGCGTCCAGGACGCAATGATGTGAAAGTTTTAAACATCAAGGATGCAATAATTAGGCATCTGGGATGCCATGTGAAATGTTAAGAGACTGCGACGCCAATGATTTAAGCATCTGGAATGCAATACTTCCCTCTCCAGGAAACACTAAACAGTGTGTACACTATGTTGAGAGTATGAAAGATACAGTGAAGAGTAAATAAATGAAAGGATGATAAAGTGAAAAGTTAAAGAGTAAACATGTATTAATTGAGCCCATTCATACAAATGCTACTCATGCTTGCATAATTCTACTTACTGGGCAATAGTTAATTCATTTTTATGGTGATGTAGATGAGGGCACATCATCAACACTAGCTGAAGACTAGATGGTTGGCTAGCGCACTCTTGATGCTCAAGGCTAACGTATATGGATTGGCTGACTTGTTATTTTGTGGTCTTATTGTATATGCATTTTTGGTGAGCGAGAAGGATTATATACGGTTCACGGCTGAGACTATTTTTGAAAGATGTATTATATTGTATATATTTGGCCAACTGTTTGGGGTGTAATATTATATATGTTTTGACATCCTCACTAGTTAAAACTTTTTAAAGGTTCAAATTTGCCTGTATTTTTATACTCCTTCTGAATGACATATTAAGGTTAACAAAAGTAAAAGGTAAGATGTAACACTACTTAACGTAACTAGATAGGTCTTTTAGGATTATTTTAGGTGGGCGTTATACTTTCTTCTTTTTGCAGATCCTTCATCTTGAAATTCGGCTTCTTTTTCACTGGCTTCTTTTGTTTTCAAATCTAATTCCCCAGTTGGAACCGTCATGCATAACCCTTCTAGCATTTCCCCTGACTCAAAGACTTCCAAAAAATACTCTAATGTCTTTGATAGCCTTCCTTTACCTGTTGGTAGGAATCCTCGCCCCAATAAACAGCCTTTTCCCAAAGCGAAACGTCGTGGCCCAGCCTTTCATGATCCTGACATCTAGTGTCTATGTTTCATCAAATCTGATGATCAGCCTGTTCTTGCTCAAGATTCTAATTTGAACATGTACGTGTAAGATGCTATATTAAATTCCCTTGACACCCCAGCTGATTTAGAAGCCTAAGCTCAGTATTCCAACTTTGAGGTTAGAGGCATAGCCTATTTTTGGCTTAATATGGATAAAGAATGTTGTTCATTTGTTATCTTTCCAAGTGGAGAATTATCAGAAGGAAGCCTTGAAGTCAAAGACTTATACACCAAGGCTTATTGTGAGAGAGATGATAAAGATAGAACGATTAGAAAGATGCAGAATAGAATCTCTATGCTTCAATCTTCTACCTATATAATCCTAAGATCTTGAAATTATCAACAAACTTAAAAAGGATTTGAGAGAGAAAAATTTCAAGTTAGATGAGAAGGATAGAGAAATTGCTAGACTCCACCAGGTTCTTGATGGAGAATGGTTTGCTTCAAAAATGTCTTCTTCTTCTACTTCCTTGGTTCATCCAAAAACTCCTCTATCTGGATCAAACTCCCAAGTTTTAGTTCTTCAAAACGAGGCTGACAATTTAAAGTCTGAATTATTGAAGGTTTATAGTTCTAACGATCTATCTCCTTGTCTCCTTGAGTCTTATTAAGCCATGAGAGGCTTATTGCGGGAAAAGAAGAAGCTCAAACCAATTTTCGCTCTTGGGTTGACACTAAGCCTGACAGGATAAGAGAGGAAAAGAAAAAGTGGAAAGCTCACCAAAAGCTGAAGTTTATGATTGGTTGTTGCAATGCTTATGAGATCGGTTGGGAGGTGGCTTTGCTTAAATCTAAAGAAAGGCCTTACCCTTCTTTTGCTAATTATTATAAAGTCAACGGGTTGGATTTGACAAGTATAGCATCAGGTTTAGGTATCGACAGCTTGAGGACTCTTTTGACGATGAAGATCTTAGGGATTGCGATGGCACCAATGATGTAAAAGGTTCTAAAGATGAAACCGATGATGTGGATGTTGACTGAAGTATTTTCATCTTTATTCTTTATACTTCCAAATTCTGTATCTTTTGTATTTGCTTACGAAATATGAATGAAATTTCAATTTTCTCTTTTTAGCTATATTAAATTGCTTTCTCATTTATCTTTGTCTCTTTTCTCTCTTTTTTTTCGATCTTGTTTTTGTACTTGCATATTTTTCATGGTAAATCTTCCCCTTGAGCATTCCCACTGAGACTTTTGTTTATTTATTTCTGAGTGGGCTTTTTACACGTGCAATCTCTTTTTATTTGGAAATCCGAGCAAAGAAACAGGTGTTTTCACCTTGGGTTGTGTCTAATTGTTTCATTTCTGCTTCTGATTGCATCATCATTATTATTACAAGTTGCTTTCCCAATTTTGAATTCAACGGTTCTAACTGCGCCTTTTGTGTATCCTTTTTGTACGCTTCATTATTATTCTCTTACCTCAAAAACTTCCTTTCCAAGAAAATCCTCCGCCTGAGTGGGATCCTTCTTCTTTAATTCTTGCTTGATTTTGTTTTGCTTCGTCCTTTGATTTCTTGATTCCCCTTCCTTATTTTCCTTTTTACTCTAATTTGTATTCCCCATTCAACATGCCACAAAAATTTCCACCACCCCTCTTGAGGAAATCCAAAGGGTTTGTGGGATTCTTGAGGAGGTTCTATTTAAAAATTTGAAACTAAAAAAGACTCTACTTCCCCAGAGGATTTAGTCATCTTCCATAAACAATCATGCTGGGTTCAACTCCCTCTACATCTCCTATTTCATAAATTTTTTAATACCCTAAATCTCAAGCCCCATCAATGTAACCCAAGCACGTTTATGATTCTGACTGGGATTTGCGTGATCAACACCATGGACACTTCTCTTCTTCATGGCATTATTTTGGATTTAGAAGATCTCTTCTTTCTCTATGATGTTTAGATTTCTAGTAGTGCTGATAGAAAGTTCCATCTTTAATCTCGTGATAAGAAAAATGGGTTCCCTTATCCTCTTTTCCAAGCTGGTTTAACTTCTACAGAGAAAAGTTGGACTAGCAACGTTTTTCTCCTTCATGGAGCGGGATCATCTCTCCAAAACATCCCAACTATTGCTCATATTGAAAATTCTTTAGGTTTGTGACTTTGATTTTCTATGCATGATATTCCGTGAGTGCCTCTTTTCTTTTCTTTTTATCTTAATAATTGTGTTTATCGGTGTCTAGGTTCCGTGTCTCCTCCTACCAATTTAATGGAGATAGGGTTTCAATTACCTATTTAAGGTGTGTAATTTGCCCTGAAGGGTTCAGATTCTATGATTGATCACCCCCACCTATCTCCCCGACTTTTCTGTCACTCTGATCCACAAGTATGAGTTTTTAGCTTGGTATGCTTCAAATTTTCAAGCCATGGGGAAAAAGAAAAGACCTTTTCTATTATCCTTCAATCGAGTGTTGACTCAGTCCCTATCTTACGTCAGAGCCAAAAGGGGCCGAAAATCGTTATTAAGAAATCTGTTGTCTTAGCTTCCTCTTCCAAAACTTCCCAAGGAAGCACATCTTCTAAAGCTGGTTCTGGAAAAGTGCAAGCCAAGATGGTATCTGACCCAATCTCTTCTTCTGATTAAGAAACTAAAGTCTAGCGTGAATACTCGTAGCTCAATTTCTAAAGCTAAGTTTTCTAAGCAGAAGGATAATTCTGCCAAAAGGGGGGTTCAAACATCTGGTTCTGCTTTTGAATGCTTTTTACAACCCATGAAAGAGGCTACTCTTCAGGATGCCCTCTCTAAAGCAAAAAGGTTAGTCTAAGTTTAGAAACTGTTGAGGTTCCAAAAGAAAAAATGCAAGAAAAATGGCTCAAATATATCGCGAAAGACATTCTACATGAAAGAGAAGAAAGAAATTTTGGAAGGGAGAAACAAAAGATTTATGTGAGAAAATTGCCAGAGAAAGTCCAAAAGCAAATTCTAGAATTCGGGAGGAAAATGATGAAATTTAGATTAGTAATACTTCCAAGTTTAAGGACTTTTCTATGTCCAAGAGTATTGTGACTAACGATATTAATCCTGTCAGTGATGTCAAAAGAACTAATGCCAACCCCGGTCCTAAAGTAGCATCCGATCTTGCTACTGTTCTCAGTACTGGCTGTGGCCATATTTCTCACATTGTTCCTCTTGGCTCTCTTCCCCTCTTTTTGCCAACCAAAAAGGAGTAGAGTCAACTTTTAAGTTCTGAACCTTTTCCTATTTCTCCTTCATCTAACCTGATTCCATTGGAGGTACAAACTCCAATTCCTTCCAGTCTTCCATAGCCTCTCGTTTTTCTCAGGCCCTCTACGCCTTTACCACATCTGACTGTTCTAGCGGTTGTAACATCACTTGAGATGTTAAGTTGACGTTGACTGGGCTTCCAATTTACTTATGAGTTCTCTGGTGCCTCCTTTTCTAATTCAAACTTTACCTAGTGGGAGCTCGTCAAATTTTGTGAGTGATGGTAATCTTCAGGCCATTCAGACTACTACCACTTTGGTTACAATTTCTTCTGGTAACAAAGCCTTCTTCGTCTGATTTTTTGGGATTCCAGCAGCTTCTGATGGGTCTCCTCAGGTTGATTTTTTAGAGGTCTGGCTAAATTTCAAAAATTTATTGGATGAACTTTCCGTTGTAGCAAAGAAATCTATTTTAGACTATGTATAGTCCACAACTAGAGAACGCTCTGAAAAACGCTTTGAAGGAAAATAAGGAGCTTCGATCTGTTAATGAAGTTTTGAAGTCAAAGATTTTTTTATCTAAAAGGGAAAAAGAGTAAACAAGCAGTTACTACCGAATCTACTGTTTCTTCTTGGAAAGAGATGTTACCAAAGAAAGAATAAATTTATCAGATTGAGAGGTCTAAATCTAAAGCTGAGATTGATATGTTGCTGAAATTGAATCAAAGCTTAATTTTCCAAGTTGAAAATTTGAACTCTGTAGTATTTTCTAGTGGTAATCAGATCGAAGCTTTGACTGAAGAATTGGATCAATATAGGAATGCTAAGATTCTTTCTGGTGTTGATTTCAAGGTTAGAAATGAAGGTTTTGGAATTACAGACTAAGTTAATTCAAGCTAATCATGATCCTAGAGCCGATCACTTTAAAGTTGCTCCGAATTCTAGTTCTTATCTTAAAGCTTCTGCTCCAGGCTTAGATCCTCCCTCTACTTCTTCTTTAGAGTAGATTAGATTATGATTACTTCATGTTAGAATTTGTTACGAACAGTTTGTAAGTATGGCCTATACTTTGATTTCTGCAATGGATATCATCTTGCTCATCATTTTATCATTTTTTTAATGACTTAGATGTTTCTTGCAACCTTTATCCCGAGTAGTCTGAACGTACAATCAAGGTCAAGAAAGAAAGATATTTTTCCTTTAAAGTAAAAATTTTGCAAGCTTGAGAGTGTCTTCATCTTTTACAGAGGTTTTGTTTTGTTAAAATATCTGTAAAGAAGTATAAACATGATTAGTGGCTCTAGAATCTACTATCTAGGTATTAGTAGATTTTTCCACCAAACTTGTTTCAAAGAAAAAGTCATCAATGACTTCGACTATGTCCCTCAATGCACTTCTCCTTTCAACTTCATAAAACTTTTATAATGCACAGATTGCTCAGCAGATCAGAAATGTTTTCATCCTTCAAATTCATGATATAGTAACCTTTGCTCGTCCTTGAGCAAACCTAAGACAATTAAAAAAACAATGAAAGATAGAAAACGAAAACTAAACTCCCAAGCTTTTGTCTCAGAGAGCAATAAGAGATATAGGTTTAAATCAAACAAGCATTACAACAAATCAATTAGTCATTCTCAAGCTAATACATCCTACAACAACCATAGTCAAGTGTGTGTGTGGGTAATAGCCATTGTTAACGATATTAAAATATACAAGCTTTGAAAAGATAAATCCTTATAGTCCCCATAGAAACAGTCATCCAATCTTGGTTGAAAGGATTAAATGTCATAAGCTCCCTCTTTGGTATGAAACTCCACTACACCGAAAGCACTACTTGAAATAAAGAAGGTTTTTGATACGGGTTGTAATAGGGCCAGTGGGTAGTGGTCAAGAAAAAGAATGAAATAGGATGTAACAAAGGTTCCAAAGAATCTATATAGTTAGAGACATTGTAAAATTTTTCAACGAACACTTCTCAAAACCTCACAAAATTCTTATATAGGCCCAATATCACTATGTTGTGACTTTTTATCATTCTAACTAACCTTATAACACCCAAAATATTAAAATAGGAAAGGTCAAGATGTTTTATTTATTTATTTTGTTTTTTTCATGTATATTTTTTTCTTTCATTTTCTTTTTTTTTTCTTTTTGTATTTTGATTGATTTTTTAGTTCTTTTTTTTTTCTTAATCTATCCTAATGAGAATTCTCCCTTCTTCTTTTGATTTGATGTCTCCCCCACACTTATGTTAGGTTGTGGGTCCAAAAATCATGAAAAATGTAGCGGATATAAAGTTTTAAAATTCTTCATAAATCTTCAGGATCCTTCTTATGATGCCATATACAATAATTAAATGAAACACAAACTTACGGGTTTGGCAATAGCTCTGAATAATCAAGTGTTCCAAAACCTACAGATCTTCCTTGCTATTCTCTTCTATCTAGATCAACTAGTGTGTAGGCACCAGTGATATCTCTTTTATCAGTAGAGGTTCCTTAAACTCTAAAGTAGAGAGCTCAAAGAATAGTAGATGGAGGATAGAGAAAAGTCTACTGAGCATAGAACCTCTAAGGTCTATTTATAGGTACACACAGATGCTTAAAATTTGAAATAGAATCCTCCAAGGATTTTGAGTAAATCACGCCAACTCCACCTATGGTGGGCGTGATCTTCCTTCTTCCAATGGTGGTGTAACGCGTGTTATAACTACCTCCAATTATGTGATTCTATGTCCATCTAGCATTATCCTGTAATCAGATTTTATTTATTTTAATTTTTAAAATAAATATCTTCTATGATTTTCTCAATTATTTAAATTATTTTATAATTCAAATAATTATCTATAGAATCTATTTCAACTTTTGAAAAAGATTCTTATATACAACAAGATAACGTGATCTATTTGTTTCCTAAAAACATGGAGTGGCGCCACATGGACTTCCAAAGCTCCAGTGTGTGGTGCCACACACAGTCCTAGTGGACTGTTGTGTGAAGTTACCATTTTGCCTCCGGGACAAAATTTATCTAAGAAACTTTCCATTGATCCATCTAAAAGAATATTATAGAGCTAACAAGAGGACTTAATAGAATATATAATTTAAGCTCCAATAGTTATTTTTAATTTAATTATCTCATAATTAAATGAATAATGCTTATTAACTTTGGTTTGCGCCACTATCGGAAACTGAGGTTGTACTCTTAAATTATATACAACACTATATGGGGCCTTAAACATAAATGTTATGAACAAGGTCGTCCATTGATATAACTATTTTCCATGAGATAATACTCCTCACAATAATATTTGTAATTAGAGCTAGGCTTATAAATTTCCATACAAGCTCTTGTATATGAGTTTTGTTAATTCTCCAAAGGGTGACCTATTTATAAACAAATCATATATGAAGATTTAAATAATATTTGATATCCCATATTAAATAGCAAGTATTCATCTCCCAAGTTCCCGAACTAATATTCATGAGAATATTCTCATAGGAGTTCTACACATCCTATCTTATAGGAGTTCATAGGAGTTCTACACATCCTATCTTATAGGAGTTCTACACATCCTATCCTATAGGAGTTGTAAATTCCATATCTATAAATAGTATTCCTAGCTACCTATATTAGTATGTCTCCAACATATCAAGGTATAGATCATGGATGTTACAGATCTCACTAAGTGGCAATCAATAGATATAGTAATAGATATGAGTCCACTAATCACCTCAGGATTAAGGTAAGATCTATAAAATGATCAAAGTCATGGAATTTTAATTTCTTATTATGGAATTCCACAAGAACTTAAATTCTATACTATTCAAGTTTAATGTGTTTCAAACACAATGATGTATTTATCCAAAGATCATCACATTACCATAATTTGGATAAGATCATTCCACAAAGCTGGGAATATACGACATCACAATCTTAAGCAAGATAAAGTGTCCAGCTGTATCTACTGATTCTAAACTAAAGTTTATACTAAGTATACATAATCATATCCTCTATAATATGAACACTTTATAGAGATGATTATGTACTTTAACAAGCATTGAATCCTTTATGATATTTGCATATATATATATATATATATATTCAACAAGATATACATATAGGAGAATAAAAAGAATTGATTTTATTAATCATGTAATACTTTACATCTTATAATGGCCATATGGAATTTACACTATGCTATAAAAGCACCAATTCCAACAACTTATCCCCAACCCAATTCCTTGCAAAATCTCTCTTGAAGAAGAAATAGTTCTGTAAACTCCAATTTGTCTTTAGAATAAGAGCAAAGGATATAAATGTAAAAGGGTTAGGTAAGAAGATAACGTGGTTAGCCAAATAAAAGGTCTTCATGAAAAGCTCAACTTGGCTTACTATGGGGGATGACCCCTTAGAACATCAAACGGGGCTCTGGCTTATTGGGCCTTGGTCTAGGACACCTAGTGCCTGAATCCTTTTCCAAATGATGCTCGATCAGCCATTCACCTCAAAAGATCTTCGAGAGAGTTCTAACATTCAATCTTGACAAGTCAAATTAAAGTGAGAATTAATATAAGGATATAAGAATCTACTTAATGTAACATGTGAATCCCATTACCAAATAACATGGCTATGTGCATGAAGCGTGAATCTGATTGTCATAAAAACATATTAACAAATGAATGACCTCAAAATTCAACACAACACCCATAATTAATCAAAACCATAAAAATTAAGGCTCGGTTCTCATCAATAAAGTCGAAAGGTATCTTAAGACTCAAAAACTGAAACTAAAAAGAAAATTTTACAAAAAATTTTAAATTTTTATCATTTTTTAGATAAGAAAACAAAAACCTAATGAAAAAGAAAAATAAAGATCCTAAATCCTTCTTCCCCACGCTTAATCCTTACATTATCCTTAATGTAAGAGTAAGCATAGAAGAAAATAGAAAAAAAAAAACACATAAAACAATAAAAGCAACAAAATAATAAAAAGAAAAATTGGAGGAGAGTTAGAAAGATCAAATCTATTTTGGCGTACTTGCCATCCGCCGGGTTGCCTCCATAAAGCGCTTGGTTTATTGTCCTCAACCTAACATGGAGAAACGGCCATCAAAGAGTGGCTTTTGCACATAGAAGGTTTCATATAATACATTCAATCCATTCCATTTCCACTCCCCTTTTTCATTCGACTGGCTAGAGTAGCGTAGCAATTACCATGTCTTCTTACTCTTTTGCTTTTTCGGGATAAAGGTTCTTTTGCGAAAGAAGAGCTTGCTTTTGTAAATGGACAGAAGACCACCCATGGGTCTTCATTATCAATGCCCTTAAGCGTGGCAAGATGTGCAACAATTATGCACACTGCACTAACTTGACTCAATTTCGTTGAATGTGCTTGGAAAGAGAACTTTGACTCTAGCTTAAGTTTGTGGAGGATGTAGTGTGTTGATGGTGGAGTCAATAGGAAGAAGGGGTTTGTTGGTGATGTATAGATATGACCATTGATGAGCTCAAATCGATGGTCGCATATGCTTCCTCATCCTTCAACAGGTCTTGTGGTTCAGCTTGATGAAGGAATTCTTCCAATATTAACCCTTCCAATTGCTCTTCACTCTTCACTTGATTCTCTTAAACCATGCTTGAGATTTGATCTTCATAGAACTCTAGGCTTTGAATGGATGTCTCATGATCTAAAAGGTGTAAATCAGTCTCAACCACACGAGTGTCTATATGTTGAGGTAAAACAATGTCAAAGGTCTCTAGGTGTTCATCCTGAGGCTCGATCTCCTCTAGAGGCGCAATTCCAATGAACCTCCCATGTTATGCAAATTACTCTCCTAACCTAGGTTGTTCGAGTAATCATTGTCCTCAAGCCACAACATATTTTCTACCATTTGATTTTCACCTTGTGCTTCCAACCTACTTATGATACATTCAATTGATCAATATGACTTTTCAAATTGTCAAGGCTAGTGGTTATCTCTTCTTGAAATTACAATGTGTTAGTAGCCAAGACCCTAAGTAGGTCTTTAAGAGATGTACCTATAGGTGGTTGGTCTACCAAGACTCCACCATTGACAGTTTGTAACTCCATATCATAGGATTGAGTGTCAACCCACCCATGGCTCAAAATTGTAGTAATCGTCCTGCCAACATTGGTTGGTCCTTGAACAATTCCAAGTTCATTGATCACACTTGGTCATGTCTTCCAAAATGAAGAAGGCTCTATCCACAGATTGTTGATAAAAAGCGATGGTGTTGTTACCTCTTTCAACCTAATATCTTATTGTTTCACATAAGCCATCATGAAAGAATTGTAGTTGCCACTCCTTTGAGAACCTATGATATGGAAACTAGATGAGCAAGTCTTTGTATATCCACCAAGCGATATAAAATGGTTTTGAGTCTTGTTGGCTAAACTTAGTGAAGATTTGTTGTTGTAACATCTTGAAGTACCTCGCAATTAATAGACACAAAAATAAAAATTAAAAACACAAAAGAAAAATTAATTAAAACTAATAAAAACTAAAAACATAAACAAAATAACAAATTAATTAGATAGCAATCCCCGATGACCAGTGCCAAAATTTGACAGGTCTTAGAGGAAACATCAAATTAACCCTACTTAAAGTATCATCGTTAACAAGTGTAGTGGTGAGTAAAAATCGTTTCCATAGAAGATTAAGCCTAATTAATTAGTTATTGACTCAAACCTAAGACACAATAAAATTAAATAAAAGGTGGGGATTTTAGATTTAAACTAAATTATGAAATAAAAGAAAGCACATGAAGATAAAGTAAAATAAAACAATGATGATAAAACTAGTTAAAAGATCATTCACCATCACTAAACAATAACCATGCAATTAATTACAAAATTATTACTAATTAACTATCAAAACTACCAACCGTAGGTAACAACAAGCTTTGCAATCTCATTCTTTCTTTAGTTTGTAGATTTAATAAGACAAGCGCTTTATTAAACCCCTTTCCACTAAACAACATAGATCAAGCTCCCTAGATTTAATATAACAAAAGCATTATGATGAGAAAGATAGGTTGATCAAAGTAACAATCACACAAGCTCGAATTATTTAACGTAGGTTATGCTCTAGATGCAATCATACAAAAACTTGACCATAATCAATAACCATAATTCGCTACTAATGATTAGAATAATAAGACAATTACGTACTAAGCATCCCGATCGAGCAATAGAATATTCTCAAGTCCTATTCAATTGGACATCTAAATAAAACAAGAAAATAATCATAAACATTAATTATAGAAGAACATATACAATCTCAGTTGGAAAATAATTCTATAAATTAATCATATAATCAAATCTCCGTTTTGAAATTCCCTTCAACCGCAAATAAAATTAAACTAACATAATTGATAAAAAAAGAAGGAAATATGAAGGAAAAGAGCGAGTTTGTTTTTGAAGAAATCTCCAAGCGGACAAAATTCCTTGAGCTACTACTGGAGCTTTTCCTCTTTTTCTTCTTCTTTTTCTTCATCTTCTAAGACTAAGAAAACTAAAGAAAACTATGAAAAACTAATGCAAAAGACTCCTTTAATAACCCTAAACTCATCAATTTATAGGCTCTCAAAGTTAGGGCCAAAACAGGTAACTTCAAGGTCAAATGACAAGCTAAGACTTGAAGTTTTCACGACGGAGAGCCTAGGCACCCAAAAACCAGTGCTTAGTTGCTACCTCTTCTAGTTCGTAACTTATTTTGACATGTTAGAGTATAGTGGCGCCCGTTTTCTTGAACCTAGGTGCCCTGAAACTCCTCCAAATTGATATTTTGAGTTCCCAAGCTTTTGAACACCTCCAAAACTCTAACAAAACATAATTAAAACACAAGATACTCAAGAATCAAGCGAGAAAACATGGGAAAATTGATCAAAAATTATATCTAACTATGCATTTATCCTATAGCATATCTTGAAATCCCTGAAGGTGATAGGCAATGATCCCAAAATCATACTAACATTCATGGCATCACTGATCATAGCTCCATGATATGTTGCCGTGTTCACCAGTTGTAGGAGTTTTATCACATGATTCTCCATTGATGATGATGTAGGTGCCATTTTGCAATCCAATATTGCTTCAATAGCATCTTACCTAGTTTTGATGTTATTAGCTATATATAGGCCTTCCAAATAGTCCATCATCTCAATGGCATCTTTGTTTGGTTTGAAGATAAGGAACAACTCTGATAAAATGGATGCCAAGATATAGTGTCGTGAAAAGTCATTCTAATACAGCTATTGATTATAATGATCTATTTCACTTTGGAAAGCTCTAGGTCTTGGACTTGGTGGACATTCTTCGCAAAACACAAAAATGTGTCATCTTGGCAGTAAGCAAGGTTAAGATTGCACTGTTTTTTGTCGAAGAAATTGTTGCAAGTCAAAGTGTTTTTGATCAATAATATAGGAAATAGATTATAAGCCATTATAATTGAAATAAAGTAAATAGTCATAATTAATAAATTTGCAAATATCATATGAGACAATAATTTTTAGTAAAATGCATGTAAAGCAAACATAGCAAAAAATGCTATGGATATACAAAAACTAAGAAAATGCATCACTACAAAGGTCAACACCGCATCCATAGGTATACCGATCACTGTAGGCAATACGCGCAACCCACTTCCCATGCCAGGTCATTCTTGATTGAGCTTAGCCACCTAATATCTCATATACGGCTAAGTCAACTACTGTGTCTTTGGGCCATAACCTTAGTCAACAGGAACTCGATCTGCTAGTATACTGATAGGTTCATGTTGAGTGTACAACCATCCTTTCATGCCCTAGTGATTTTCACCCGTTAAGTGCTGCCGAAGGGTTAATCATTCGTAAGCTAATAAGTAGTTAGGGAAATTATCCTTTAGGAAGGTAGAGGAAGCTTGGCAAACACAACTCATGTAAGGAACCGGCCACTCACTATTCTTCTCATACCAACAATGGAGACCATGAGATTTTCACACAAAGGCTCACCTAATAGAATCTTCTATTATGTGATTCCCACGCCTACTCAATTTTTTTTTTGTAATTTAGGTTTGTTAAATTCATTTAACTCTTAAATAAATTTAGTTCACGGTTTTAAGACAACTAATCTTATTAGATTCCTAAAACTACGTGATGCATGAACATGTTCTTATGAGTGGCACTTATTATCCTATATCGCATGTTATCAATTATTATGAGTATGGCAATCATCGCATAACAAACATGTTATCAAACATAAGAAAAATGCACAAAGAATGATTGTAATTGTAATACTATGGTTCTACCTAGAAAGAATACAAAGGAAAATTGTGAAGATCTCTAAGTCATCATCTTCTTTGTTGTAGTCATCCCCTTTTTGTATTTGACCCCTTTATGCTCCCACAAGCATTAATGAAATTTCCTAAGTAATAAAACTATTTTAATACTTTAATTTCATTAATTTCAATTTTAATTTGAATTCTAATTAAATGATTCCATTTTGAAACTTTTTCAAAATATCACTTTATTTTAATTAACAAGAAATTTAATAATTGACAACATTTATCAATTTATTAAATTCCTCCCACTTATGTAGAATTAAGTTAATTAAAATTATTTAAAATCTAAAATAGATTTTAAATATTTCTAAAATCCAATTTAAATCTCCAAGATCTAAAATGGATAATTTTAAACTCTTTCAAATTTGGAAATTAATGGCAGTTTATTTGAAAAAACCATAAATTGATCTTGCATCAATTTAAATTTTCAAAATCAATAAATTTTAACTTTTTAAAATTTGAAGCATGTATGGCAATGAAAAATTTCCAACCACCACACGTGGCAGTTGAGAGGCGAAGACAGGGGACTATAACAACTGGGGCCATGGGCAATGGGGATTGGGCAGTCTCAGATGCGCATGGCGAGCAGGCCAGTAGCATGGGCTAGGCTTGGTTTAAGGCTAAGCCCTACTCGGCCAAGCGCACTCTACTTGGCAGGCTTAACGATGTCATGCTCTTCACCCTCGAGTCTCTTCGTTGTGCGCAGTGAGTGCATAACTCTCCTCTAGTTTACGCCTGTGGCACACAGACCCACCATCAGCTACACCTAATGGCGTGGCCAATGGATCCTTAGGGTTTTTAGCTAGAGCCCTAATTTGTCTTCTTTTCCAATAAGAAATCAAACTAGAACCACAAAATTGCTAAAATTAGAATTAATTAAAATTAATCATATTGGGAATTCTTCATCTCTTCGTCATCTTGAGACTTCATGTGCCGCCATCTTCGAGAGAAAATTACATAGAAAAATCCTTTATCATTTCCAGCTTATAAAAATTTCTATGGAAGCAATAAACAACTAGTAGGGCAATTACGGTGATGATAAATCGCTCCTCTAGCAACTACACTCGATAACATAAATACAATTAAATCTCTAAGGTACCATAACCAGTATAATTAAAATCAATATCAATCCTTGATATAAGTAATAATTAACATAAACATAAAATTAATATCAGAAACCATAATCTCATGCATGTTTCATATACACATATAGAACCTAAAGTGCTAACTCTCTAAATATAATCACTATGCAAGAACATCACATATACATTGCATGTATGAAAAAAAAAAGGATATCAGAGGGGACGATTATTGTACATAACATAATCATGAGTCAACTCTGATACTAGTTGTTGGGTTATGGCCTGGAAATCATGTAAAACGCAGAGGAATAGAGTTTTAAAATTTTTCATAAACTTTCAAGATTCTTCTCATGATGCTATATACAATAATTAAATAAAACGGTTTTAGTGATAGCGCTGGATGATCAAGCATTTCAAAACGTTCAGATCTTCCTTGCCATTATCTTATCTTTGGATTAACTAGCGTATGGACACCAATGAGATATCTTGAATAATTTCCTTCTAGTCTTTCTCAGTAGAGGTTCTTTTAACTCTAAAGGGGGGAGCTCAAAGAACACTAGATGGAGGTCAGAGAAAAGCGTACTGAACATAGAACCTCTAAGGTCTATTTATAGGCAAACACATAGAGGCTTGAAATTTAAAAACAGAATCCTCTAAAGATTCCAAGTAGATCACGAAACCTCCCAGGTGTGGTAGGCATGATCTGCAACTTCCAATGGTGGTGTTGTACATGTCATAATCTCCTCCAACTATGTGATTCTATATCTATTTAGTATCTTCCTGAAATCTAATTTTAGTTCAAACTGAGATTTTATTTATTCTAATTGTTAAAATAAATATCTTCCATGATTTTCTCAATTATTTAAACTATCTCTTTGATATAAATAATTATCTATAGAATCTATTTCAACTCTTGAAAAAGATTTTTATCTGCTATAAGATAACAAATAAATTACATGAAGATCACATGATATATTTGAAACTTAAAATCATGAATATGGCACCACCTTGGACTCCCAGAGTTCCGGTGTGTAGCAACACACACAGTCCTAATGGACTATTGTGTGAAATTATAATTTTGCCCCTGATGAAAAAATTAATTCAAGAAAATTTCCATCAATCCATTTGAAAGAATATTATAGAGCTAGCAAGGGGCCCCAATGGATATATATAGTTTAAGCTCCAATAATTATTTATAATTTAATTATCTCATAATTAAATTAATAATAACTATTAACTCGATTTACGCCACTATCGAAAATCAAGGTTACACTTTTAATTATATATAGAATTATACAAAACCTTAAACATAAATATCAACAAGGTCATCCATTGATATGATCATTCTTTAGTTATAATACTCTCCACAATAATATCATCATTAGCGCTAGGATTATAGATTTTTGTGCAACCTTTCTAATTACATCTTTGTCTATGAATTCCGTTAATTCTCTAATGGTAACCTATTTATGAATAAATCATAAACGAGGATTTTGGTAAAATTTGATATCCCATATCAAATAGCGAATACTCTTCACCCAAGTTCCTGAACTAAAACTCATGGGAATATTATCTAATCATTCTATCTAGTAGAAGTTGTGGATTGCATATCCGTGAATAGGGTTCCTAGCTACCTATATTAGTATGCCTCAAATATACTGAGTTATTGATCATGAATGTTACAGATTTCACTTATTCATAATCAAAAGACATAGTAAATAGATGTTAGTCCACTAATCACCTCAAGATTAAGGTAGGATCCATAAAATGATCAAAGTTATAGAATTCTAATTTCTTATTATGGAATTATGCAAGAACTTAAATTCTATCTTGGTCTAGGTTTAATGTGTTTCAAACATACTGATATCTCTATCTAGTAATTATCATATTATTATAATCCAGATAAGATCCTTGCACAAAGCGAGGAATATAAGACATCACAATCTTGAGCAAGATAACGTGTCCAGCTTTATTAACTGTTTGTAAATCAAAGTTTATACTTCATATACCTAATCATAACCTCTGTATTATGAACACTTTATATACATGGCTATATACTTTGACAAGTATTGGATCCTTTATTATATTTGCATATATACATATGTTGAACAAGATATACGCATAGGAGAATAAAAGGAATTTATTTTATTAATTATGAAAGACGTTATATCTTATAATGACCTTATAGAATTTACATTATGCTATATAAGCACCAATTCCAACAGTATAGGCACTGTTCAATTGTATAAGGATTTTGTTCTTCCTAATGTCCTATTTGTGCCACAATTTTGTTTTAACCTACTCTCCATTAGCTCTTTCACAATGGCTTTGGTTTTAATTTCTTGTTTGAATCTTACATCATGCAAGAATGTACATAGGTCCAAGTGATTAGGATGGGTAGCCATGCAGGGGACCTCTATATCTTGGACACCAAAAAATTAACTCCAGTTTTGCCTAATGTTCCAATTAGCAACTTAGTTTTAGTTTCTCACAATATCACAGCCAGATGTAATAATGTTACTTTATCAAAAAGTGAACTATGGCATTTTCGTTTAGGCCATCATTCTTATATCAAACTTCATTTTTTACAGAATGAATTACAAATTGAAAAGATTTCTGATCATCCTTTGCCTTGTTCTATATGTTATTTTGCGAAGAAAAAACGTTTGCCTTTTGCTTCTTATAACAGCTTGCAAATTTTCCTTTTTAATTGGTTCATTGTGGTATATGCGGACTATTTACTCCAATGACTACTAAAGGTTTTTGTTATTTCCTAACCATTGTAGACAATTCTAGTCGTTTTACTTGGGTTTATTTGTTGCGTTTTAAGTCTGATGTAACTAAAGTATTTCCCAAATTTTTTGCCATAATTCATACCCAATTTGGTGTATGCATTAAGTTTGTCTGGTCAAACAATGCCCCAAAATTGTCTTTCTCTGATTTTTTTTTTTAGCAAAAGGGATTTTGCCTATCCATTCTTGTGTTGATACACTACAACAAAAATTCGTGGTTGAGAGAAAACACCAACACCTTCTAAATGTAGCACGAGCTTCATATTTCCAATCTCAGATTCCACTTATTATTGGGGGGATTGCATACTCACTGCCGTTTATCTTATCAATCATACTTCTTCACCCTTGTTGTCCAACAGCATGCCTTTCAAGCATCTTTGGCACAAGAAGCCTTCACATGATCATCTCCAAGCTTTTGGCTTAATATGCTACAGCTTCACCCTTGCTTCTCATCAAACCAAGTTTTCTCCATGAGCCACCAAAGTAATTTTCTTGGTTATCCACCGGTTTTATAAGTGCTATGAATGCCTAGACCTTTCCACCAACACAGTCTTTATCTCTCAAGACGTTGTGTTTCATGAATCCATTTTTCCTTTTCAATCCATTTCCACTTTGAGTACACTTTAGATTGTTTTCTGATTGAGTTCTTTCAATTCCTTTATTTGATGATTCACATACTTATGGTTCACACTTACATGAGTCCTAGGTTCTAGGTGTCACGATTTTTGGTCAATCCATGTCTTCCTCAAACTCGACCCACTTGTGTCACTAAACCCCTTCTTTTCTTTGTGATTATCATTGTTACTTGATGAATGAGTATTTTAGTCATAAATCAAGCATTTCTTAAGCTTAAACATAGTAAAAATTCCAAAGAATCTATGATACTTTGATGCTTTTGATGTTATTCTATAAGAAATCAATAAAATTCTAGTTCAATGGAAAAAAAAAAGAATCAAATTTGAAGTTAAAACGCAACTTCAAGTGAAACCAAACCACGCCTGGGCTTATGGCTACGTGCATTATGGAAGAACCAGGCGAGGGCTTGCATGTGGCGTGCAATGGGTGCGTTGTATAACAGCAGGCTACCCACGTGGTTGTGCAGGCTACAGCGCACCACTGCAAGCATGCAAGTGCACCAAGACAGAATCTATTACATGCCTATGCGACCCTAGTGTGGCCCATGCTTCTACGATGCCCTCATTGCATAGTCCTTATGGCCGTCGGCTAACTGAACAACCTGATTTGGATTTTTTTGGCCAATCTTGGCCTAAAATGTGAACTAATAGTCCTAAATTGTTGCTTTTTGATGCCTAAATATTTAAAACAGTAAAGATCCATTGTTAGACTAGGTACCTTAAGAATAAAAGATGTAATAATTTTTTGGAGACAATTAATCAAGAAAGAGTTTATTAATTATTTTATATATCAAATATGTCCTCTTTATGTTCATTCCTGTTGAATATATGATAAGCAAACTAAAGTTTGAGGCTATCAATCTAAACCTTTAAGAATGTGCATATGATGGACAGATTATGTAGAAGACATGAACCTTAAAGGTGATAGTCTAAATAAAAAAGATCTGCAATCAAGGGAATCAAGTTAGGCGCTTTATTTATGTAAATATTGTTATGTTGTCTATATCCCGAACGGTAGATGGTTTGCCTTGGCATTGGAGTTGGACTCACGAGTAGAAACATTGGTATATTGTCACAAGTGACGATATATTAGATCAAGATAAAAGTTGAATTGATTTGATTAATAATTATGTTTGTTTAGATCAATTCACTTTAGATAATCATATGTGTCATATCTTAATCTTCAAAGAATTAATGGGCCCATATTCTTGACTTGTGTCTTTTGATGTACCAAAAAATGACATTTAGAATTATATAAAGATACGCATGTTGGTACATTGGAGACATAACTCTTGTTGATATGGAATCTATAACTCTTTTGTAGAGTTAATGATATACATAGGTGTAATTGAGTGTTACAGTATTTGTATTGGTTATGAATAGTAAGTTTTCTAAAGGTGAGATAATGAAACATAAGATAAAAATAAATGGGAAGGTAAAATGAAATTTTATCCATAAGTTGATTATGAATATCCTATAGGGATGTTACACATTATGATATGTCATGGATGACTAACTTATTTTAATTTTGTAATTTATATATAGTTATAGAATGTAGCTCTAAGCTTTTAATGGAATAGCTTAAGAGTTGACAATTATAAAATGAACATGTCGAGGGCATGTTATTTTATTATTGTAGGAGCTTGATTTATATATATCCACCGAGTCCTCTTTGTTAGCTCATAATATTTTCTGCAAGGATATGGCATATTTTTTCCTACATATTGATAGCTTATGTTAATTCTTAGATTGGTTTATATTTGGTTGATTGGATTTAATAATTCATGGTAGTTTATTGGTTGAATTAATTTTATAAACTGATTCAAGATAAACATGTTGAATTATTTGAATATATGTTTTATTTGGTATGAGATTATCTGTATATGACTGTTTTAATCAGATAACTTCTCTATTGGATTATTTGAATTAAAATTGAGGCTTTATCTAAGATTCTTCTGTAGAATAAGATTTAGAAACTTCCAAAATTGGGCAAAATGGCAGGCCAGTGACCAAGCCCTTTCGGTCGATAGAGCGTAATAGTTACACAAAAGCATTACAATCGACAGGCCAGTGGTCAAGACTAGCAGGCGGGTTAGGCATAATTCTGTTAAGCATTTTCATGCATTTTGATGCAGATTTTGACTTAGTTTTGAATTTAGAAGCCCTATCTAAGTAGAATGGACTCTCTACTAGCCACTATAAATATGATACCTGTTCCTATTGTTATTCAGATCACCAAACAAATTGAGAGAGTTTATTCTAGAGAGTGAAACTCTAAAACTCCCATAGAGCTATTGTTTAACATCTTGAATCTTAGTTCTTGATTTTCTCTTCTAGTTGGAAGGAGATGTTATCAAAAGGAGAATTAAATGACGTATGCCTACTTATAATTTAGTCATGGAAAAGAGAATAACAAAGAAGACTAGTTGGTTGAAGCTCTTCTAGATGCAATTCTCAATAGCAGTTCTGTTGAAGTTTTCTTGTCAGAAGTATGGTTCCAATTCTAAGAGGTATGTAAGATCTTAATTAATTCATATACATAGCATGTCTAACTTGTTATTTAGAAAAAGACTTTGATTTAGAATTTTTAAAATTTTGTTGCATTCACGTTTCTCTAATAATTGGTATCAAAATGAGGTTTTACATTGATTTTACGAGTTTGTGGTCTTTCTATGTACATAATATTAGACCCAAGGTTTCAAATGAATTATTTATATTTATTTTGATGATAACAAATAATTAATTGCTTAAGTGCTTATAATTTACCTTGAGTGTGCAGAGCCATTTAGTATTATTATTTTAGCATCTCAAGATATTTGAAAGAAATTTATCGTCTCAAAAGAAATTAAAAGGAAGATGGATCAATTTATCAAGAGCTTAAATATTGAAGAAATGACATCAACAAGCATGAAGAATAGGTTTATACTTTATTTTTAAGCTTGTATAATGGAGAGCATGCATGAAATTTTTATCAAGTTCAATTGGCTCAAGGAATTTATTTTTCAATTGATTTCTAACATTTTAGTCATCATCTTTAAATTATAGAAAATATTTTTTAGTCTTGTAAAAATTGTTCTTACTTATTCTTACTTGCTACAAATTTTTTAAGACTAAAGATCAATGTTAAACATGTTTTCAAATCTATTTTAAAATAAATTGGTTTATAAAATAGTCTTTATAATTTTTGAAACAAAATTGGTGCCCAAGCATTTGCCAGAGGCGCGGTTAACCTCACCTAGTGCACTGCAGTTGACCGCACTAGCATAGAAAGAGGCTGGTTTTGGCAGCAGCGCGGCAAACCAAGCCATGTGTATGGCGGTCTATCACGCAGTCTAATGGCTAATTTTCTAGCTGTTGCAAATGCACCTCAAACGGCTATAAATGGCTAATGTCGAGTTCTAGCCTATAAATAGCCTCATTTTTTAGTCATTTTATATCCAAGAACACCAACAAATATCTTTGTATTAATTTCTAAGTGTTCAACAAGCCTTTCAATCATTCTTGAGCCTAACTTATTAAAAATCTTCTTTGTGTACTAATCATCTCCTAGGATACTTCATATTGTATTTTAAGCCTTCCTTGGAGTTGTGAGAAGTGAGCTTAAACTTTCAAACACTAGTAAAACCAAGTAAATTGGGTTTCCAAAGCCTTTGTGAAATTTGGGGGTTATTTTGGTTAGCAATCTTTGTAAAATTGGTGGATTGTAAGAGGTCATGGTGAGTCTTGGGTAGACAAGTCACCGAATTGTAATTGGAGTGATTGTGCCGAAAAGAAGGTCAAAATAGTGGAAGAGGTCAAGAGAAGGTCTTGCTCGGGACAGTGGACGTAGACATATTACCGAACCACTATAAATAGCGTTTGAATCTCTTTTCCCTTATCCCTTTAATTTTATGCAATTATAGTTGTTTGTACATTTGTTATTTGAGTAATCATCTAAAAAATTCCAACAATTATAAAAGTTTTTAAAACCCAATTTACCCCCTGTTGGGTAGCTATTCTTGGGCTAAAAATTGGTATCAGAGTGGGAAGGTTGAACTTTTTTTTCAAAACGATTTTACAATTTTGAGCATGGCCACTCAAAGTTTTCAAAACTCAAAAGGTCACGCTACTAACAAACCTCCCTTTTTCAATAGAGTTGATTATAATTATTAAGAAACTAGAATGACTATTTATTCATAATTTGTTGACTATGATCTTTGGGATATTGTTGAAAATGGATCTTTTAAACCAATGAATGAAGTTGAAAAGATTTTAGTTCCAAAGAACCCAAAGAATATAGTGATGAAGATAAAAGAAATTGTCATTAAATGCTAGAGCTATAAACATTTTCTATTGTGCTTTAGATAGAAATAAATTTAATAGAATCGCTTCATGCACATTGGCACAAGAAATATGTTGCACTTTCAAGTTGTACATGAAGGCACAAATTAAGTCAAGGAGACTCAAATTAATTTTCTCTTACATGACTATGAAATGTTTAAATTGAAAGATGATGAAATTATTGGCGAAATGTATACTAGATTTATAGATATAGTTAATGGTTTAAACTCTCTTGGTAGGACCTTTACACAAAGTGAATTAGTAAGAAAACTCATAAGATCGTTACCCAGCTCATGGCACGTCAAGAGAACCAGTTTAGAAGAAGCAATGGACCTTTCAACCCTACCATTGGAAGAACTAGCTGGTTCTTTTATGACTCACGAGATTACTCGAAGGCAAAATCAAAAAGAAGAAGAAGATAAAAAGAAGAAAGAAATAGCTTTGAAAGTCTCCATTCTCGATGATGAATATGACAAAGATGATGAAGATAAAAGCCTCAATTCTAAGGACTTTGAAGAAATGGTGATGCCTACAAAGAAATATAAAAAGTTCTATAGAAAATTCAACCGGAACAAAGGTACTAGCTAAAAAGAAGATTAAGGAGAGAAATCAAAGAAACATGAGGTAATTTGTTATGATTGTAAAAAAAAACCCAATCATATAAGACCAAATTGTCCTCTTAAAAAGAAGGGTGGACAGAAGGCAATGAAGAAAGTTTTCCAAGCTACCTAGAACGAGCTTAAATCTGAAGACCCAAGATGATGAGCTGAGGGAAGTAGCCAACTTGTGCTTTATGAGGTATGTGTTGGATATGTATGCCCTAAGGAGTAAAAATGTAATACATTTTTGGAGACATTTTTTATCAATAAAGAATTTATTATTTACAATTATACCAAATATTGTCCTCTTTACGTTCATATTTGTTGAATGTATGTTAAGCAAACAATAGTCTGAGACTGTCGGTCTAAACCTTTAAGAATTAGGCATATAATGGACTGATTATGCGGAAGACACGATTCTTAAGGTGACAGTCTAAAACATATGATCCGCAATCGAGGGAATAAAATTGGGTGCTTTATTCATGCAAAGATTGTTATGTTGTCTATATCCCTATTGGGAGATGGTTTGTCTTGACCATCGGAGTTGGACTCCGTGAATAGAAACATTGGAACGTTGTCATAGGTGACGATGTGTTGGATCAGGACACAAAGTGAATTGATTTGGATTAATAATTCTATCTTGGCAAATCGATTCACTTTAGACAATCATTTGTATTGTATCTTAATCCTGAGATGGATAGTGGGCCCGTTGTCTCGACTTATGTCTTTTGATGTACCAAAGGGTGACTCCCACATCTCAATAGTGGTATGCATGCCGGTACGTTGGAGGCATGACTCTTGATAGCGTAGACTTGTTATTCATAGATATGGAATCCATAGCTCCTCTTTAGGAGTAATGATATCCTCTTATATGCGTTATCCTGTAATTAGAAAACTGGAGCGCTCAACCATTTGGATACATAGGTGTAACCGAATGGCATACTATCTTTGGATGGTAAGTTTTCTAATGGTGAGATAATGGAACGTAAGATAAAAATAATCGGGAAAGTAAGATAGAACTTTTTCTTAAGCTAATTATGGATTATCATATGGGGATACGATACACTTTAATATGTCATGGAGACTTAGCTATACAGGCTTCGTAATTCTATAAAGTTCGAGAGTGCAGCTCCAAGCTTTTAGTGGAGTAGCGTTGAAGTTGATAATTATGAAATGTATATATGGGATATTGGGTTTCATAATTATCGAGAGCTTGAACTTTATAGGTCCATT